>OY725499.1:1038065-1432054 GCA_963281255.1 Aphrocallistes beatrix | reverse complement strand
AGATAAAAAGGAGCGGATGAATTATCAGAAGGGGGTTTCAATTACGAGAAGCAGAGGAGAGTGGAAGATTTAATGCACTGACAATGTGAGAGGAGAGAGGAGACAGGAATAATAAAAAAAGATAACACCAAAGACATGGAGACAATCAAGCATTTAACGTACACCAGATTGTAGGGGGTTCATTAGGGGGGAGCACCACTATTTTACAGACCCACCTAAATTTACTAACTTGTTATATATTTTTGGGTAAGTGCAGATAGTTATATTAATATGTTATGAGACCAAATTTAACTAACAAACTTGCTATATTTTAAAGATATTTTGTGAATGAATACAGTACACCCTCGATAGTCCGAACCTCGCCAATCCGAACCCTCGTTTATCCGAACACTTCATTCTCAAAATCAGAACACCCAAAATATAATTTTATTCGCCTCTATGCTTTGAATAAACGTTTATAAACCTAAATCTATCAATAAGATTGAGAAACCTCGTTAAATAAGCAAACATAGTGAATAATATCTTTGATATTCTAACAATGCAAATTTATTATCATTAATGTCCAATTGAATTAGTGTTATTTCACTAATCGGAACAAATTAACTAATCCGAACGATTTTTTCGATGATTGGTACAGAACTGTTTGGATTAGCGAGGGTGTACTGTACTAAATAGTGAGAATCTAATATAATAATAGCAAGATATCGCATTTTGATAAGGGACATACACTGCCTGGCCAAAAGTATTGGAACAATTTCTAATGTGTGCCACTATGTGCCACAAGTGGCACAGGTGGCAGGGAAACGGTCCCATTGAAAGAAATGAATAAAAGTTTAGTGGAAGAGGTCGGAGGGACAGTTTCTATTGATATCACAATATTTATACTTGTTTAATATTGTATTCAATGGGTTGTGCCACTTTGGCAAAAGTGGCACATTAGAATGTGTTCAAATACTTTTGGCCAGGCAGTGTATTTTTGAAATAAATCAACATACCCAGAAATTGATCCATGAATATTTGACTTTGACAAGTGATCGAAGGTGACTGAAAAATTTGCTGAATTATTAGAAAGATGCCTTGAGAACACCTTAGAATTCTTTTTTATCTCCTCTTTATCCGCCACAAATTTAGCATCATTCTTCAAATTTGAAGAATAAATTTTTCGATTCTAGTTGTAAAAAAAGACAATAAAGTTAGATACGATATAAATTTGTAGGAATATTTTTTTAATGGGAACATTCCCTCTTATCATTTTTCAACTTGTCTTACTAATTCCTAAATAATAATTTCATTTGAGGTATTAGATTGAGTGATGACAGAAAAATCATTTACTAGAATGAATAAATTATAAACAAAAAAGATACCTAAATAGGTACACAACGAATTAACGGCCTCAATTTAAACAATTATTTATTCGGCCATTCTATCCATGAAAGAATCATTATATTGGTTATCATCCGTTAATTTGTAGGGTACTTTTTTGTAATGTATTTATTTGTAAAATTATTAATTTATTTGCAATCTAATTTTCTTCAATATAAAGGATAGATCAATAATGCGCAGATAAGAGTCTATAAATAAAAATAGTTTGTGGAAATAAATACCCTATATAGACGGTTCCGGAGTGTAGTAAATAATTACCAGCTTCTAAAGAAAAGGATTCGACTAGAATCAGCAAGCGAGTGAGATCAGGTGGGGGATAAGATTCAATAGAATTTGAGCGTGCTCCACCAAAGTGGTCCGCACTCGAATTCAAAACGAAATAGTATAATAGGAAATCGTTAAAAGTTGTTCAGGAATCAACCACTTTCTGAAGCATGACAAATATCCAAATCTGCTTTAAAAATGCAAAATTTACCAAAAAATAATTTTCAAGAAATATGTCACCTACACAAATAGGCTTTTGCCTTTTCTGAGCCCCAAGAGTGGTGCTGAGTGAGCTCCGCCGTCAGACAAGACCATATTAAATGCAAAATATGCATTTATTCTGATTTCAATAACTATTCATTTACCCTAAGTGCTAAAATAGAGGAAGTTTTCCGATTATTAATGCGAACAATGTACTGTAATCTTCAAAGATTACATGAAATCGATTCATGACTGATTAACGGTACTAATAGGCCAGGAGAGAGAATATTTTCTTTAATCCACTGTGTTTGCTTGCGTAAAAAATTCATTGAGATAGATACAGAAATGCAATTGCCTCCACTTAGTTGCAATACCCATAAATTTGCCGTGATTTTAAGTGAGCAACGTATGGCAAGGTAGGACGTATTTAAATATACTCACTGTGTATGTGGCACATTTGTGAAATGGATGGATGGCAACTACATAATAAGAGGCAAACTTGGGCAGGAGGCCTAACATCAAACTCGAAAATTTGAACTAGGGACTAAGTAGTGGACGAGAACTCACAAGTTTTGCATTAGCGATCCACTCACAAATATAAATGCAAAAATATTATTGGAGTTTCCTAATTTAACATTTAAAAAACTTATACTTTATCATAGCCTTTGAACCCTTTAAACAGTTAAAAAAATAAAATTTTAATTATAATTCTGATAGTCTTATATCTAGTGTCAAATGCCTAAATGTTCGGCACCTGGATGTTCTCAGAAGATAGTGTATCAATTCTTACCTGATTTACGACAATCTGCTTATTTCGCGCTCTCCGTCGAGAGGATATAGCTGACCAAAAGGTGGGCAATTCATAAATATTTCAGTCTTCATTATTTATTGCAGGTTATTCAGTTCATCAGTACCAAATAAAATTTCACTAGAAACGATACTTACTATGTTTGAGTCTATCTTCTGATATTGATAAATAATTTCAATTTGAAGAAATCTCAAATCCCACAGTTTAAGCTTTTGCAGTTAACTGATCGCGGCGTTCTGACAAGTAATTATCCCTCAGAGATTGCTCTCAACTCGGAGGTGGAGCCTGAGACGGACCATGTGGAACGCCGGTCGCTGTGATCGAGAGCATTGAAATCCCCATAGAAATAGACGGTGAAAGGCCCCAGAGAGCTCGCGTAAACGTGCTGTCACAATCCAGGAGACAGCAATAGGCGTGAATCCAAAGTACGAGCAAGTACAATGAAAGAAATCAATCTCGGCGCAATAAAACAATCTACCGTGGTCGCAGGTATTTTCGCGGAGTTTTGAGGAACCGATGGAAGATCTACGCTCCGCTCCGTATTCAAGCTGCTAAGTGGTGCCGACCTGAAATGTCAAATTGCGCAAGTGTCAGTTCTTTCGTGCGGAGGTGGAATTTCTCGGACACATGGTATCAATGGAACGACCATTGAAGTCTCCTGCGGAAAAGTTGTCCAAGTTCCCAAGGCCTCAAGGAGTAACCGAATTACAGCGATTCCTAGTAGGGAGCCTCAACTGTTACCGGTTATACCATCCCAATTTAGCACAGTTAGCGACTCCCCTTTATGACTTGACGAGACGAGGCTCGAGAAGCTACGGGAGAGGTTGAACAAATTACAGACCACTGCCCTTTGAAATGGCTCCGCAATCAGAAAGACCGAGATTTAAGAAATAGTTCGCTTTTTAGCATTATGAATCAATGGTGGTTTCCATGTTAACTATTTCCCTTTTGGGAAAGTCAAAACTATTTCCGGTTTTTTCGAAGTATTTCCACCATACCCTCCTGTCCATCTATTCTCTGACTATTTCTCCATTTTTGGAAGTCTCAATTTTCAAAACTTCTCTTTCCTCACAGGAGGCAATTTACTACTTCCAAATTCATTCATCTCCCGATTTTTCTCGCTGATCTCGTTTCCGCTAATCTGAGCTAACCCACCTGATAATCTTGAGGAACTTATGTGCTTATAAGTCCATCAATTGTGCTGTCGTAACCCAATCTTATTTTCATGCAGACTTTAATCAGCACCAATATAGTTAGTATATTTGTTTGTTAATATTTTATTATTCGAAAGTATTGTGGCTAGTTCTCAGCAAAGATATTGTGTATCAATTATTTTCTCTCTTCTTGTCGATTTTCCAAAAACATTTATGTTTTGTTTTTATTTTCAGAAAATGGATGTTAGTATTGAAATTCGTAGTAAAGCCATTGGGATGCATAAGGCCGGTTTGACAATGAAAATAGTCGCAGAAAAACAATGTTCCGCTTTGATCAATCCAGAGATTGATTGTCTCGTAGGATATGCTAGGTAAGTTCATGGAAAAATAGCATAGGTACGGATCGCACAAAAATCCATTCTCGTACCCCTAAATAATCATTTCTAAAACTTTTGGGGAAAAGAGGGTGGTATACAATTACAATTGTGAGTATTTTAGTCAATTCAGGCTTCTCGGCATCTTATTCAACTGTTCATGGCTTTTTGAGAAATTTATTAATGTTTACTCATACAAAAGAGGCAAAAGATCCCTTTCCTTACACAGAAATGAAGCAAAATCGACTCAATTTTGCTCTAAAACACGATAACTGCAGCAGATTGGCAAAAGGTTCAACTATTTGCACCATCAAACCGACAGAACGATAGAATATGGTTACATATTTTAATCGATGTTCAGCCAAATTTCCGGCAAAATTCAGGTTTGGGGGATGATGTCGCACAGGGCACTGCCAGAATTCCATATTATTCAACAAAAACAGAGTAAATGGAGAGTATTATCATGAGAACATCTTGAAACTGACTCGCATGAATGCAATTAACCGAACATCTGATTCTGGTACAATTCTGGAACGAGTTATGCTTGAAAACATGCAGACGATGCTCCAGGGCACACTGCCAAACTAACCCAGGTTTGGGGCTCTACGAATTCACCAAGGTATTGGGCGAAGGCTGACTGGCCAAGTAACTCTCCGGACCTGAATCCCATTGAAAATTTGTGAGCTTGGATAAAAGCTCAATAAAATCCCTGAAGTCTGGACGCAAAATTCACTAGGTAGATAATTTGAAAAAGGATTGGAATTCGAAAAGTATTGAACCTACGATTCTTCAAATTCAAATTTATGATATGCTTCTAATCGCATTAGTGAAGTAATTAATACAAGTAGATCTGGTGAATACCTTGGTAAATAATAGAATCTTCTAAATTGAATTAACTATCATAAATGTGAAATAATAATACAACATCACTTATGTCTAATACCACAGCACCAGTCTAATGACCTTGACCATTTGAATTCAAGCATCAGAGAAATATTGTGACTGACCTGATGAACAGGGAATGCCGCAATTTCGATTCTGGTTGGATCAGCCAGTCCTGTCATGATCAGCGCTTAATCGTCAGTAAGGCTAACTCACTGCTAGGCTTAAGTCAGCAACAGCTATCAGGAACGCACCAACTACTTTGTTTTTAAACTAAACAACACCAATTCCATCATCGATTAAAATACATCGTCATCTTCCGTTACTCCCAGATAATTTAAACATCCAATCCTAACATCCTTTCCACCAATTCAAAGAATTATCTAAAGAAGAAATCGTTTCTCTTATTCTCTCCACTCGAAATAAATATTGTATCTTAGCTCTCTTTCAACATCCCTGGTCAAATCATCTCTGCATATCCTAGCCCCCATCCTTAAGAAAATCGTGAATAGTTCACTCCCTTCTGGCCATTTTCTTTCTCTGGAAGCGGTCCATCATCTTGCCCAAACTGAAAAAAAAAATCTCGATCCCATCCTCTCTAACTATCATCGTCCTCTTAACAATCTTTATTTCATTTCTATGTAACTGAGGGGGCTGCATCCATCTAGGTCGTGAATCAGCTTACATTACATCATCTCTCCTTCCCCGGGGCGCAACCTGCTAGTCGTAAGCATCACAGCACGGAGACCTCGCTTCTGAAGGCAACAAACGACATCCTCCTCAGCATGAATCGCAAACACGCATCAATTCTTGTTTTTCTTAATCTTAGTTGATTTTTCAACACCGTGGACCATACCATCTTACTCGATCGTTTTCAGTCCCATTTCGGCATTTGTGACTTCATTGTCTTAGTTTGAATCCTACCTCTCAGGTAGGACTCAATTCCCCCGATTAAAGATTCTATTTCTTCCAATATCCCGGTCCAACAAGGAGTTCCTCAGGGTTCTTGTCTTTCTTGGTCAGCATTTCAATAGAACTATACCAGTCTCATCTTTTCGAATTTATTAGGTCATAAATCCCTGACATGCACTGCTTGACCGACGATATTCAGGTATATTTTCCTTTGAACACGACTCCATTTCTTCTGAAGATTTTGCCTTCTCTGTCACCCAAACTTGCATCTCTGCGATTTGTTCTCTGCTCCTCACCAACAAGTTGCGTATCAATGACAATAAGACTGAGTTCCTAAAATAGGGAATCGTCAAAAGCAGTCTAGGTTCAAACTCATAGCATCTCTGAGGGTGAGTCGAGAAGTTCTTCCAAAGATATACTTCTTCTAAAGAAGTACGGAATCTTGGAACTTGGCATGACAACACACTCTCAATGTCAAATCAGGTTAACAAGGTTGCCTCCTCCTGCATTCTACTACATCAATAACATCCGGTGTATTAGAAAGCATCTCCCTAGGCAAGTCAGTAAAACTCTCGATAAAGCTCGTCACATTTCGTATTGATTATTGTACCAGTTTCCTCCATGGTTCCCTTTCATCCCTCTTAGCTCGACTCCAGTTAATCCAGAACAGAGCAGCCTAACTTATCTAGAATGTCTCCCGTACTCTCTCGCCATCTAACTCATAGGGATTACAAGTTAAGACATCAAATCGTACACTATAATCATCCAAATGATTCAATATTTTCCTGCTTGAGCATCTTAGTACTGTTGCGTGATATCTTGAGATCGTAATATTTTGAGATCCTAGTATTAAGGAACCATGGTAGAACCCCATATGGACCATAAATTATTAAAATATAATTGATCCATGGTTCATATGGGGATCTACCATAGTGAATTGTGTCGCGTGCCACTAAATTGTGTCGCGTGCCATCAAATTTTGTCATGTGCCACAATTTAGTGCCACAATGAAACCGATTGAACCACAAGGCCATTTGAGTAAGCCAAATAAAATCTCAGAATGCAACGATATCTCAAAATATTACGATCTCAAGATATCACGGTACTAAATCATCCATGGTCCTTTAATACTAGGATCTCAAAATATTACGATCTCAAGATATCACGCAACAGTACTATCATATCTACAAACCTCAAATCTAAAAAATCTACAGAAGTGATCGCGGTGTAGTTTTATCTGCGCCAAAATTGCGTTATAATCGACATTTTTGAGTTCAAACATGCCAAATTCAGATTTTTGTCCAGGGCAATTTCTCTAATCAATTCGATACAGATGTAAAAATAGATACTATATGTAGTATATATTTTCACACATACATTATTCATATTCAAAGTATTCAATGACTTTTTTTTAAAACTCAGAAAATCGCAAAATCGAATTGAATATAGCATTTTGTAAAATGATATAATGACTATTTAATAATATTCAGTGAAATAAAAATGTACTTAATATATAACAATATAATCCTATTTTTAAAAAGCATCCTGCATTAGGATCATTCAAGATAAACAACAATGATCTTTCATGACATCTTAGTATTGAATTTAATTCAGAACTCAATTCAGAACTCAGAACAATTCAGAACTCAATTCAGTACTACAAGAAAAAGTAATAGTTTCTGTGACAAGCTTCATTAGGTATAAAATCTATTATGGCCTTTAGAGATTGTAATTTGAATATTTTCAATGATTTTATTCATTATCAGAAACGAGAGAAAATAATTATAATAATTATTTCACGAGATCAAAACAGGTACATTTTGCAAAATCATCCAAACATAAAACTCACCTGCAAAACACAGTTCCAGGTCATAGACTCGAAAAATCTTTCACACTCATTGAAAATATTCGAATTACAATCTCTAAAGACAATAATAATTAAGATTGTTTGAGTATAAGACATTTTATACCCAACGAAGCTTGTCTCAGAATTTATGAGCCCGATGTATCCACAAAATTGGAGCTACAACGGGTCTGGATTCTGAAATCAGCTACAAGTCCGCTTCCAATATTGATTCATTTGTGACGACAAGGTGCGCATAAAATCAACGAATCACCAGCCTTAAAAGAACACTAACTATGAATTACTGAGATTAAATAAGGAATGATGCGAAGGTTAAATTAAAAATGTCGGTCGACAGACCGATAGTGCAGCTCCAGGAAGTGACTCGAAGGAACATGTAATATAAATATCAGATTACATCGTGAATTACTAATCTTACGGCATCCTAAGCGTGAAATTTGGAATATACATATTCAAAAACCCTATATTTGCCATTGAGAGCTAGCTTTTAGCTCAAAATAAGTTTTTTTTTAAAAAGGTGTGAAAATATGTATATATACATATGTTAGAAACTAATAAAATACTTGGATGACCACTTTCAAAGTGTTAAAATCGGAATATACATATTAAAATATCCTATATTAGCCGTTGAGAACTCTCTTTTGACTCAAAATAATATTTTTTCGAAAGGTGTGAAAATATGTATATATACATATGTTAGAAACTCATAAAATACTTAGATAACCACTTTCAAAGTGTTTAAAATCGGAATATACAGATTAAAATATCCTATATTAGCCGTTGAAAACTCGCTTTTAGCTCAAAATAAGTTTTTTTTAAAAGGTGTGAAAATATGTACTATATATACATATGTTGGAAACTCATAAAATATTCATATTATTACTTTCAAAGTGCGAAAATCGGTTGAGATCTTACTTATACACTGGCGGTCATAAATAATTACTCACTTTGCCATATATAGAATTTAGCATAGATCTAAGCTTTAACTTCCAAAATCAAGTATGATCATATTATTCAACCATTATATTGATACAATATCAACTAATAACCGTAATAATCAAGTTGAAATTAGAAACTCAGATTTATATAATCAACTTGAATTCCGATCTCGGATTGAACAAATTTCTATTACTAGTATTAGCCAAAAATGTCTATTTATTAGCGAAGAATCACCATAGAAAACCGAGAAAAGATTGTTGCACTAGATCAGGAAGGATATTCTCAGAGACAAATAGTTGAGTGTTGCCAAAAAAGCGTGTCTCTTATCCTCAAGAAGGAAAAAACGAATGGTGGCTTAGCGGATCGGCCAATTCCAGGAAGGGCTAGAAAAACGACCCGACGAGAAGACAGTCTACTAGTGCGGAAGAGCAAAGCAGATCGATTTAAGACTGCTCCTCAGATAAGAAGTTTGCATCTCTATAATATCCGTCGAATCAGGAAGGATATCTCTACCAAAGCAAAACTTTCGTCAACGCTCTTGTAACATCTCGATTTGACTAACAGTTTTTCGCATGGTTTTCCCTCGTTGCTCCTGTCTCGACCACGGTGTGGTCAAAATAGTGCAGCCAGGCAGATTTGCAATGTATCAAGAACTATCTGATTGTCACCCCTTGTTACTACCCTCCACTGGGTCGGTGTAAAAAAAACATCGCATCACTTTCCTAATCCCTTAATCAGTTATATAGCTGTCCATCATCCAGCTCCTCCATACTTCTTCCAGCATATCAGAGTCAGAAAGTCCAGACGCAATCGTAGATCTTTTTTTTACTGCTCCTGTTGAATGGAATCACTTTCCTGTTACATCCGGAATGAACAATCTATTACTAGCTTTATTCAGAAAAATCTTAAAAACTCATTTCTTTGGCAATGAAACGCCTTTAGTAACACCAACATGAATTTATACATACCTAAATACTAGCTAGGGTACTCCAAAAAATTCGAAAGTTTGAATCTTAAGATGCACATATACAAATAGTTTAACTTGATCACCAAATATTCACTACCAAATTTATTATCAATTTGGATCTAATTCAGTTTTGACGAAAGTAGGCTCCCACTCGAGCATAAATATAAAGGAATTCGTCTGGTTGGGGATTAAAGTTGCAAAAGGGGTACTTTTGAGATGCAGAGAATTAGTAACTTATTTTTGAGATATTTTGTGGTTTATCAAATGTATTATTATCAACTAATAATACATTTTATTGAAATAAAATATATAGCTTCGGAGTGATAGGTGAAAGAACAGTTGGGTACAGGCTTTACACTTGAAATTATTAACTGGTCATATCCCATTATATATCTGCACGAGTGGAGGCCTAACTTGTGCAACTACTAAAACATCTCCAAATTGAATATTAAAAAATTGATGGTGAAAATTTAAGATAATATATTTAATAAAGAGAATATATTTGAATATGGTGCATCTAAAGATTCAAACTTTCAAATTATATTAAAACACCTTAATGGATGTAAATACCTATACCTATACCATATACATATACATTTTTTATTTAGTTATACAGTGCATTTCAAATTTTCAGCATGGAATCTGCGCTAAATAAATGCTGACAGAGTATTATCATCTTCATTATTTTATTAAAATAGATAGTGAAAGTAACAGTTTGTGCAAAAATGAAGCATGAGTATTTCTGCACAAAAAGCCTCAAAATACTATACAATAATCTGATGATCATATTACAAAATAGATTAATAGAACTAACTTGGGATGTAGAATTAGATGCAGAACTGGTATAAGAACTTTCAGAAGAACATGAGGCAGAAGTAGAACTAAACAATTTAACAGACATAATAATAGGATTCATTTTATCAAATAACATATTACAATAGTGTATTAATTTCTTCTTAAAGCCCAAATGATCAGAATCGTAATAATACAGGCGAGACATGTTATGATGAAACATATACTCACTCAACTTACGTATTCATCTCGGAAATTCTTAGAATTGAAATTAACCTATTGCATTAAAATAGTTATTTTTCTATACGAGTAAATTGCTTGATTTTCAGTAAATTCAATAGAATTGTACATTTTTGAACGGCTTCACAGACCAATTAGTAGAAAAGATAAAATGCTATGTAAATTCTAAAATATATAGTTACTAAACGTTTTGATTTTCTATAAATGCGAAGTTTAACTAGACAGATTTTGTTTAGATAATTGAAACACTACTAATGTCTTAATTAACCTGGCAATGACATGGGTTCATTCTATTCATAGCAGGGCTCCATATTTCTAAGGTTTCCTGCCTAAATGACTTAATCGGAAATGAGTTAGAAAATTTCATAGTACTTTGATTTAATATAATTTAACTAGGGGAATAGCAGTTTCTACACTAAAGCAATGGTGCTACTGTTTTTTGGGACCAGAGATTGGATAGTATATTCAGATTTATTAACACCACTGATAAAATTTGTTCTCTTTACAAAGTTGTTAAAATATATTACTAGTATATATACAATTCAAAAAGTGCTTAAATCAATAATCAAAATATGTGTAGTCATCTTATATTGAGCAACAAGCTATAATTAAACTGTTTCAAGCAATATTCTTGCATGCACTGTGCACTCAAAATAAAAAGTTTATTAAGCGTAGGAAATCTCACCATGGGGTAGTTGTTGAACAATATGTAGAAATTTGCGTTGGATTGTACGCATATTCCAGCGTTGCTAGGGAAATGAGACCTTACAATCTTGGGATATATTGGAATCAGTCTACTCTAAGAGCATAACTGACAACGAAGAGACGGACTAAATTCAAAGTTTTTGATCCTCTTTTTGGCTAAATATAATCGACTTAGGAAACGGCTGGATAGTTATGTGTTCAATAACAATTCTCCTCGTTTCAAATTCGGGGAATCATCGACCGATCCATGTTAATTAATGACTAATGAACTATATTTCAAAGCATTTGATAACTAAAACGTTATAGTAATTCCGACCAATTGAGACCGTCCTCGACGAGGTTGATAAGTATTTAATAATATCTAAACTTAATAGCTCTCAAACTGAATGTTCCGTCAAAAACATGTAAAAGTTGCAGTATGATGATAAAAATAAACTCTTGGTATTGAAAATGATTACAATTCAATTACTACGAACTAATTTCCAAATTAGCTATAGTAAACGCTATGATAGAACAGATCCGTAGTGATGCACCTAATAATCCTCTATTATGTGCATCACTACGAAGTTTTGGGTTCCAATGAGAATCTAAGTAATCCCCAAAGATCGTTAGTTAAATGAAAATTTCCAGGCTATTGAAAAAAATAATGCAATTGTTCATCCTTTTATTCAGGCAGGATTGATTTATTTCTAATTATAACTATAACAATAAGTGATTTCAAGGGTTGTGATACATTTTTTGCTATATGACTGCTAATTGCTCTCCAACTGTTGGCCAGCGTGCACAGTGTTACCTGATAGATTTAAGAATGCAAGAGGATAATTGGTACAAATGGATCCTCAATTATTAGGACTGCTTTAACAAGTTTATTGTGTTGAGAATCGCTCAAAACGAAGTCAGCTAGGTGTAGAGGTATGGAAAACACGATCTTTATTATGTGAACATGGAGGACCTCACATCTTCCAGACTGATTATTCACTACTCAAACTACTGAGATCACAGCAGCACTTGAACCACGATTCAACACGCCCACCCTCCTCCCACTCTCTCGCAAGATCCTATGTCAGCTGGATGTTCCGATTTCTTCAGCCGATGTTGCTAACAAGTGGATAGAGAACAACATCCTCAGCCATGTTCTTCATATATCCCAGAACCTGTCCACGAGTACACCGAACTTCCCTCCTCGCATCTGTCTTCTACTGACGACTTGGATGAATTGATTCAGTACTATGATGATTCTTACGACTTGGAGGTTAGACCTCACATTAAGACTGATATTACGAAATCTGTTTTAAATGGCACATATATATATTTGTCTAAGTTCGATAGGACTATATTCCCTGAAATCCTTAAGATTCGTATCGCTGATACTACGAATGGTATTGACTTTGTTACCGAGATAACCATCAAACACTGGATAATCGTGGCCGGCGCCATGTTTTATCGGCAGTGGGTGTCCTAGGAGGGATTTCTCTGAAACTGGGTGTCCATTTATGGTGGGATATATACTGTACAATTGGATAAAATAGGAGGCAGTGGGTGTCCAGACACCCAAGACCCCCCCCGGTGGCGACGGCCCTGAGAATCTTAAATAACCCGAGATCTTTATCACAGGTAATTAGTTTTACGATCAAAATGTGCATGAGGTTGCGGGTACATTTCATTCAAGAGTAAGACAATATCGTTCGCGTTAATACATTGTCCAGAAGTGCTGAGAGTGATTTACAACTATCGATCGAGGGCGACTTTAACGATCGAAGTAGAGATTCAATGGGTAAGAAAGATTATAATATAAAGTTGATAAGTAGGATGCGATGTGTATCGAAGCAGAAGGGCAATGTATACTTAAGTTTACCACGAGGAATGATGTAACAGATGTTCTGTAATTCTTTTATAACCAGAATGTCGAATTCGGAGGTCATGTTTTTGTAATTGTTAGGGAGGTCATCAAGTGAATAGAAATGAGTCAGCTTAGATCCTGCAGCCCTATCAATATAAACATCGGTCAGAGAAATAGGAGAACCATTAAAACAAAGTCAGACATAAAAGTTTGTATGTATGTATGTATGAATGTCAAATCCCATCACTTCCGGGTTTTATAAGTACAAGAGCGTTCGATTGCTTGCAATCCGCGCCTGGTTCACCATTGTTAATTATGTGGGAGAAGTCTCAGCCTTCTAGCATCTAAAATGGCTGGGTTATAGTCGAAAAACTGAAATTTCTAATCATAAAAAAGGTGACAATGACGTCATTATTCCCTGATGTGTCGACATTTTCGACTGACCTCAGTGGAGCCATAGCCAAAATACTCACACATGCCAAAAATCAGCTTTCTGCGCCTGGCAGTTTCTAAAATAAATTCGTTACAGATATATGTATATAATATATACGAGGGTCACTAGGAAAGTTTTGCGACTCACTATTAAAATCATACCACACTGTTATTATTAGTGTTCTATTAGAATACTACTCTACATATCTGAAGATTAGAGTATAATTTTCTAACTGATCGATTCACGCGTTTTGAGTTTTATATCTTTATACTAGAGACATTTAGTATATCTTGAATTTGTAAAGAAATGCAACTTGAAAGAAGAGATTTTCGAGCAATGATCTATTACGATTACAACAGAAATTTAAGTCCGAAGGAATGTCTCGATCAGCTTACTACTGCTTTTGGTGATTTATCACCTGATAAAGCAATATTTTATCGCTGGTTTAATGAATTTAAGTGGGGAAGAACCAGTATAGACTACGATAGAAGGAGCGGCCGTCCTCCAACAGCAATTAATGAATCCAACGTATGTAATGTCAAAAAACTGATAAAGGAGGATCGGAGAATCACTTACGAACTTATTCTAGAAGAAATTAAATCAATCTCCCCACCTACTCTAAACGAAAAACTTAATCAGCACTTGAAAGTATCTATAGTGTGTGCTAGGTGGATCCCACATCGCTTGACTGAGGACCAAAAAGACCGGCGTGTCTTGACAATGGAAAAACGAAATTACTGGATCATGTGAAACATGAAACATGGATCTACCAATATGATCCTGAAAGTAAAAAGCAGTCATCGGTCGGAGATTTCACGGGGAGCATAATCCAACCAAAGTGAAACGCCAGAAAAGCACCGGAAAGTCGATGATTGCAACCTTTTCGCTAAATGGGGGCATGTGACCACAATTCCATTAGTTGATAGGAAACTGTCAACTCAGAATGGTATTCTGAAGTTTGCGTACCAAAGGTTCCCAGGAATGGCACTGCAAGTTTAAAAACGTGTCCGAAGACAAATCCTATGGCATCATGATATTGCAAGCGCACACACTGCTGCAAGAACACTGGACACACTTGCAGAAAATGATATACAACTCCTCCCTCCGTATTCTCCTGATCTAGCCCCGTGCGACTTTTTCTTTTTCCCGAGAATGAAAGATGAGATACGTGGAGTTACTTTCGATAGTCCAGAGAGTGCTGTGGCGGCATACAGGGGGTGCTTAGAGGGCCTAAACTGGAAGATCTCCTGCTTTGAAAAGTGGTTTGAAAGAATGCATAAGTGTATTTCTTATAACGGTGGTTAATTTGAACAATTATAATCCAATATTATATACACTCGAACCTCTCTTATCCGGGCAGTGCCGGACCGGAGGTGCCCGGATAACAGAATTTGCCCTGATAATTCGAAAACATGTCTATGCACATGAGGTTATTCTATAAGATTTATGTACCAAGATAATATACGAGTACGTATGTATTCAGTAAGCAAAACACACAGTTTTACTAATTACATATTAATTTCAAAAAAAGAAGAGATTGATTTTGGGAATACTTGCGCTTTTCAGCAGCCCTATCTTTCCACTTCTTTACCATTAACAGGTGCTCCATCGGTACGTCACCTTGAGCTTCTAGCCATTCCAAGACCACTTCAAGGGCATTACATGCTTGTGAGGGCGATACATCTTGAGTTTGCTCCACATCTGATCTGGATCTACTTCAGTTTGATTTTGATTCAATACCTCAGCAATAATATCTTCGTCTGTCAATTCTTGGTAGCCGAGATCATATTCACCATCACCAGCAAGCCAGTCTTCCGAGTATTGCAGAGTTTGTTCATCCATTGTGTTTCCCAATTCTCGAAATATGTCGACAAAATCTGCGGATTCATCAATATCTTCTACAATTGTATCAGCTGAAGAAGCTGAAGGAATAAGCAAATTATTCCAACCTTTAGTTAGAGTTTCAATACTCGCTTCCTCCCAAGCCCGAGCCGCCCAATATACAGCGTCTTTAATCGTTAGCTTACTCAGTATTTCTGGAACGGAGCATTGTGATGTGTTATCTTCAAGTATCAAGTGGCGTAGAAGGAATTCCTTGTATCGCTTTTTAAGTGATTCCAAGATCCCTTGATCCAATGGTTGGATCAGCGAAGTAGTATTTGGAGGTAAAGATTTCGTAGTAATGCCTTCGGACTTTAGTATCTCAATTAGTGGTGCGGCATAGCAAAACAATTGTGCATTTTGTGATAAAAGTACCAAAATTGGTATACATGTACAATGATATACTATGAACATTTTTGGATATTGGGCCACATGAAACGATGCCTATGTCAGCCATGACAGCTGGCCCCAAATTATCACGTCCGAAAGTATTGCCGAAATTGTCCTCTATCAATAACTTCTTTTAATCACAACAGATCATATTTTCAGCAATTTGATATATATATTGACCATATTTGGAGAATCTTTTTAGTTGCCCGTTCCTAGCAACGGTCTGGAATGTTGAAAAATTCCGATCTCTAAATTTTTGAGGAACCATATAAGTGACCCCTTGTTCTTCTCGGCTAGGTTCAGCGAGTACGAATATGCTAATTAGAACGCTCTGATATATCATATGTAGAATATATGAATGTTTTACCACATTCAACTGGTATACCTTCCACTATGGCAACCACAAAACTTTCATATATTCCACATATGACATATCAGAGCATTCTAATTAGCATATTCGTACTCGCTGAACCTAGCCGAGAAGAACAAGGGGTCGATATGGTTCCTCCAAAATTTGGAGATCGGAATTTTTCAACATTCCTGGCCATTGCTAGGGACAGGCAACCAAAAAAAATCTCCAAATATGGTCAATATATATATCAAATTGCTGGAAATTTCGTGCTGGACACGAATTTAACAATCAAAATATGATCTGTTGTGATTAAAAGAAGTTATTGATAGGGGACCATTCCAGCAATACTATCGGACGTGGTAATTTGTGGCCAGCTGTCATGGCTGACATAGGCATCGTTTCAGGTGGCCCAATATCCAAAAATGTTCATAGTATATCAAAGTACATGTGTACCAATTTTGGTGCTTTTATCACAAAATGCACAATTGTTATAAATTTCATGCTATGCCGCACCACGAAATAGAAGGATGAGCGGGTGCATTATCAATTAGTAGGAGTGCTTTATTCTCGATCCCATTGTTCTGGTGAAACAATTTAACATGGGGTAAAAACCTAATTTGAAACCACTGAAGGAATAGTTTTGAATTCATCCAAGAGTTGTTCTGAGCGAAATAATGGACAGGTAATGTATCCATATTCATATGCTTAAAGCAACGAGGTTTTACACTTTTGTGAACAAACGCTAATGGTAGTCGACATGTGCCAGAAGCATTTGCACATGCTAGTAGAGTCACTCGATCTTTAGATAATTGAAAATTCTTGGCATTGGTTTCTTCATGTAAAACAAGAGACTTGGATGGTATCATTCTCCAATATATTCCTGTCTCATCGGCGTTAAACACCTGATTGGACGTATATCCTTCTGCCCGCATTATAAATTGTAGTTGAAGTCTGAATGGTTCAACAGCAGAAACGTCAGCTGATAATGACTCACCCTGTAGAGTTACTGCCTTGATAGCGTGACGATTGCAAAACTTTTGCAGCCAACCTGAACTAGCCTTGAAAGAGTCAGATTCCAAGTGAGGATACAGTTGTGGAAAGAGCTGTAACGACTTCTCTTGAATTAAGGGGCCAGATACAGGAGCATCTTTTGTGCGCTGCTGAACAAACCACAAATAACATGCTCGGTCTAGCTCTCCAAAATGAACATCCCTTACAACGCATCGTTTCTTACTGATATTAGGGTTTTGATCGATGGTAACAAATTGCTGGATTTTTTCTCTTTCTTTCCAAATGTCGGACACAGTAGACTACGGCACTTTGAACACATTGGCGACTAACCTTTGAGATTTTCCTTTGGAAAGCTCCGCAATCATTTTCAATTTCGTTTCCAGATTAAGTACACGTCGATCTCTCTTGCTTTTCTTCTTTGATGTACTCGGTGTAGCCATTTGACAAGAAAAAATTGAATCAACTAATTCTACTACATTAGAAAATAGTCAAGTGAGGTTGTTAATCGAAAATATTACATAGATACGTATCGGTTTTAAATAAACAAACAATATGTTTTCAAAAATCCGGATATCGGAGGTGCCCGGATATCGGAGGTCCGGATAAGAGAGGTGCCAGTAACTCAGAAATCAACTTGAATAGCAGTTTATAGTGTTAAAACGGTCAATTTGTACAATGGTTGAGGTTAAACAATATCTAGTGCCCGGATCTTAGAGGTTATCAAAATTTGAGTTCCGGATAAGAGAGGTGATTTTAAAATAGATAAAGTAAAAGAAATTATTCCATTGCGATCGATTAATACATTTTAAGCAGTATTTCCCCGCTGAATATATTATATGTCGCAATTATCTTCCAAATTCATTATCAAAGTTCATTAAAAAATATTACACGATAACGATTGCTGGAATTGTGGTTAATAATTGACTTGAAAATAGGACAATGCATAATGACTAAATGTCGAAAGGGCTGCTCGGTTGAGAGAGGTGCCCGGATATCGGAGGTCCGGATAAGAGAGGTTCGAGTGTATTTCAATCAATTTCGTTTAGATTCAAACGATTATTCTAGTCGAGTCGCAAATTATTCCTAGTGACCCTTGTATGTAGATAAATAAAATATCAATCGAGTGTTTTAATAGCAAGGATATATGTACAGTCGACTCCGCTTAATAGGGTCACTGTTTAAATGGGTCAGCCGCTTAATCGGGCCACTTTTGGTAGGACCGGAATAGCTCTCACACATAGAGGTTAATACAAAAATATTTTCGGTTAATAGAGTTAGTTCTCCGCTTAATCGGTTCAAAATATCCCTTTACCGATGTGACCCTATTAAGCGGAGTCGACTGTATATAAAAGAATTAAAATTGAGTATTTGCCGAGATGTATTCCGATCAGTAAGTTATGCAGGTTTCGACAAAAGCATTCCAAATTTCATTCCCCAAAATTGTTATACGCCTTCTTTTTAACAGTCTATTTATAAGTCAAATATATGAAATTCATACGTATTCTAATGTTAATTAAAAATTACCTGAGCAAACCACATTAAGATGGATTTTAGTATTCAAAAACTCGCCCTCCCCATTATTAAGAATCCTAAATAGAACAAATGTTAATCCTTACTATTAAAACTCGATGATTGTATATATATATATATATATCTGTAACGAATTGATTGAAGAAACTGCCGGGCGCAGAAGGCTGATTTTTGGCATGTGGGAGTCTTTTGGCTATGGCTCCAGGAAGTTCTGAGCTCAGACGAAAATGTCGAGTCATCATGGAATTATGACGTCATTGTCACATTTTAAAAAGTTAAGCAACACAGTTATTCGGGCATAACTCAGCCATTATAGGAGATAGAAGACTGAAATTTTAATAGAATCTGTATACTAACATACCTCACATATGATGCACTTTCATCAAAAAATGATGACTCATCACTCTGTTATGACGTCATCATTACGCATCAAAAATTTTAAAATTGACAAATTTGGTGATTTTTCGAGTGAAATCGGTTTTAACACTAAGATGGACATATTTAGAGATGTTATCTCCCTTATAATTAACCAATGTCACCTCCAGGCGACCGAAGGGAGCCTCTGGCGGACACAAAGTGTCCGCCAGCCGCGCAGCGCAAGCAAGCGCGAAGCGCGCTTGTATGTATATATGTACGTATATATATATATATCTGTTACGAATTGATTGGAGAAACTGCCAGGCCCAGAAAGCTGATTTTTGCATGTGGGAGTCTTTTGGCTATGGCTCCAGTAAGTTCTGAGCTCAGAGCAAAATATCGACTCATCATGGAATTATGACGTCATTGTCACATTTTTAAAAGTTAAGCAATACAGTTATTCGAGCATAACTCAGCCATTATAGGAGATAAAAGGCTAGAATTTTAATAGAATCTGTATACTAACATACCTCACATATGATGCAACTATCATCAAAAAATGATGACTCATCACTCTGTTATGACGTCATCATTACGCATCAAAAATTGTAAATATTGACAAATTTGGTGATTTTTCGAGTGATATCGATTTTAACACTAAGATGGACATATTTAGAGATGTTATCTCCCTTATAATTAACCAATGTGACCCCAGGCGACCGAAGGGAGCCTCCGGCGGACACGAAGTGTCCGCCAGCCGCGCAGCGCAAGCAAGCGAAGCGCGCTTGTAATAATGATAACTTCAGAGACTAACAAATCAAGTTAGTAGGCACATAGAGTTTATAGTATGCATAGATAAATATATGTTCGAATTTTTAAGGTTGTAAAATATCGAGTATATACTTATAGGTATACGGAAATAATTATAAGTGATGAGGACTCATACGCCACTTTACTAAGACCTCTTGAAGGAAGGTATTCATTCAATCATCTTCTGAATTATCCTCTTCAAATTGAAATTTAATCTCAGCGCTGGTAGGAAAAGTAGTAGGAAAAGTAAACCTTTTGACTAATGCGGACCAGTGATGATATGTTGTCGCCAGTGAATGCAGATCTGCTATCACATGCAATCCTGGACGTGCATGAAAAACATCTATCTACGGAGCAGCTTCCCAAAGGCATTGAGTAGCATTACTGCAAGCGAGCAATGTTCTGGCTACATTGCCTTCGTGTATGAATCTGATAAGAATCTCATCCAAAATTATTTCCCATTTTTATATTAGATAGAGCTTTATAATTTTCGCAGTCTTCTGATGTTTTTCCCTCATTACATAACCTTCTTCTATCGAACCCAAGTTGAGGTGCGACTATGAGGATAGAATCTTGCCAACCTTCTTCATCGAAAGGAAGCATGTTGCCAACAGTTCAGTATTTTATTGAATCGATGATTTACCTCAACTAGCAATCGCTTTGTATATGTCCATAATCCTTCGATATAATCTGTTTCACTATGTACTCTGCGTGCTCTTAGCGGCGAAATAAGCTATAGCCCGGCTGTAAACCTTGCAATTTCAGACAGTGTACTTTAGTTTTCAGTATTGCTGTTTCTAGGGTTGTTTGACTAGACTGAAAAATGCGAGTGTCAATAATTCCCCTAGTAAAATAAAAATAATGTTGTCAATGTTTCCCTGGATAACATAGATATTAGCAAGCCTGATGCACGTGCTCTATCTTCAGGATCAAAATCCACATTATGTTGAATAGAGTCTAAGGTCAATGAAATAATGTCAAACACTTTCAATAGCCTTCCAATAGCTTGACTGTATTGATAGCCAGCGAGTAGGAGAAATTTTAACTAGTCTACGAACATAGCCATCGTAGTCAGGTTGTATTAAAGAAATCTTCTTAAGAAGTTCCAGTTTCTTATTAGATTTGGAGAAGTATTTATAGAGGGTGTGTGCTGTTCCTAGTGCAAATTCCGCTTGAGAGCTTTCAGCCCATCCCTCATACATATATCTTCATTGAAGCCAGCACCTAGATCTAGAACTAGAAGACAACCATCATTCGAAGTATGAGGCACTTCACGCACAAAAAGCCAGAGAGCAACCTTAATGAATTGTTTTATAAATACGCCATAGTCTTTATCTTTCGCTGCTTGGTCAAATAGTGCTTTTTCCCGAATCATAGCTACCACTGACTTTTCTCGACCTATTTTATCGTATTCCACAGCTTGTGAATGAGCAACATGCTTATCATATACATCACAATTTATCCCAGGATCAGCTAGCTGTCTTAGGAACGAACACCTTTGCTTTTAGCTTAAAATAAGAATTTTTTCAAAAGGTGTGAAAACATTTATATATCATTATGTTAATAACTTTTAAAATATTCATATATTAATTTCAAAGCGCAAAATCGGATCCAACATGGAGAAATACCCCATATTAGTCGCTGAGATCTTAGTTATATCTTTAAACAAAGCTTTGTAGTGGCGGTGTTAAAATATGAATATATCCTTACTATTAAACTTCGACTAATGTTTATAAACTATATCTATATCTGTAACGAATTGATTGAAGAAACTGCCAGGCGCAGAAAGCTGATTTTTGGCATGCGGGAGTCTTTTGGCAATGGCTCTACTAAGTTCTGAGCTCAGACGAAAATGTCACACATCATGGAAATATGACGTCTCAGTCACCTTTTTTATAATTAGAAATTTGTTTTTCTCAAAATCACTGGATTTGGCTAAAATATATAATATCCTGTGATCCCAGATAGAACTATGCTTGACTTTTCTCATGAGAAATAGCAAGAATAACAAAACTGCGAGCGATGAGACCAGAAGAAACTGGGGTTAGGCTACAATGTGATGAAAACAGTGAACAATTGAGAGACTTTCTAGTAAACCTCAAATTTCATGTCACAAAATATTTTTCCACATAGTCTAAACCGCGCCTGTTCATATGCACAAGAAAAATGTTGATTGTTATAAGATCTAATGATTCATATAGGATTTGGTTTTGCGTCCAATTTATGCTTCCTTATGACTTTAGCTAGCTAATCCGCCCTATCTCAACATGAACCATTTTCAGCCTATGGCCCCAGGGGCAGTGTCCACGCTGTCAACTTCTTGTTGTAGGCCATTACTTCATCTGACTTTTGTCAACTACTATAAAGGTCTTCACTATCTAAAGTACCCATGTAGTACCCATGACAGAGAGGGTTACGATACCGGAACTCAGGAAGGAGGAGCGAATTGAAAAATGGAAGCCCTTATTTGAAGCCGCTGCAGCCGGCTTTAGAAGCACAGAAGGGGGCACGCGACGAGCCTTTCAGTTACTTCCGGCCTAAACATGTCGATCATTAACCGAAAGAGAATTGGTTCTCGAAGGATTTGAAGGCGGCTTTCGAGACGTTGGTAACAAATCTTGACCCTCTAAAGGACGCACATCGCGCGCTGAAAGACTTGTGTCGCTCAGACAGGCAAGTGGGGGAGAATATAGGGGACTTTTTCTACCGTCTCATAGGCTAGGCTACGGTGCCTGCCGCGCCGCTCAAAATGGTCTGCAGCTTACTGGTATCTCAGTTGCCTGAAAACGTTTAGCCTGCACTACAACTGTGGTTAGACGAAAGGGAGGTTGTAGACGTGAAAGATGCGCGCACCTTCCTCATCAAGGTAAAAACAGCCCTGGTAGATAAAAGGATTCCGTTAGACCATGGGTATAGAGATTTAAGTCGTATCGCGTTTATGAGCTTAGACGAGGACAGAAAGACACTCCGGGAGAAGGTGGAACCCAGATCCACGACAGAGGAGACCATCTCGGACGCGGTTGATACAACAGAGGTTAACGTGAGCGCTATATATCGAAACCCTTAAAAGCAAGTATACCGAAGAAGAGGAGCCTATGTAGACAGCTCACACAGATACTCGAGGGCTTCAAAGGCGCGAGCTCTAGAACGGAGCGCTGTTTCATTTGCAGTTCATCTAATCATTTCATGGCTCATGTCGCGAGAAGTATTGCCAGAAGTGTGGACAGAAGGGTCTATGCAGTGGACCTAAGTCGCGGAGGGGAAGTTTCTGCGTATCCGAGAGATGTCTGTCATGCTTGAACGGAAACAAGAATGACGGTATGCTGGATACTGGTGCAGACTAATCTGTCATAGATCTTCCCACCTTGCAGAAACTCAGCATTACTTACCAAAGGAAGAATTCAAAGGTGTTTGGCGTTGGACACATCCCTCTTAGAGTGTGTGGTCTCGCGCACGTCTCGGTGAACTTAGGGGATGTGCAGATGGTTGATTACGAACTCGAGGTTTTGGACACCGAGGTGAGAACAGTGATTCTTTTCCTTGAAGGGAGGAAACCCTTGCCGTCGATGCTGGAGAAGATCACAGCATTCCCAAGACCTTCGTCGAGGAAAGAGATCCGCCAGTTCTTGGGATTGATAAACTGGTATCGAGAATACTGCCCAAGCGTGCTCCAGACGGCAGAACCTCTACACTATGTAACTCGGAATGAAACTCAATGGCAAGTTTGTAGAAGTTATCCCCATGCGAGAACAATCGGTAGAGGCGATTTGTGAGCCGCTGGAAGTCGGTTGGTTTTACAGACACGGGTTGCGCAAGATCCT
This sequence comes from Aphrocallistes beatrix, assembly GCA_963281255.1. Taxonomy (NCBI): domain Eukaryota; kingdom Metazoa; phylum Porifera; class Hexactinellida; order Sceptrulophora; family Aphrocallistidae; genus Aphrocallistes; species Aphrocallistes beatrix. Next base: position 1,408,144 of record OY725499.1, on the reverse strand, counting down.
GTTGTCCGATCAGGGGAGGAAGGTCGATGGTAAGGCAGTACGCGAATTATGCGCCAAGCTAGGAAGTATCAAGCAAGCACTGCGTTGTCACTTAGCTGAGTTCGGGTCTGAGAAGGTCCACTGGCCCAGTATTTTGCAACATGGTACGTTCTCACATAACTCACTAATGAATAGGAGTAAACGGTTCACGCCTAACGAACTCATGTACGGGATGAGGCTCAGATCCGTACTTGATCAAGCAGTAGAGGGGATAGGTCCATCTAGAAGTCCGGGATCGTCGGTGGAAGAGGGAGCTGCTGCGAGTAAATGGGTCGAAGCGGACGAGAACATAACTAAGGCCCAGGAACAAACTAAAAATCAATACAATGTCAAAACAATGCACACATCTAAGTGCGTGGCTTCCGGGAAGAGGGTTATGCTCAAACAGTTCGTGAGGGAAGATGGATTAGACCCCTTGTATCGGGTCGCTACGAAGTGGTCGGAGTTAGCACTCCCAACATCAAGATTGAGAAAGGGGATGGAAAATATGTTTGGACTCACCTGAACAATGGTAAAATACTACCATCGATCCCCGCAGACCTGTTATTGCCACGACGCCTCTCAGAAGAAGGAGGCCCACATACCTCATCGGAGGAACAAACAGTGCAAGAGTCACGTACAAAAGTGGCGCACGTTCAGGATTTCATGCGAATAAAAACACTCCTTCCTATCTCTAATTTCGACTAGCCGATTTTGAAGTATTGAAGCTAGTATATTATTGATAGTTAACTATATAGATCCAAAAATTCAATAGGATACTCACCTAAAAGTACTGGATTTCGTACAATCACTATCAGATTCAGAAATAGAATCTGTGCCATTTGTAGAAGTAGAACTAGAACTAGATTGTTCTTCACCTATGTATCGTCTATCCGATTTAGATTTGCGCACATCCGTAGAATCCATTGTATCTAACATCACAAAAAAATATAACAGCAAAATTGTCACAAATATTTCCTGACACAGGAGGCGGCAAAATAAATATATGATATGTAAAGAAATTTTATAGACCTCAATAACAATTGCAATAACAATTCACCTTTATACCGACTAAAGCAAATGTACAAATATATCTATTCCATGCCTGAACGAAAGTATTCGTACACCCTAATCGTCAGATAAACTAAATCTGGCTTCACATTTGTTGTCTACTCACTTTATAATATTTCAAGCTAATTACTCACGATGATTATTACCAGTATTTGCAACGCTACGCCACAAGTCAAGGTATCACCGTTGAATATTATGTCATTTGTTGTACGAAGTTCGATACTATGAAATCATCGTTGAAAGATTCCAAAGAGACTAATACGGATTTGAGAGTTAAGTGTATATCTTAAAAAGATAAGCCATTGAATAGAAAATAGAATATCATATTATAACAACAAGCGAGCTTCGCTTTCTTGCTTACCAATGAGGAGTCATCATTTTTTGATGATGGGTGTGTGAGATACAGTAGAACTGGGTTAGTACGTACTTGGGATGACGTACTTTGAGTATGTGCTCATTTCTGTGAACAAAAATCATTAATATATATTCCTATGTAAGATCAACTCGGTTAGGTACATACTAACGGATAGTAAGTCCTTTTATCCGCCGAAAGCCGATGTTGGAGCCCCCAGGATTCGAAGATGGCCCATAGACGCATTACAAATTTTAGGGCTGAGCCCCCCCCCTAGAACTCCAAAATAGCCCATAGATTTCTAAAAGTTCGGCGGTCCTGGGTACGTCTTATCCAAGATCCACTGCATATTAATATACACATTTTAATAAATTTCAGGCTTCTATCACATAAAATGACTGAGTTATAATCGAAAACCTGAAATCTCTAATTAAAAAATAGGTGACAATTACGTCATACTTCCATGACGAGTAGACATTTGCGTCTGATGTCAGAACATACTGGAGCAATAGCCAAAAGACTCTCACAAGTTATAATTCATTTTTCTGTCCTTTGCAGTTTATTCAAGCAATTCGTTACAAATATATAAATACAAGCTCACTTCACATGCTTTCGCTGTGCAGCTTGCGGACACTGCGTGTCGACAGAGTTACCCAGTGGGCGCTTTGGGATATTAGAGAAACAATATGTCGCTTTCTTGTTCTCTACTAAGTATGCTGAATTGTCATTTGTCTGCAGCTACTTTAATGAAATCAGAACTGTAGCAGAAAATTTAGGTTCATGATAAATAGAATTGAAGTCAACTAATCCTGAATGAAGGTCAATTTGAATCCACAAAGTTCACATTACTAAAGATTATCATACTTGAATAATTAAATAATTTCAGCCCATGTCGTTAACAACAATAAAAGTGTGTTATATGCTACGATCAAACAATTCGATCATAAAATAACATTTAACAATCAAATTATAGAGTCAAAATAGCTGTATTCAATCATTTATAAGAATTAGAATCGTGTGAATTACATTGTGAAATCGAATAATTGATTGGTTCTCACATGAACCAATGAATTTCAATCACAAATAGTCCTTTTGATTGTATGCATATGTCACTACTATTTGATCTCAATGTATTTGAATTATAAAAGAAACGGATTTTGTTGGTCAGCACAATTTGTCACATCTCGGCGAGGTGTGAAGATTTCGCTTAAATCTTCGAACTTAATCGTGGACTCATTATTATTCACTTGTCTGCCAAATTTCACATTTCTAGCACGTCCTAGTTCCTCAATCAATTCTGGACAAATAATTGATTTTTAAAAAAATTCCGCTTTAATATATAAGATATATTGAGAGATGGAGAGATATATATACAAACATCAATCGAATTTTAATAAAAAGAATTTGTACGGCAAATTTTGGGTGTATTAATACTTTTGTACATGCAGTAAGTATCCTTACTATCAAAACGCGATTAAAGTATAGATATATATCTGTTTATATATATATGTAACGAATTGATTGAAGAAACTGCAGAGCAGAGAAGCCGATTTTTTGCATGTGGGAGTCTTTTGGCAATGTCTCGACTAGGTTCTGACTTCAGAAGACAATGTCGACTCATCATGGAATTATGACGTCATTGTCAACTTTTTTATAATTAGAAATTTCAGACTATAATTCAGTCTTTTTAGGTGATGGAAGCTTGAAATTTAAAGAGGACGAGGATATTACATACAGGGTAGGTTGTCTCAAAGGTTTTCCCGATTTTATAATAAATCAAAATATTCCATTTACATCAGTGCTTGTATTTAAACTCGCACTTTTTAAATAATATTTAACTTGTACAGTCATAATGTTTGAATGAAATACAAATCAATTGTATTTGTAAACATCTTGTGATTTTCTTGAGCTCTTCATCATCAATATAAAGTTTATATAATGAATGTTGCAAATTCCAGAATTTGTAAAAGATTACGTGCAATCGGAATGTTAGAATCTGGTATTAGCCAAAAACAGATTGCTCAGACCTCAGGGGTTACAGTTTAGTCTATTTGGAATTGGAAAATGAAGAGTCTATCAGGCAAATCCATGGCGGGCAAACCTCGGTCTGGGGATCTAACACGGCTTTATCGCATTCCAAAAATCATTATTATAAAATCCCTTAACAAACGTTTGCAGTCTACACGAAAACTTGTATCGTCCCGAAAAATTCACAGAGAGTTAGTAAAGATACTATACATCGCTATTTAAGGATACCATCGGAACAAAACCATAAAAAGACCTTCGCGTCCAAAATTGTCGGAAAAACAGAAGGAACAGAGGCTACAATTCTGTCTTAGTCATAAATTTTGGGATGAACAGGATTGGAAAAGGGTTCTTTTTAGTGATGAGAGTTCTTTTGAACTCTTCCATCCAACAAATCGGCAGAACGATCGGGTTTGGAGTCAGAATGCGCGAAAAATTGAAACCTGTTCAAATTGTTAAATTCCCGCCTAAAATCATGGTCTGGGGGATGATGAGTAGCACTGGGCATTCGGAACTCCATTTTCTTCCTCTCAAACAATCTGTAAATGCAGATTACTAAATAAACGAAATTTTGGAGAAGTCGTGCCTTCCAACCTTGAGGTCATTTTTATGCAGGATGGGGCTCCACCCATACCGCCATAAAGACACAGACCTGGCATTCAAATCATATACAAGGCTACTGGGCGGAAGGAATTTGGCCTTGCAATTCGCCAGATTTAAATCCCATTGAAAATCTTTGGGCAATTATTCCAGCAGAGCTTGACAAGAAGAAAACAGCCACCAGCTTGTCAGAGCTCGCTAATTACCTGAAAAATATCTGGTATGGACTCACGCTTTCGATTTTGGAGAATTAAAATATCATAGATGCCTGCTCGAATCAAGTTTTGTATCAAACTTAGAGGAGATTATATAGACAAATAATATAAGATACGTATATATACTGTAGTTTACTAGTTGTGGGTATTTGTATAACCGGGAAAAACTTTTGAGACCTGCATATCTCAAATATGATACAGTTCTCATCAAAATTTGATAACTCATCAATGTTATGACGCAATGATTACGCATAAAAAATTGAAAAATAGGCAAATTTTGAGATTTTTCGATTGTAATCAATTATAACAGTAAGACAGATGTATTTAGAGAGAAGCTATCTCATTATAAGGTAGATAACATCTCTCTAAATAGATTTGTCTTACTGTAATCAATGAGCCCAGGCGCCCAAAGGGCGCCTCAAGCGGACACTTTGTGTCCGCCAACCGCGAGGGTAAAACAAGCAAGCGTGCTTGTACTAATCAATTTGTGAAGTCCCAACATCTAATTAGTAACAGATACGCTAAATCTGGGTTGAAATTCTGCTATAAGTTGTTAACTTAATTACTCTCCTTCAAGATTAAGAATTTTGGGCATTTGCTACCCTATGACACATTTCATGACCTATCACTATTGTTTATGATGGCATTAGTGGTACGAGGTGGGACAGTTTGAAAATATTTTACTTTGTGGGAGATGAACCCAGTGGAAATATTATAAAATGAGTAATTCGAATATGGAGAATTCGAATTTGTCAAATTAAGCGTAAATCACTTATAAATTAAGTGTGACTGGCTAAATAACTTATTATTATAACTATTAGTACGCGAAATTTTGGGGTGTACGAATACTTTGACAGGCAGTGTACTTATAATGGAAATTGATATATTTTCTTGAGTTGACAGATTATTTAAGTTCGTTACATTTCAAATATAAATTTTTGTCGTGCACAGTCACTATGACGTCATAATAATAATATCATAATACTACGAGTGTTCAACAAGTTCTGATGAGGAATTGGAAAAATACCTCTCTGATGAGGAATTGGAAAAATACTAAGTTGAAGTAGTACTAAGACCCGAATAAGACCTAAAATTGCAGCGAGTGTGATAGTGAGCATTTTAGAGGTGATATGGTATAGGAACTTAGTGAAAGGGAGCATTGTAGGATTAAAAAAGTGTCCAATTGAGTGTGAAAGTGCCATTTATAGAGGTTACTCTGTGGCATTTTAGGTCTTATTCATTAGTTAGCAGGTTTTGATCATATTCCTACATAGCACGTTTTCCCACTTCTCAGGTGTTAAGTCTTATTTCTACAAATGGTTTATTTTTATCTCCTACTTCGAGAATACTTTAGATCTTATTCTTATTTCACATTAGGTTTCATTTTGTGGACTGGTTCTGATCATTATGTCTTGTTAAATACATTGAACTAGCCCTTTAATTGAAATTTGATCGTTTATTAAAATTTTACACAAGTTCAATGCATCTCTCTGCAAGACATAGTAATCAGAACCATTCGCCAGAATGAGATCTAATTTCGTGAAATTATTTAAGGTCCGTCTGTAAGAACAATAGGGGAAAATTCAAAAAATCTATAATTTCTTCAAATGTCTAATCGCCTTTTCAGGGTGCTATTTTTTATCAGTATTGAATTTTCAGCAACCTAATACATCACATGAACTGGTTGATATACTTTTGAGAATTTGCACTAAGTATCCCGATGCTATCGTAACTCCTTCCTTGTCTTGAATACACTGTTCAATAAAAATATTCTCTGTTGTCTATGTTAGATTGATTTTAGTGTACATTTGGCGCGCTAAACACGAAAATACAATCGGGATTGCAGAAATGAATCTAGTTGCGTAATATAACGAGCATTTTTGAGATAGATTACTACTGATGTAGCATTTAAAAAAACTTGATATGGCAGGTTGGAAACATGACGATATATGGCTCTACTTCGAATGGTTTGTGGTTGAAGCAGTTGCTGGCTGGAAACCAAGGTGCAAACTCTGCATCAAATGATTTATTAGCCGGATCAACTCCATAATCTGGAGAAGTCCAGATACAAGTCTTTTTTTTAAAGAAAAAATACCTTGGATTACTCACATCGGTGAATATGTCATGAAGACCTCGAAATCGGAGGCAGAATTACTGGATCTCCAGAATACTCGTTATATTATGTAACTAACACGCCTTTTATAGATGTTGAACACCCCGAGTTTATCAAACTAATAAAGAGGCTGCGACCAGGCTATAGACCAGCTAATCACCATGATGTTGGGAACAAACTATTAGATAACGTACAAGGATCCCTCTTTGATACTTTCAGAAAACCCCTGGAGGATAAGGCAGTCTCCTTATCACTAGATAGATGGAGTATTGTACATTATGAACTTGTGGTGTGTGTGAGTGGTAATTACTACTGATAAAGGAGAGAATTTTCTCACTGAAACGATTGACACCTCCGGACATAGCCACACATCAGAATATCGGGTAGAACTTGCTGCAAATGCTATTACTTCCTGTGAGGGAAATTTTAGATGTCATGTACGTAATGTTGTAACTAACAACGCAGCCAATAAGGCAAAAATGAGAAGAGAGTTACAAAAAAAGATGCCGAATGAAATATTGACATACGGACGCTCTGCTCAATTGTTAAATCTATTAGCACAAGATGTACAGATTGCTGGGGTAAAGAACAAGCTGTCCATATAGTCAAATATTTTAGAAATAAACATCTACCAGCAGCTAGATACAAGGAAGCTGGTGGCAAATCTCTTTTCATTCCGAATGAAATTAGATGGAATACTTAGACGGACTTTTTGGATAGCTATATTTCTAACTGGCATATGCTTGTACAGGTGGAATATCGTGATGAGATAAATGCGAACATTGGTAATAAAGTTAAGAATTATTCTATAAAACGTAACGCTGAAGATCTCTGAGTAGATTAAAACCAATTTCAGTTGCTCTAGATAGAATTCAAAGGGAAAATACTATAATCAGTGATATAGTCGAGGTATGGAAACAACTGCACTAGGATCTTCTAAGTTCACAGCAACAAGTATTAAGTAGAGTAGACGAAAGAGAAGCTTTTACTACAGCACACTATTCTTGAACCAAGGTATATATTATAGAGGAAGAAAACTCACTGAGAAAGAAGCTACCGATGAAATGGAATATATTCATCAGCATTTCCCAAATGCAATGGCGACTGTCTTCAGTTCGAAGAAGGATATGATCCTTTCAAATCCTACATGTTTCGTGAAGATGTAGTTGATACAGTTGCGGTGATGACGTTACAACAAAATCATCATTTTTTATGCGAGTTGTATCATAAGTGGATTTCTTAATTGTAAGTACATATTAATATATCTCAATTATGTTTAATCTCTCAGAATAATGACACAACATTTGGTAAGATGTCACAATTACACATCAAAAATTGACAAATTGAAAAATTTGGTTGTTTCGGGTGAATTCGATTATAACAGCAAGACAGAAGTATTTAGAGTTGTTTTCTACCATATAATTGATTAATGTGAGCTTAGGTGCCTAAAGGGGCCGACGTTTCTGGGGGATGCAAACTGTCTGCCAATCGCGCAGTGCAAGCAAGCGAAGCGAACTTGAATATATAAAATATCTCTCTCTAATAATTCAAATACCAATGACCTATATCATTAGATAAAATGATGCATAACATTATAGGCTTACCAGGCTATCAGATATTGAATATACGCAGTAGCGTACCTAGGCGGGGGCACAGGGGGCAGTTTGTAATTATATCATAACCTCAACTTCCTTTCACACATCCTCTAGTGTATATCACAACACAAATTTGTTATGCAGCCACAATATTATATTTTCAACTCAAACAAGAATAAAATAGAAATTAATCCTTTCCTCGATACTTGCCACATAGAGAGGACTTTCTCGCCATGGACCATAACATTTAATAAGGTTTTGAAATTGACATATACAAACAACCCAGAAGATTCATTTTGCTCTGGTAAGCTATCTTGCATGATGTATTTCATCTGGTGGGTTTACTGACGTAGCTAATAAGATTCTACTTGCACTGCTATGTCTAAATAGTAAAGATATAATTGATCGTGTTTAGTCGAATTAATATAAATGAGGGAATTTCCACCATGCATCCTTTATCGGGTGAAAGTTGACCACAGGAAGCAAGCGTATGAAGATCTGATTTATTTCGTCCAAATAAAATTTATTTGGCAATATCCTGAGCTCTCCCAGCTTCATGCATAAGATGATCAATGTAATTAGATCCATATTAGCACTTTAAAATTGCTTGTTCACATTATCATCAGATATAGTAAATGTTCGATTATGCCGAGCATCGAACATCAAGCAAGAAAGTACACACAATCATATATATAACTGCCAAACATTTGATTACTATGTCCTTCCTAGGCTTCCTTCGCTCTCGTTGTACCTCGGAATATGTTAAGATAATGTCAGGATTTAACAGATTCAGATCTTTCTATCTTGCATTAATCAAAGCCACAACTTGTCTATTACTTGATCGAATATGTCTGCTGTTGCAGAAAGTATCGGAAAGCAGCAACATTTTGAAATATGTTTGTACAAAGGTTAAACTGATTAAACCGGATATAAGTATCTATGAATATTACCAATATGAATACGAATACTGATATTCTGTTCTCAACCGAATATCAACTATCTGCAAAATAGTGTTCGGACAAAGCGATATTGAACTATTCGGGGACAAACACTATTTGAAATGAAAACGGATAGTTATACTGGAATAAAGAATGAATAGATTAAAACATTTAGCATCAACCTAAGACTACCGAAATGTTTAACAGTGGTACAACTTTATGGCTTCTTTCCCATTTAAAATGACTGGAGACATCCGCGAGATCGCGAGTTTTCGATAAACTAGGGTTAAAAGAAGACATAAATCTTCAACAATGTTATTGTTAACAGTAGGATTTATTTCTTCATGAACAATCGCTCTATCAATACATTGTATTTTATTTTCTCCCTGTTCTATTTGTTCAAGTGCCTTCATACGGGGGTCAATAGGAACGTTTTGTGACTCACTATTAAAATCCTGCCACACTCTTATAATTACTTGTAGATTTCTGATCGAATATTCTGCATATATATTCAGGTTTGATTGAGTTATATATCCATTTATTGTAGAGACATCAGGTATACGACGTATATTGAATTTGTAAAGAAAATATTTTCGAGCTATGATCTATGACGATCCAGCAGAAAGTTTTCAATTTATCGCTGGTTTAATTAATTCAAAAGTGGAAGATACCAGTATGGATGAGGATGATGATAAGGAACGGAACCAAAAGCGGTTAATGAATCCAACCTATGTCAAAAAACTGATGAAAGAGGATCGGAGGATCACTAATGAAATTATTCTGAAATGAATTAAATCACTATCCCCACATAATCTAAATGAAATACTTCATCAGTACTTAAAAGTCACTAAAGTGTGTGCAGGATGGATCCGAACTAACTGAGAACCAAAAAGACCGGAGTGTCTCATGGTGCAAGTTTATGATCAACTAAATTGACAGTGAAAAATCGAAATTACTGGAACATGTGTGAAATATGGATCTACTAATATGTACTGATAGTAAAAAGTAGTCTTAGCTATGGTTCGGCACATGCAGACATTGGCCACAACATCTAAGGCTGTGCTCATCAAAATTTCATAAATTAGCATCCGGAGCCGCAACCCTCTCACGGAAGGGACTGGAATTGCCTCACTCTAAAAATTGGGCTGGCTACGTCCCTGGTCATACTCTCAGGATTATTTGCCCATTTTCATGGTCATTTGTCCAGTATTCATTTGAATCCAAACTTTTGAAGAAGTGGATAAGGGAGGTATCCGACGGAAAATGAGCAGCAGGCACCAAAAAATGTTAGGAACCTTATTATTGTATAAGTTGCGAAATTATTTATCAATTTCACGCATAAAATATGGAAGGATTTCAATAAGTTTGAAAGGTCGCGCATTCATCGATTGTTTGATTCTATTGGAATTTGTGTAAAAGAAAGTGATCTAGATATGTTGAAAAAAACAAAATCATGCACAAGAAAATAATTCAGTTTTTTATTTATACTAGTAATCATATTATTAACGAATATAAATACAAACCTCATTATTAATTTAGTTGTTTTTAATTTATTAAAACCAGCCTGTGTAAGATTTGAGCCCTCTCTACATACTCTAGTGTAAATTTTAATAGAAAAGAAATAGATAAATGCTAAACCGTTCAAACCTGTTTAAATATTTCCAAATTTTACAGATTAACTTATTACATCATTAAGGCACAAATAATTTCGTTTAGCACAAAACATTTTGTTGATTTTTACACCACCTAGTAGTTGACACGTAGATCACGATGTTTAGAAGTTTCTTGGGTCTTTGCTATAATACGACATTGACATTGCAATAATACGATCCAACTGCAAGATCTCTTTGAAAAAAAACTGTTTTTCCAGACCGAGATGCTGCCAGTGGCGTGGCCAGGTGAAAAAATTTGGGGGGCCTCAAGATCAAGACACCACATATATGCCCATTTGAAAAAGTGTAGTAGGTTAAATTAGTAAATTGTAAAATTTTGGGGGGCCTAGCCCCCCTCAGGCCCCCCATAGCCACGCCACTGGATGCTGCAGGAGCTGTTTGCATCTTTTGGTATTGAATTGGTATTGAAAGGGCGAGTAAACAGTGCCCAAGATGTTTTTCCTTGTATGATTCCATAAAAGGAGGAAAACATTATAAGATCTCGATTTAAACTTTTGGCAAACGCATGAATGAACGGCGTCTCCGATTTCTGTAATTATGTAGCTAGAGATCTCTAGATAGATATCATGTGTGATAGGGATTGATAGGGCCAATGTAGAACAAGCAATCCTATTTCCATGGGATGCTTATTTGCCATTGTTGAGAGAGATGCCTTGCAATAGTTCGCGTTTGATCTCATCAATTCGCTATCTTTCCTCTATATAAATGGCAATCTATATCTCGGAAAGAGTCCATCCGAGCTACTTTCAATACATGTATGTTAGACCTCTTGAATTGACTCGCAGTCTCCAAAGTTTGTCATCTGACAGCTGAATGAAAATCAAGGGTTTCCAAAGATGAAATACAATAATAGGTGGTTAGGTGGTTAAATACAATAATAGGTGGTTAAAAAGGGAACGATGGGGCCCAAATCTATGACACATAGAACGGATACGTCATTTCCAGCAAGATGCTCATCATGGTATACTGACAATACAAGATTGTGATATTTAAGCTAAAAATGTTGCACTTTAGATATTTCAAATTTTCTCAAATCGATTGTTGTAAAAACGGTTGATAACAATTCCTAAAACGAGAAAAAAATTTTTAGTAACAAAAAGTTGACATATTGTAATTGTTCAAGTATATAATTGTGAATATGATTGTTAATCATTGTGGTAAATTAGTTTCGCTAGTGAAAACTCAACGAATATATTTCCACAATTCCTCGGTAAATTAAGTGAAATAATTGCTCGTTCGTACTTGCTACTCGGAATTGGTGCTCATAGAAGCATACCCCTTAAGAATTTCTTCGTGTACCCTAGGTTGGGAATCCCTACCTTAAGATTTTGAGTAAGAGGGAAATTCCATTACAGGATCATGACAAATACTGATGGAAATAGGATGAGTACACGTATAAGAATCTAGTACAATTACTCCAAATATATATACTATTGCTAACATTGCAAAGCCAATTTGGGTGAAATAATAGACCACATGTAATTTTAGAGAATGTTCGATAATTAGTTAGAATTTTTCAAATTGCAATGATTAATGAATTACTGGAATAGGTAAGATATTCATTTTGGTGAAAATAACACTGAACACGCAAATTTAATAATTTATCTTATGACCATCATTAGCAATGACCAATTGGCAGCTCCTTGGCATCGAAAGCCAATAATTTTCTAGAAAATCACTATTGACATTTTTCCCACAAGGCGGTTAGTTCCTCTTTCAGCGGTGATATTCTTTGGGTGTCTTTTTATTAGATTTAGTTTAACGCAAGCAAACAAATTCTCGATGGGGTTGAAATCTGGACTCTGAGTCTCTGGCTAGGCCAATCTATATTTTTATTCTCGGCATATTTTCCACAATCCAAGCCTTCGCGCACTTTGCTGTATGCATAGGATCGTGTCTTGAACTAGGAACCAAGCATCCTGGTGAAAGACATGAGCTTGAGGGAGCAAGTGATCTTCTAAAATCTATATAAACTCTTCTGCATTCAGCATCTGTGAGTAAATGCACATAGGGAAAGTCCCCATTGAGGAGAAGGCAGCCCATATATGAATCTTTTGGGTGTTTTATGGTGGGCTGAGTTTTCACCATGCCTATAGAGTCGATTTTTACAGACAATGAAGGACCAGGTGTTGGGTAAGGCTTGGAATATTTCAGTTTTCTCATGCAACGGTTCATGGTGTCTTTTCCTACTTCAAACGGACAGTTTGCTGTAAGATTACAGATTGAAACCGAGGGATTGAGGTTGACGTTCCAAGTAACATATTTCTTGATTTTAGGAATGAGTCTACTTTGTACCCTGTGCCATTCTTGTGAACAAGATAAGTTCCGGACTTCATTCGAGAGACCAGCATGAAAACGGTGACTATAGACACACCCACAATCGAACTGATTTCATTCGAACTGAGTTTTTCTTCTTCGAGTTGTAGTAAGAGTAATTGAATTTGTCTTCTCTTGGCTCTTGGATTCTTGAGACATGATGATAAAAATAACTAGTCTATACTACAGAGAATGTCAATGGATTAGAGTAAACTAAAAAATGATGTCATTATGGCGCCATGCTATAACTTTTAACAATTATAAAAAATCTTAATAATAAGGATCTTTATTCACTTGGTACTTACTTTCGAATAGATTAATGATAATAGTGCCTATACAAACAGTACAGAATGACCAGGAATGCATAACAGAGAAAATTCAAAATAGTTATCCGACATACTTTATATGCATACATAATGACATTGAAAAAGTAATTTTTAAAAAATCATTTTCGGCAAAGAAATCGCTAAACTCCTTATGATTCAAAAGGTAACAAGAGTCAAAACTTAATATGAATTTTCAACAAAATTTCTTAAATCCAAACCTTAAGGCAGCCTACCCTAGCGAGTTTTCACGCAATCTTGATTCTCTAACATTTCTGATGGCTGGCTAAGAATCGTGATACGAAACTTGGTACAAATAATAGTACTTGATTGTTCATGCTGTTCATGCTATACACTGGAGAAAGTTTGAATAATTTAAACTTCTAAAGCAATATAACTGACAAAAACGACTACGATTGTCGATTCTGAGCCAGTCATCAGAAGATTAGACGATTTTGCGCCGTCACGTTATAATGTCAAAAAGAAACAAGATACCAGTTAGCAAACTCTGAGTTCTCTGCCACAATAACTGAAGGTTGGAAATTTTGAGAAAAATCGATTTCATAGGATTTGGTCCTTGTAGACAATTGGCAACTCAAAAGCTCCCTTCGGGACTTTGTTTATCTTTGTGAATAATAACAAAGTCCAACCAACATGATTTTAGCTGAATCGAGGGTATATTTGAAATTACTCCAATTAAAGCATAATTATCATTCTGAGAATTGTGATAGTCATATCAACAAGATATAGTAATCATTGAGATATCGATTGACAAATTTATGGCACAAGATATTATTGCTATATTGCATTATAAAAATGTTTCTATTTCAAACAACTACATTTTAAGTTCAAGGAGCACGTAATTATAGTGTATTTGTAGGCATTGAGTTACAGATCCAATCCAATGTTGCCATATCATGAACAAAGTTCATAGATTTGACCATTTTCATGAACTTTTGAGTTGTGGTATGAACATACTTTTAGCATGAACTTGACATGAACATTTGAGCTTTGCTAAGAACTTGGCAAGAACATTTAATGCTGTACAGTATTAATTTGCCATGCACATGCTAAGCAGTTCATCTGGCAAAATTGATCAAATCCCTAATGATCAATAATAATGAAACTAGATGTGTAATAATAAAAACCCTGAATTTCATTGGTGAGCAGAGTTTTGATTTATAAATATTTTCACTTCATCCAATCCAATTGAAAATGGAGAGATTGATTCTAACCTGTATATGCGTATTGAGTTTGTTCTAATCCATTTTGAACAATATATTTAACTATAACAGGAAACGACTCCGCCAACATTTTCTATCATCGACATCAATCACGCATAACTCAAACTATCCATACTGTTCAGTGATAATTGTTCGGCAAATTTGTAAAACATATTCTAATGCAGAAATGGGGTAATTATTACTAAATGTAAATTAATGGCAATGAAAACATCCCGGCGGAAATTTAGGCGATTTTTATTCATTTTCATACAAACAAGCTCGCTTCGCTTGCTTGCGCTGCGCGGCTGGCGGACACTTTGTGTCCGCCGGAGGCGCCCTTTGGGCGCCTGAGGTCTCATTGGTTAATTATTTGGGAGATTCGCTTTTTTGCGCTCCGCGCGCGGCAAACACTTCGTGTCCGCATGAGGCTTGAGGCCTGTGGTCACCATTGATTAATCATAAGGGAGATAACATCTCTAAATACGTCTGTCCTACTATTATAATCGATATCGCACGAAAAATCACCAAATTTGTCAATTTTTATAATTTTGACGCGTAATGATGACGTCATAACAAAGTGATGAGTCATCATCTTTTGATGAAAGTCGCATCATATGTGAGGTATGTTAGTATACAGATTCTATTAAAATTTCAGCCTTCTATCTCCTATAATGGCTGAGTTATGCCCGAATAACTGTGTTGCTTAACTTTTTAAAATGTGACAATGACGTCATAATTCCATGATGAGTCGACATTTTGCTCTGAACTCAGAACTTACTGGAGCCATAGCCAAAAGACTCCCACATGCTAAAAATCAGCCTTCTGCGCCCGGCAGTTTCTTCAATCAATTCGTTACAGATATATATATATATACAATAATCGAGTTTTAATAGTAAGGATGAACCGAAAGTGGGGAATGGGGAATACAAATTTCAGAAATTATTTTCTCATTCAAAGCAACCTCTTCAATTGGGGGGAAAGTAGTGAAATAGTGATATTCTGGACACAATTAGCAATTAGTTATTAGGTTGGATCCAGGGGCGATCCAGGGGAGGGGGGAGAAATCGGGACATTTGCCTCGGGGTTGTTTTCTTTGGCCCGCCTACCTGGCTTGGTAAGTTCCTGCGTCTGCCCCCTGGTTGGATCTAAAATTGACAGGACTTTTACAAGAAAGCAATTTTAAGATCATTTGGGTTTAAAATATTTTTATCCAAAAGTCAAATGAACGATATATTAGTAGATGTATTACAGATCTAAACTTGACAAAAAATGACGAATTTATTATATTTTGATTTATTCAAATTATTTTGACTAATTAAATTATGAATATTGAACACAATCATAAGTGGGAAATGGAGCAGTACGTTAATTTTCGCCGTTTCGGAACCCCCACTTATGGAGCTTCTACTGTACTGTGCGATTATGACTAGCATTGGAACAGGAAACCATAAAAATGATTCCAGTTTAAAAATAAACGAAACAAATATTATCATTGTTATTGTAAGAAAACAATAGAAATAAATTACAACTTAATTTAATCCGGGACAAATTTGAAATTTACTAATTTAATACCAAATTTGTTCCGGGTGGAATCTAATTGTAACGGAACAAATATCAGACCAACAATTTCGAAGTGGAACCTTAAGAAATTTTCATACCTCTATTTCTTTGTGGCAGCCAAACTCAGGACATTATAAAGATATCATAATCGTCAAAGTTTGAACACCTCAGGAAATTTGGGAGATATTGAACGTTAATACACTATTAAAAAAACCATCTTTGTATAACGATTTTGAGTTAGTCATCCGATAGTTGATTGAATCCGGTGTAATGAGCGGCAAGGGATTCAAGATACTTCGAAACAGGCTATCCCAAAAAGGAATGCCCAAAAGAAATGGAATTTGGCAATTATAAACAAAGGATTTCCAAGTTGTCGATCCATGTGACCATTTTGGCATCCCAAATGCTCCCTTCTTCGAGTTGGGGGGGGTAGGGTGGTTTGGAACACACACATATATATATATATAGTTCACACGTTCTAAGCCAAACACGAGCCTTAATTTGAATCTAAAAATATGTTTACTTCACAGAATGTTTCCCTCTGATTGATGCAAAATAATATATGTAATTATTACTCTCTTGATTAACTATTTAAGTACATACATATATAGCTACAAGCGCTTGGGAGGCACTCTTTCCTATACGCCAAGGATCGCACCGATTAATTGTATGGTAGATAACATCTTTAAATACGTTGTCTTACTGTTATAATCGAAATCAATCGAAAAATCATCAAATTTGTTAAATTTTCAATTTTTGATTATAGTTATATCGTATTTGAGAGATATTAATATACAGATTCTCAGAAAATTTCAGCACTTATTCACCTAAAATGGATGAGTAATAGTTAAATAACTGAAATCGCAAATTATGAAAAAGGTGGAATGACGTCAGAATTCCATGAGGTCAGAACCTAGTGGAGTCAGAGCTAAAAAACTTCCACATGCCAAAAGTCACCTTTCTGCGTCAGGCAGTATTTTAAATTATTTCAGTACAGATATATTATTTACAAGCGGGCTTCGCTTGCTGGCGGAAACTGTGTCCGCCGCAGGGGCCCTTTGGACGCCTATGGTTACATTCATCAACTATAAGGTAGATAGCATCTCTAAATACGTCTGTTCTACAGTTATAATCGATATCAACGAAAAATCGCCAAATTTTCCAATTTATAAATTTTTAATGAGTAATGATGACGTCATAACAAGTGATGAGTTATCATTTTTTTGATAATAGTTGCATCATATTTGAGGTATATTAATTTACACATCCCATTAAAATTTCAGCCTTCTATCACCTAAATTGGAGTTATAGTCGAAAACAGAAATTTCTAATTATAAAAAAAAGGAAACAATGACGTCATAATTCCATGATGAGTCGATATTTTCGTGTGAGGTCAGAAATTAGTGGAGCCATAGCCAAAAGACTCCCACATGCCAAAAATCAGCTTTCTACGCATGGCAGTTTCTTCAATCAATACGTTACAGAAATATTAATTCGTACCCTTTCTTCTTACCCAACCATACAGTACTGATGATTAACTTTATAGTTATGAAAGCATTATTTCCATGTATGTGCTCTACCAATCAAACTACGTTATCCTGTCCATTCAGCACAATAATGGCCGAAAACGACTCGCAGTCGACGTTTCTACAGCCGACTTCAAAACCCCTCTCACTCATTCCTAACCTTCCTGAAGATGCTCCCTTATCTCGCGCTCTCTTGGAAGCAATCAATTGATTACCTGGTAGTCTCGCTGACTGGGTCGCCAATCAAGCCACCTACCCACTCGATCGGGACTCTCAGTCCATCTCATCCTCACGGTCTTCTCCCCTATCTCAATCAACTGACGACTTTGCCTCTGAAGGAATTAGCGCTTCTAACTTGGCAGCAATCGCTCAACTAAGTACCGCTGTACTTAAATCGATCCCCTTCTCTATCCTCAATTCTTATGCTGATCTACTAGCAGCTTGGCTCCATTCAGACCAACTTCCCGTACCGGAAGAATACGAATATACTGCAGCCAACGAGAAGTATACCGCTCTAGGCAAGGCCTTTGGGCTTTGGCCGCTCATTTCCAAGGAATTGGACGCTAGATCAACTCCCTTACTCAACCACCTCTCATTCAACTTAGAAGCATTCCACATGCTTCTCCTCATCGCTAAATGTGGTAAACGCAACCTGTATCGACAGGTTATTCTACGCGCTCTAGTCTCTCGACTCGTAACCAATAAAGCCTTCGTGACACAAGGAGCAAAGGCCCCCAAGCAATATGCGGCCGATGTAGCGACCTCTACCCATGAACCGACCCGCTTCAAACCGAAACGAAACCCGCGCGACAGGCTATCCAGCCTGCCCCTCTCCCATGTGCTCGATGCTTAGCATCAGCTACGATCCTCATTACCTAATAAATCAAGTATACTCAACAACTCTCAGTGAAAACACGCGGTTGTACCCTCGACGAGTACATCAAGCAACTGCCTGGTCGCCTGCGCACACCCTTCAAAGGGATCTTCGAGGCCCTAACCCAAGGATCCCCAATCATGCCGAAAGGCAAGCGTGCCGTGCCCATGCTCAAACAGCCAGGAAAAACGTGATCTTTTTGCCCAATGGTCCACCACCCACCCAACCCAATCTCAGCGTGAAAACACGCAGAAGGCTGTCCTGGGAGCCTGCAAAGCCCACGGATTATGTATAAATGCGGTAGATCCCGTACCGCACAATCTGCGACCAACCACCTTAGCTGAAACCCCGGCCCACGAAACTGCAAGACAGAGGCTTGCAACAATGGGACATGCAACCACCCCACGATAACCGCTCCCTCCCTCAAGCGTGTTAAAGGCGCGTTCACAATCACACCAAGACCTGACAACATCCAAGGGGCGGAGCTTCCGCCTTTTCACTAAGGGAGGGCGGACTTGCGCTGGTCCCGTCCTCCCTACCCTCCTAGCCTATGAATCGCATTTTTGTAACGACTGTGCCCATCTCCCAACCCCTCACATGAAATCTCTCTACCACCACTTCCGCATGGCTCCAGGTGTCCCTTGCAAAAGGATCTCAGCCCCTCTGAATTTGATCACCTGCCCCCACCTGTCTTCTATATGCCCACTATCCCATCCCAACTTGCGCTCGAAGTTCAACAATTGCTGGGCTTCGGTCCAGAATTCCAAGCGTCCTTCCTCCCACCTGATTTCCAATTCGCCTCCCATTCATGTTTGTTCTCAACCTTGAGTCAAATACCCTTCCGGTGACTCACTTCACTCTCCCTCGTTGGAAACGTAATCTTCAACGCGAACGCTCCTTCCTTTGGAAAAAGATATCTAAGCAACTCGAATCCCTCGAGCTGTGTATCTTCCAGGCAGATAAAGGCAATGGCCTAGTCATTGTCCACAAGTCGGACCTAAATCAACTCTACCGCAACTATCTAGCCGACAACGCAATGGTATTCCCCCCCTTCAAGTATTTCAACGATATTCAGGCACTACGATCCCTCCTCGCGGATCGCGAGCCCAATCTCAAAGCGACAGCTGACGATCGTCCTCCCACGTTCTATTTTAAGCTCAAGACTCATAAGAAAGCTTTTAATGTACAGGAAATGTACTCCCCGGGTCTATTCGAAATACGCAACTCCCTCACAGAACTCTCCCTACTCCTACGCCCAATCGTTTATCACAAACCCTCAATAACCACCCTTGTTTCTTCTCACCTTCGGCCCCTCCTCAGACAAGTCATTGACAACTCACCCTGGTTATGCACCGACATACATGAAGTCATGGCCACGCTTTCTCACCCGTCAATCAATCTTGATACCTTATATACAACAGATATAAAGTCATTCTACCCCTCTACTCCTCATGACCTCATACTAAATACCTTTGATCACTATTATTAGAGGTGTACCGGATTAGAGATTTTCTACTCCGGCCGGATCGGATATCCGGTACTCAATTATCCGGTTATCCGGCCGGATATCCGGCTAAATATTTATTTGATAAATGATACCATAATATCACATCAAGACCGAGTACCGAGTAGAAAAACGAAGTAGGCTACTGCCAGAAAATGGTGAGATATTAATATTCATACAAAATAATCTTTCCTTATTGTATTACAACTATTAGCTAGCATTTAGAGTTTTAATATACAGGGTGGCTTTTAAGTTCTTTCCCAAGCTTGATTAGGTATAAAATTTCTTATACTCAAACAATCTTAGTTATTATGGTCTTTAGAGATTGTAATTCAAATATTCTCAATGATTTTCAAAGATTTTTCGAGTCTAAGACCTAGAACTGTGTTTTGTATGGTGAGTTTTGTGGAGAAAATATGTGTCCTGGCGCGCAGCGAAATTCGAGAATTAGGGCCACTGCTTCTGTAAAAATGTCTCTATAATCAATGTTCCATGACGATTTAGCACCAGATACCTTTCATTCACCATGGAAATATTTCACAAATCCATTGAATTCATTATCAGAAACGAGATAAAGTTATTATTTCACGAGTTCAAATTAGGTATATTTTGCAAAATCACCCAAAATGGCACTTTTTTTCACATCACCAAAAATCTGATCCAAATGTTTCTCAATATATACTGATCTAAACATCCTATATTTCTACAAATTTAGAATGTTCGAGGAAAATGTGAGAGCTAATTTGTCCTAGAATTTGAAGACTCTATAATGATAATTTGAAAAGCAGTGGGCCCTGATTCTCGAATTTCTCTGCGCGCCAGGACACATATTTTCTCCACAAAACTCACCATACAAAACACAGTTCTAGGTCTTAGACTCGAAAAATCTTTGAAAATCATTGAGAATATTTGAATTACAATCTCTAAAGACCATAATAACTAAGATTGTTTGAGTATAAGAAATTTTATACCTAATCAAGCTTGGGAAAGAACTTAAAAGGCACCCTGTAGTAGATTGGAATAGGTTATAGATTAGATTAGATTTATGGATTGATAATAGCTTTAGAATTAAATTGTAGTTAATTGAATAAATTGCTTCTGTTTCTATCCTTTTTGTAGTTAATGATTAATTCATAAAATGGCCGGATATAGCCGGATACCGGATTAGAACCGGATATCCGGTACACCCCTAACTATTATCCCAACAATACCCTGTACCCAATCCTAGAAGCACTTTTACCTCTCAACTACAGTGTGTTCGGAAATTATTGAGACTAAATATAATTATCTTAAACTATTCATTGGTGAAGTATGGCTCTTAGCTACGCTTAAATTAAGTTAATATACATGTCCTTAAACGAAATTCAAAATTGAATCCTGACAACTTTAATAATTAATCTTTTTTCCCTTATTTTCATACAAAGCTGAATTCTTTTTGGCATTGAACAGCAAAAAGGCCGGAGAAATTCTGGATCAAAGGACTCCCAAATCTCCCGTATAGACTCTTTTAGTTGGTCTATGGTTTTAGGATGTCGTACAAGTAGCCTTCTCTTCAAAACCGCCCAAATATTTTCGATTGGGGCAAGGTCTGGACTATTTGGTGGCCAATCGATTCGAAGGGGGACAAACTCTGCTTTCCACCCCTTGGCTGCCTTGCCAGTGTGTACAGGACTGTTGTCTTCCTGTAAAACCCAACTTTCTCCGTATTTCCCTTTAGCCTCCTCAATAAGACACTCGCTAAGAGTGGAAATGTACACAGCTTGATTAAAGTTTTCGGTAAAAATTTTAAGATGTGTGGTCCCCATAAGCGAAATCCCACCCCAAAGATGAACTTTAGAAGGATGTTTGAAAGTCGGCAGAATAATTGGCTGCCCATTCTTCGTCCACACATTAACCCTTCCGGAATCAAGCCAAACTGAGCACTCGTCAGTAAAGAATGTTTTGCTCCAGTCAAAGCCTTTCATTTCCTTACACCATGCGATTCTTTTGGAGACATGGAGGTCAGTGAGAGTTGGGACTCGGACAGCACGTGTGTTCAGGAAGTTCTGCCTCATTACCTGGGCATGGAGGGTGCTGATGGATACATTCACTCCTAACTTTGGTAGAATGGAACGTAATGAAGTCCTCGGAATGCAATTTAGAATGGAGGCAATTCTTTTTTTGTCATTTCCCTGGATTTTAGTTGGGCGTCCAGCTCCTTTCTTATGCTGGAGGGTTTTTTTCTCTCTGATAAGGGATAAGACACGGAAAACAGTCGGCTTGGGAATGTTCGTCCGCCTAGAGATTTCCATTCCTCTGGTAATTCCAGCGTTATACAAGGTCTCTATTTGATTTCTGCGTTTTTGTTGTGTAGAAAACATCGATGCAGTACCGAATAATTCAAATTGAAAATGAAAATCGGGTAGTAAAATATTTGTTAAAAAAAAAATTTGTTTGTTTTGTCAATGAAATTTTTTTTTGATAGTGGATATCTTAAATCTGTGATGAATTATCTAGTCTAGCCAAGTCTAGCTATTCAATAACACTGATGGTTATATAATATGTGCTTGTACTAGGAATATATTGCTAATTGAAGGCAATTCGAAAAACTCTCAATAATTTCCGAACACACTGTATATCACTGACGGTTTCAAAATCTACTCCTTTGGAAACGTAGGAATTCCTATGGGTCTCCCCCTAGCCCCAGAGCTAGCGAGACTCTGCACCGCATTTTAAATGGTCAACTATCACACTACACCCAACCACGCCCTCACCATTTATTTTGACGACCTGGCGTCTACGTACCCTGTACCACTTAATCTCCGATACCCTAGAACCCGGACCAGTCAACCTTACTCAGGATGTCCTATACGACCCTACCTCTCAAATTTTTGTCCCAGTTTCGCAAAACTTTCGACAACCAATACCCATCTCCCTAGGATCTAACTATCCCTCCCGTAACATGCTACTCTCAACATGGAAATCCCCAGTCCTTTGCTCAGCTATGATCTCAACTGCCCCTCATATTGGTCTGGACAACCGTAACAAGAATGAACGATATTCTCCAGATTGCACGCTAAAAACACTAACTAGCGGTGGTGGTAGCTTGATGTTTTGGGGGTGTATTGGATATAATGGTATAGGGCCATTGATCGAAGTAAGATCTAATTTAAATGCTCAAACATACATTTCTCATATTTTAGAACCGATGTACCAACGTTTTTGGAGGAAATTACTCAGAAAGAATCCAAAAGCGGTGTTTATGCAGGACAACGCACCCTGCCACAAAGCACATGTTGTCATAGAGTGACTTGGACAAAAGAGGATAAAAATGATGGATTGGCCGCCACAATTCCCGGATATGAATCCATTGGAAAATTTGTGGGAAATGCTTTTGAAAAAGGTGCGAGAGCAAAAAAGACAGCCGGCTACCTTGGCAGAGCTCAGAGAAATGTTAATCCAGGAATGGACACGAATACCATTAGGGTTACTCTAACTTCCTTACAAAGGACTACCAAGGCGAATCAAGGCAATTCAACAAAATATTGAAGATATCATTAGAGAAATTGAACAGGAAATACCTATTATAATAGTATAGTAGTAGGTCCTAAATAGATAGTAAGTAGATCATCTATTTGAAACTTATATTTTAATTACGTCGTAGTAAACCGAAGTATGTATTAAAGGATTGAAAATTCCTTTCTGTGGAAATAATGTTGTCCGTTTAGTGTATATGGCATTAAGCTTAAAGTACCCAAAGAAAATAAAACTCAGAAACAATACAGATCTTTCGTGTGGTCAACCGTGTGTTTCGATATATGAGGCTAAATTACCTTCCAATAACCAGGTACTTTGTTATAATTATCATTTGATAGAAGGGAAAAAGATGTTCAATACCAAATACACATTGAAGAAACAGGTACTCAAAAAGGTATGCCATATTTGGTACATAGTTTGTATTCCAACTAACTATCTAAATTTAAAGAAAAAAACGAGGCAAAATTTCCGCTGTAGAAGAATTTATCCAAGATTTATCTCAGCTGTTTGATATAGCAGCTTATGATGCTTGATTTGATTCGTAAAGATAGACTTATGAGGAAAAGTGGATAAAGAACAAGATATTTAATTTCTAGCTGACCAGAGATCTTTACGAATAGTTCAAATACATCGATGGACAAATATATACAAACAAACATATTCTAAGCTCCAGAGAATTGAGAAAGAGATGAAGTGTCAAATTAAAATTCCTACAGCGGAAGTTAACGTTTGCATAGCATCCATTAACTCATTCATCGACCTGGAAAACGCTGGATACGAAAGTACTGATCTAGATTAGAATATGTAACTCTACGTTTATGATGTAAAATTTTAGAGAGCGAGAAGTTAATTATGTCTGTTTGTTTGTTCGTTGCTAAGGTATGCTTAACTGGAATGTTTAATCCAAATTTATCAGTCTCGAAAAAGTCATACGTATATTACTATGCTCATGGTGTTTATCAAGAAAATAAAAAATATATACTAATAACAATTAATGTGTTTGTCTTGTTTTAATAAGGCGAAAGGACCCCAAAAATCAAAGATTCAACCATTGTTATACTGTTTATCGATAGTACTAGTTAGTATAAGAATTAATGCATAATATGAGTTTCGAACTAGGAATAAATATAAAGTCATTGTCACTCAAAGTCTAAATCCTATACAATATCCGTGGTTGGGCCGTTCGGCATAACTACACTATTGACTAGGATCAAGCTAATTTGACTATTCAACTATCATTATTCGCGATTGATAGAACTAGTAGCGAAGTATTTTGTTCAATTTTAACTATTTTTTTATGGATAAAAATATTTTGCTACTAGCTTAAAAACATTTCGCTATAAAAATATTTAATAAAAATATTTCGCTACTAGCTTAATCAGAGTATTTTGCGTGTTTTTTACAATATGTTTGTACATAAAATGTGAATATTTTTATGAGTTAGGGTGATTGTACGGATGTGCGCCAATTGATTATTTTCAAAATTTAAATTAATAGATTATGAATGAAAAAGACTAGATTTGATCGGCTATAAGTACATAAATAATCATTGGATTGACAAAATATCTCAATATTGGATCATTTAGACATCCTAGAATGAAATAAAAACTAGATTACAATATATTTGGATCTGGAGTTTTTTCAAAATTTGAGGGCCTGTCACTTAATTGATAAAGGAAACTAACAAATGCATACTATGTAGTTTCAAAAATTGCGACAAATTTACACAATTGAGATATACGCAAATGAGTTATACACAAATGTGCTGCTCGCCACAGAATATACCCTGTATA
Source organism: Aphrocallistes beatrix (assembly GCA_963281255.1). Classification (NCBI taxonomy): domain Eukaryota; kingdom Metazoa; phylum Porifera; class Hexactinellida; order Sceptrulophora; family Aphrocallistidae; genus Aphrocallistes; species Aphrocallistes beatrix. The sequence goes on along the minus strand of OY725499.1, from coordinate 1,382,909 downwards.
TTCTGAGCTAGCCCACTTCATACCCGAGTTTAATCTGTCCTAGGACAAAATATACGGGGTATATTCTGGGGTATCCCACTTCCTACCCGGGGATAATTCGGACTAGCCCAGATTATATCCGGTTACATTCTAATGGGGTATTCTGGGCTGCTACACTGATTTCAAACTTGGTATATAAGCTATGGAACATGTTGACATCTGGAACACGTTAACATCTACCGCGGTGGATATACTAATAAAACCTAGATGTATATTTTAAACTTTGGTATTACTTAGGTCATTTCAAAAGTACTGATCACCCCCCACCAATTTGATATTAAGCAACGACTGATGTGTTATTTAATTACATATTCTCGAAATAGTCTCCCTTGACGCGAATACACTCCTTTAGACGGTCTACCCAGCAGCGAAATGTATTTTTATACTCCGTCTGTGGGATCGATTTCAGGTACTTATGAACGGCGATTTCGATCTCCATTCGGCTAGTGAACTCCTTATTAGAGAGATGACATTTCAGCTTTAAAACAACCAGAAGTCACAAGGACTTAGGTCAGGGGAATAGGGAGGGTGATTCAGTGTTTTCATCCCTATATCCTTGATGTATGCGGTGACTTGTTTAGTTTTATGGCTACTGGCATTATCATGCAAAGTTTTATTATGTTTTATTCCACGAGGACCAGTTCTCGGCCGACGCTCTGTGTAGTGTTTACTGACTTCTGCGAGCACATGAGTGCAATAAAAGTCTCCAGTAACGTTCTGGCCCTTCGGAACGCAAACCTGAGCAACTGAACCGTAGGCGTCAAACGCAATTGCGTATATTACCTTCTTGGCACGGAAATCTGGACGCGGTCTTTTAGGTCGGGGTTCGCCGGGATGCAGCCAACACTTAGATTTTTCCTTGGATTTAGGTTGTGATTAGTAAATCCAAGTTTAATCTATGGATACTATCTCATAGAGTCGCCTTGCATCAAATTTTTCGTAATGTAGAAGATTTTCACAACATTCTACCCTGTTTCATCCGGGCCTCTGACAGCAAATACGGCACCCACCGAGCGCAAACCTTCCTTACTCAGAGATCTTCATTCAGAATGTGATAAATATTTCCCGTTAAGATATCCGTATACTTAGAAAGCTCTTCAATAGAGCAGCAAGGGTCATTTCGAAGAAATTCACCAACCAACTCAATTGAGGGTTCACCGGTTGCAGATTTAGGCCTACCAGTCCGAGGCTCATCTTCAATGCTGCCTCTTCACTCTCTAAATAGTCGAGCCCATCTTCTAACCGTGGAATAATCTAGTGTTTGATCTCCAAAAACTTCCACGAGATCATTGTGGGTATACCTGTTCGAATCTTTTAGCAGTGATCGAAACTTGATATACGCCCTTTGCTCTTGCTCAATAATAGACGATTTTGAAGCCATAAATGTATAAGTAGCCAAAACTGACGAGATTGAAATGATGATTATAAGAAAAATACTTATGCTATCTTAAAAATTCTTTTAGATATTAGGAGAGAATGGGTAATGCTATCTGGATTATATTTATTGGTACATTCGATAACCACTAGCTGTCAAAAATCAAAAGTGATCAGTACTTTTGAAATGACCTAAGTACTTGGCAGAAATTTCAATGAGTAAATGCTTTATATTCTAGAAAATATTTAGCTTCTAAATTATGCCAATTGAGTTCTGCTTCTAATCAAGGATGTATTAAGAATGTAGTTCTTTTGTTTGAATTTGCTTTACTTCGTCCATGGTGTATATACAGAACTAATCAAGTATTGGATGCTATAAAACACGGGCTGGGATGCTAGATGGCATTTGGTGCTTGTCAAACCACAATATTTATCTTACTGGTGTTCTTTGCGACCCCACGGTGGGGGTCCACATCTAGACATGTGAAAAAGGTAAAGGGGACTGTGCGGACCAGTATTGCCAGATCATGAACAAAATTAACATTGGCATGGAGTTTGATTATGGAATGAACTTTGATGCACTTACATGTACTTGGCACGAACTTTCCATCTTTGTGTCATGAGATTTTGAAGACGTGGATCAAGAAATTTGTAGGCACATCGTCTGGAAACAAAACCCCACCAGGGCATGGGATAGAACAGTAATGGGGGATCTGTGCGGACCCCACCTTGGCATAGTATGGAAAAGTAATGGGGGTCTTGCGAACCTCACCTGGGCATGATATGAAAAGTAATGGGGGTCTGTGCGGACCCTACCTGTGCATGATATGAAAAATAATGGGGTCTGAGCGGACCCCACCTTGGCATAGTATGGAAAAGCAATGGGGGTCTGGAGATATATTTCTTTTTGGACCATAAATGGGGGGGGGGGTTTTACCGAATCTGGGAAGTCCAAGGCCAGAAATTCCAAAATAATCATGAAATGTGCTCCAATTTTTCTGTACACATTATTAATGGCAATAATATTGATTGTTTAGCTTAATAGCCACATTTGGACACATTCCATGATTGGTTTCGCCATTTTCTAATATATTCAAAGTTCTCCATAGAATATGTATTATAATAAAGTCAATGATAAGTCGAAAAATTGTTCCACAATAGCAATTTTAATAAAATATACTCCAACTTAGAAATACTCCAATTTAAATACCTTTGGATATATTGAGAGTTTCATTCAGCATACACTGCCGGTCAAAAAGAATTGCTCAAAATAAATGTATATAGTATAGTAGATGTCAAATAGTTTTCGACTCACTAGATGTTTCTGTCTTGCGAAACCTTATACATCTCTGTGTATTTTGATAATTAACACTCTAATACAGATATTCCATTCATTATATTTGGATAACTTTTATTACACTTTTCTACTCTTTATTACAATTTCTCAGTATTTATCAAATTTTCAATGCCTTCGAAACCCCGAATTTCTATTGGAAATCTGACAAACCTGATACTGTTATCGGAAAACGGCCATACTCAGACGGAGGTAGCTAAAATGGTTGGGTGTAGCCAAAAAAGCGTAGGTGAGATCCTAAGGAAACATATACTGACTTGTTCGGTAAGAGACCTCACTATTTCGGGTAGGCCTCGTGTCACCACCAAAAGGTAAGAGCTTATTAGTCAGAAAAAGCAAAATGGATCGATTTAAGACTGCTACTCAGATAAGAACCAAAATATGATCAGTATATTCGACAAAAATTTCCCCTTCAACAGTCCAGAGAAGGTTATGAGTGACGAGCTATCATTGTGAAAATCAATCGAATTGTGGATAAACCCATTTTGAGCAATTCTTTTTGACTGGCAGTGTATTAGCATTGTGATTACATTGATTCATAAGTTGGAATATATTTTATTAAAATTGCTATTGTGGGACAAAGTCACCACTTAGGGCCAATGTAGCCCCAGTTTACGGTATACAAATAACTTTGCACAAACAATAAACATCCATTTCCCGATTTCCCGGGATTTCCTGGGAATCAAATTGATGGGAAATAAAACAAGACTAATAAGGATGCTCTGAATCTGATACCGTTTGTATAATTGCTGAAAATATATTCATAATCTCTACTTTGTGAGGTTAATGACTTTAGTCAGATCATGTATTAGTTCAACCATCTCCTACCGCATCCCTAGTCGAAAATCCGCCAGTTACTGTTTGGCTTTATATGTAGTAGGCAATGGATTTGCCTAATGATGATCATGAACTAGTGTATATATTAGTGTATATACTAGTGTATATATTAGAGTGTATATACTAGTGTATACTAGTATATTAGTAGTGTATACTAGTATACTAGTAGTGTATATACTAGTGTATATACTAGTGTATATATTAGAGGTTTACTAAGTACAATAATTCTATAAAAACAAAATACGTAGTGGACACTAACATCACATAACAGGTGTTATGATAATGAATAAATGAAAAGAGATAGAAGTGATCTGACCTGGTTAAACGATTGATTATGGTCGAAGCCATTTTAGGTGATTGCAGGCTGAAATTTTAAAAGAATGTGTCTATTAATATTTTTCACATGTGATACAACTATCATCAAAAAATGATGACTCATCACTCTGTTATGATGTTATCATTGCGCATCAAAAAGATTGAATAATTCACTTATTTTGTGATCTTTCGAGTGATATACTATTTTCTATCATAGTAATTAGTTACAAGCATGCTTCGCTTGCTTTCGCTGCGCGGCTTGCGGACACTTCGTGTCCACAGAGTCGCCCTGTGGGCGCCTGAAGTTACTCAATCTAGCTTATTTTGGGAAATTATTCAATTTATTTAAATATTGTAAACAAAAGTTGATAAATAATTTATCATATCGATGCGAAAATATAACATCCAAGATCTACACCCCTAAAAACCTCATGTCAACCATTGGAAGCTAGTCTCTAGCATAATTCTCTAAATTTGCCAAGTGGTGTTAAAATATGTATATAAAGGTGTGAAAATATATACCTAACCATTTTTATTTCTACAAGCGCGCTTCGCTTGCTTGCGCTGCGCGCGGCTGGCGGACACTTCGTATCCGCCGGAGGCTCCCTTCGGTCGCCTGGAGGTGACATTGGTTAATTAAACGGGATATATCATCTCTAAATATGTCCATCTTAGTTTTAAAATCGGGACGTTGCAAAGTCAACATAGACAACTTCTTTCTTCAGTTAAGAAATCGCTATCTCAATACGACCTGACTATCTCTCAAGTCGACAAGGGCCATGGTCTAATACTCCTACAGAAACTAGAATTATAACATGTTTACAACTCCTACCTTCAACTACCAGACTAAACGAGTCCGCCCCGATGCATACTCGGAAGCTATTCGCTCTCTTTGCAAAATCCTTTCGGATATTTCCCCTAACACCGAATCCAAAATGGATGATCGCCCTCCCACCTTTTATTTCAAGTTTAATAAGACCCACAAAACAAAATTTACCGTTAAAGAGGACACCCCTGGCATATGTGTTATATCGCTAACAACTGAACAGCTCTCAAACTTCACCCGTCCCATTGCATTTCATAAACCGCCCATCACTACCCTTTGACGATGTTGCTTCGACATATACTCTCCCTCTCGACTTCCTAGCACCGTATATGCTCTCGGAAAAGGACCCCAAAATAGAACCCAAGATGTCTTTTATGACGCCACAGCCCACTTGATAGTCCCCAATATCCAACCATTCCGCAATCCGGCCCCCATTCATCTCTCCTCCAATCACCCCTCCAGAAAACAAATATTCAAATCATTTTACGCCCCAGTACATCGCTCCTCCAAACTAACATCCCATCCTAGGGAAAAGTTATCCAACTACTTCTCCCGCTATCTACCAGCACTAACCCGAGCCGGACACAACTCCTCTGAAATTGTTGCGGCAATTACAGATCTATTCTATCTCCCCACGCTTACAGAAAAGAAGCAACTTCCCGACTAATTCCCTATTTCGTACTCCCACTCCCAAACTAGAACCACCCGCCAGTAGTTAGCTCCCATAACGAAAATTCTCTTTCATCTCGTATCCAAACTCCCACTCGCAATGCTTGAAGCCACCATATCTCGTAGCTTACCTAAAATTCACCAATCTCACTACTTCTTCTCATGTCGAAAAAAGTGTTGAGTGCGATGCATATGACCAAGTCTTTAACTCCTCAATACATTTCCCCTTTCGAACCATGCTGGACCCTCATTTACCTTCTCCATCACCCTATCTTCCAAATCGCTGTTATGTCTGCTAATCAGGCGGGACACCACGTATTAATAAACAAACTCCCTCAAATCGCCGAATATGGTCGTAAGTGCGACTATATTCGGTGATTTGAGGGGGTTTGTTTATTAATACGTGCCCTCAATTAAGGTAGCAAATCCTGAAAGTGATTCCACCTGGGTTCACTACCCCAACCCGCATGGACACATCTTTAGAACGCCAAGCAGTTGCAAAACTAAAAGCCCAAAACCCAAATACCCAGTTTGTTCTCCATGACGCCACTGAATTTTATCAAGCAGAAAATTCAATTCCTCCATCAGGATTTAATGTACGAAATTTTGCAAGATATTTTATATTTATTCTGTTGTTTTCTCGAGAAGTATAAACTTTTCGATGTATCTGGGCATATTAAAGGCCCTTAGCAGGATGCTGTGCACTTCCCGGCGTTGCTAGGAAATGTAATTTGACTAATTTGGACTACAGGGTGTCTCAAAGTTTTTTCCTGTTTTATAATTAATCAAAATATTCCTTTTATATCAGTGCTTGTATTTAAACTCGGCCTTTTTTGATAATATTTAACCTGTACAGTTAAAATGTTTGAATGAAATACAAATCAATTGTATTTGTTAACATCTTGTGATTTTCTTGAGCTCACTTCATCATCAATATAAAGTTTATATAAGGGATGTCGAAAACTCCAGAATTGGTAGGAGATTACGTGCAATCGGTATGTTAGAATCTGGTATTAGCAAAAAAAAGATTGCTCAGACCTTATGGGTTACAGTAAAGACTGTTTGGAATCGGAAAACTAGTCTATCAGGCAAATCCATGGCGGACAAACCTCGGTCTGGGGATCTAACACGGCTTTATCGCATTCCAAAAATCATTATTATAAAATCCCTTAACAAACGTTTGCAGTCTACACGAAAACTTGTATCGTCCCGAAAAATTCACAGAGAGTTAGTAAAGATACTATACATCGCTATTTAAGGATACCATCGGAACAGAACCATAAAAAGACCTTCGCGTCCAAAATTGTCGAAAAACAGAAGGAACAGAGGCTATAATTCTGTCTTAGTCATACATTTTGGGATGAACAGGATTGGAAAAGGGTTCTTTTTAGTGATGAGAGTTCTTTCGAACTCTTCCATCCAACAAATCGGCAGAACGATCGGGTTTGGTGTCAGAATGCGAGAAACATTGAACCTGTTCAAACTGTTAAATTCCCGCGCCAAAAATCATGCTCTGGGGGATGATGAGTGGCACTGGGCTCTCGGAACTCCAATTTCTTCCTCCCAAACAATCTGTAAATTCAGATTACTAAATTATAAATTATTCCAATAAGTCAGAATCCTGAATTATGAATTATTTAAAAAATTAATACATATAATTCATGATATTTTCCTGCAAAAAACTTCAATTTTTAATCATTCTTCTCAGGCTTGATGAATTATGAATTATTCGAATTATTTTAAATATTCAATAATTCATGAATTAGTTAACTTAGCTTATGATTGACTAATTCATGCTTGAATTATTAATTATTCGAATAATTCATAATTCTTTGCCATTTTTAATGAATTAGTCAACGTAGATTTGTATTGCTCGGAACGGTGAGGATTTCATGCATAGCAAAAATGAACTTTAGAACGAAAGTGAGAATACTTTCTCTAATAGATCGCTATATAGCAAGTTACTAGCAACCTGGAATGAAGTAACATGATATCTACAGAGATAGCTAAAAATAGATAGCAAATTAAGTTGCTTTTTTAGAAAAACCTATCATAAAAGTAGAGGAAACATCTCACTATCTCAAAAGAATTGCATAAAATCCTTACTATTAAAACTCGATTAATGTGTATATATATATATATATATATATCTGTAACGAATTGATTGAAGAAACTGCCGGGTGCAGAAGGATGATTTTTGGCATGTGGGAGTCTTTTGGCTATGGCTCCAGTAAGTTCTGAGTTAAGAGCAAAATGTCGACTCATCATGGAATTATGACGTCATTGTCACATTTTTAAAAGTTAAGCAACACAGTTATTCGAGCATAACTCAGCCATGATAGGAGATAGAAGGCTGAAATTTTAATAGAATCTGTATACTAACACGTCTCACATATGATGCAACTATCATCAAAAAATGATGACTCAGCACTTTGTTATGACGTCATCATTACTCATCAAAATTTTAAAAATTGACAAATTTGGTGTTTTTGCGAGTGATATCGATTTTAAAACTAAGATGGACATATTTAGAGATGGTATCTCCCTTATAATTAACCAATGTCACCTCCAGGCGACCGAAGGGAGCCTCCGGCGGACACGAAGTGTCCGCCAGCCGCGCAGCGCAAACAAGCGCAGCGCGCTTGTATCAAATAAATGTGGATTTTCCATTTAAATCAAAATCTCAAAATTGATAATCACTAATAATTCATGTGATATGGGCCATGTACCATATTGCTCCAAACTACGCAGTATTTTTCTTAATTTTAAATTCAAATCAAGAGTGACTAAAGCATTCGGAAAAGACCCGCATGCACAAACAAGTTAAATATTATAAACAGGCAAAAAATGAGATACCTTTGGAATCAGTTTTTGTCTTGAATCCACCGATGAAATGCTTATCTGTTGAATTTGAATGTGATTTATTTCGATTGATATCTTCGAGATGATCGGATAGAAAAGAATAGCTTTTACTTCTTCTATGTCTTCTCTTAATATTATCTTTTAAAGTCCCGACTTTGGAAAGAGTTTTTTTTCTTGGCATTTGATGAACCTCAGATAAATCAATATAGGATGATGAGAAGCATTAAACTGGGGAGATCAAAAAAGGTTTAGTAAAATAAAAAGCGCCAAATAAAAGGTCTGCTATCTAAATCTGAAAAATGGACTTGGAATGCGATTTAAAATATTTGAGCAAATCAAAAATAACCGAAAATCATAAAATCAATTAGCTACAGATATAAATGTATATAGTCGACTGCGCTTAAAAATGAAAAAAAAGCATTCACAGGCATTTATTTACATTCATACTGATGATTAAGGTATATTGCAACCAACTATTTGCGGAAAATAGCAAAAGTACACTGAAAATCCACAAATTTCCTTGAAGCCCCCAACCAAGAATATTTTGAGATAATTGTGAATAATAATTCATATTCCTAGCACTACAAAGTATAACTCATCAGTCTAGAATGAATAAAGAGCTTCCAAAAAGTATACTAGGAATTTAGAACGAAAGTCTACGACTTTTAGTTTCCAAGTTAGGATTTCGAAAAATGCTAGGTCATCACATGACAAAAATCTAAAACTTAACATTCCATAGCATGTAGTGCAATTATTATCAATGAATCATATATACACTACCTGGCCAAAAGTATTGGAACACCATATTGCTTTGCTTCATAAATAATACTAAAATGGGTCTCTCCATTGAGGCCAATTCACTAAACTCACGACAGCTACCGAAAATCTGAATTCAAATTCAAAATCCATACACTCGAGTTACTCAGTTTAGAATTTTTCTATTCATCAATTATGCCTAAAGGGAATTAACAACGATTGTGCCACCTTGACCCACTTGTTTCCATAATATATAATGGTGGCAAGTGGCACAATGTGATACACGTACTAGTAATTGTGCTTTGAAAAGGATTATCTATAAGAACCTTCTAGATTGATTTATTCGAGTGTGTATATTCGAAATTGATGTTAGATTCCATTAACATTGGTGGTTTTAATTCATTGGCGCATTGATAGCTCCATTTTAGTATTACTGATGGATGCAAAGCAATATGGTGTTCCAATACTTTTGGCCAGGTAGTGTATATCCTTATAAAAAGTATAGTAGGAAGTGAGAACTAAGAATTTGTGCTTATATATACAGAGATATCTCTTTTTGGATCCTAAATGGGGGTTTTCCACCGAATTTGGGAGGTCCAAAGTCAGAACTTTAAAAATAAATATGAAAAGTGCTCCAGTTTTTCTATACACATCATTAACTCACAATTTTATGAAGAAAATATTATTTTACATCCTTGCAGAAGGGGAATTTGTGAAAATAAATGTAATATTAATTATTGGCAAGACAATACGATCCAATTTTATCGCAATTAGAGCTCTAGTTATTTGTTGTAGTCACCATTAATGTAGTATGGTTTTACGACATTGATTTGATTTACACCGCATTAAGAATGTCTTCATCACTCAATATCTTACGTAAACATGAAGCTACTGAATAATAACTGACATAGTAGTGCTTTGATGTAATAACCAATATTATTATTATAAATTAATGAAAATTGGGGTATAATATTAACTATTACTAAGAACAATACGATCCAATTTTATCGCAATTAGAACTCTATTTATTTGTTGGAGTCACCATTAATGTAGTATGGTTTTAAGACATTGATTTGATTTACACCGGATAAGAATGTCTTCATCACTCAATATCTTACGTAAACATGAAGCTACTGAATAATAACTGACATAGTAGTGCTTTGATGTAATAACCAATATTATTATTACAAATTAATGAAAAATTGAGTATAAAACACAGAGAAAGTATAGAGAATAATTTCAAACTACAAGATCTCCACCAATGTCCATTAAAACTCGAGCAAAGAATTTTTCCAACTCTGAAATCACCACCCTAGTTGATTTGGTCCTGGAAAATAAACCAAAACTGTTTGGCGCATTTAGTTCAACTCTAACTTTTGATGAGAAGAACAGTATCTGGGAACAAATTGCCAATTCAATTTCGCAAGAGCATGGGACACTACGAACCAAAGAGGATGTTTCCAAAAAATGGTTTAACATTCTGGTTAAATACAAGCCAATTATCAGCGACAAACTGGCATCCATGAGGAAAACAGGAGGTGGACCTGCTGAAGCTGAGCTGACGGAGCTGGAAACAAAGATAAGGTCTATCAAGGGAAAGGAAATCTTTGAAGGAATAGAAGCTGGGATAGACCTTTCAATGGGAACTAACAGTCCTTTGAGCGATCTTGATATGGCTATTAGTCCAGCAGGAACATTACAGGATCTTGGGTCACAATCAGGTTCAGAGATTGAGATTGCAATGAAGCCACCTGCAAGGAAGAGGAAATTGAATGAAATTCCTGTGACTGATCCTTTCAAGGAAGGCATTCTGGAGAATGAAAGACAAAAGTCGAGATTCTGAAGAGAATAGATTCCAAACTTGAGGTAATAGCGGAAAATATTACATCTAGCACAGGACTAATGGTTGGTAAATTGGAGTTGTTGATTTCCAATCAGAATAAACTAATAAACTTGATGTCAGATATGATCTCTTCCGGAATGCAACCTCCTAATCCATTGCCTCATCTACCTCCTTCAACTCATCTACAACAGGGATACCAACAGCAACAATATTTTCCAACACTACCTCCTTTCTACCAGCAGCAGGAAAAGGATTAATTGCCTATACGTTACATGTATTAGAAACTTAGTACAAGAATTAGAGATTGGAATAACTGTCAATATAATTAAGCATATTTGTGATAAATATCTAGTTGTATCTCTGTGCTTATAGTCTCACATATCATAAGATAGTTAATTAAAATACTGATCAATTACAGATTGGCGAACAGCAGTGCCACTAGTGGTAGAATCATGAAATATAGTTTCTTCATCCTCTTCTCCACCAACATCAAATTCTGATTCCCACTGCAACCCATGATCGATACAAATGTTATGCAACACCATGGTTGCAATAACGAGTCTGCAAACTCTCTCCGGTGCATAACAAAGTGTACCTCCCGTTCTGTGCATTGACCTCCAACGGCTCTTCCATAACCCGAATGCGCACTCAATTGTTTTACGCGACTTCGGAAAAGAACGGTTGTATCTTCTTTCTCCCGGCGTATTCGGATTTTGGATGGGTGTCAATAAATTGGGTCGTAAAGGATACCCACTGTCACCGAGGAACCATCCACGCACAGTTGGAATATCCCCGCTGGTAATTCCTTGATTGATGCCTGACTGTCTCCAGATAAAAGCATCATGAGTACTGCCAGGCCATTTCGCGACAACATCCATAAATTTCAAATTACTATCACAAATGGCTTGGATGTTAATGGAGTGTTCATTTTTCCGATTTACATATACTTCTTCATTATTCGATGGTGCAACTATTGATACATGTGAACCGTCAATACATCCTATGACCAAAGGGAATCCGCATTTCTCTAAAAAAGATTGCTGAACTTGGGATTGTTCATGGAGGTTTGGAAATTTTTAATAATTGAACAGAGAGCATCAGTTACAGCTGCAATACACCTTGACACTGAAGATTGAGAGACGCCATGTGAAGTTGCAATCACTGTTTGGAAAGAACCTGTCGCCAGAAACTGTAATGCAACAGCAAATTGGGTTATACTTGGAATCGGATGTGAACTACATATTCTTGGTTTGAGAAAATATCCTGCAATTTTTTCATGGAGTTGAATGAATATGCTACGGGTAATCCTGTAACGGTTGATGAATTCAATATCGTTGTATGAGTCTATGGGATTTAACCGATCTCTAAATACCCTTTGATTTGCCAAACTATTGTCGTATTGACTTCAAGTAGGAACAGAGCAAATGTCATATCGGAAGAAATACAAGTTATTGATTCGAATTGATAATCTTAGTTTAATTCTACGAACTATTTATATCCAATGTTGATTTACCTTGTCATCATTTTGACATAGAAACTAAGTAAATACTTAGCAGTTCTTAAGTTCGACGCAGAAACTAAGTATTTACTTAGTAATTACTTAGTTTCCAACAAAAAACTAAGTATGGATTTAAGTATAAGTATAGTCAAGGAAACTTAATAAAAACTAAGTAAATACTTAGTAGTTCTTAAGTTCGACGCAAAAACTAAGTATTTACTTAGTTTTTACTTAGTTTCCACCAAAAAACTAAGTATGGATTTAAGTATAAGTATAGTCAAGAAAACTTAATGAAAACTAAGTAATTACTTAGGTTAAGTTTAAGTTAAGTTTAAGTTTAAGTCGATCTGAGAATAAGGCCCCTGGTCGTTATTTTAATACTGAATTCGTGCTCAGCACTAGATTTTCAGCAATTTGATATATATATTGACCATATTTGTAGAATATTTTGGTTGCATTTTCCTAGCAACGGTCAGGAATGTGAAAAAATTCCTGGCCGTTGCTAGGCACGGTCAAACAAAAATGTTTCCAAATATGGTCAATATATATATCAAATTGCTGGAAATCTAGTGCTAAGCATGAATTCAGCATTAAAAAGATGATCTGGCACTGTTAAAAGAAGTTATAGCTGTGGGACATTTCGCATTTAAAATGTGTCGTTTTTTGAGCGACACCAAGTGATACAAGTGGCTCAAAGTGGCGAAATATTGGGGCTGGAATTATAATAATCGGGATTATTGTTTAGAACCCCTATAAGTATCTAAAAATGATAAAAAAGCAATTTGGGCATATTTTGAATAAAAAACAAGTTTCGCATGGGAAAAACCAAACTTAAGGTTGGCCTTTCCTATAATTGCTAACTTTTGACTTTTTCAACCGATTCATTCAATTTTTTCAGAGCAGATTAGAATAGCATAGTTATCTGCAAAACTGCATTAATAATTGAAATAATATAACAGATTAAATTTTTGTTTTAAAAATTTTGTAATTTTATAAGAACGAAATCTGACACAATATGCGAACAACGATTTAGAAAATTTCCAAATTCCTTCATAAATCCGTGAACTATCAATTGGATAGACAGATTTTTGAAATTTTGAAAATTAATAAAAATTCACACTAAAGACCCGAGGAATTCTTTTTTTAGTAATTTTGACACTATTTTTTTCATAATTCTCTTTTTATTCATAATATCAAAAATCTGTTAATTTTGTTCTACTCTTCGTGATCTATTAAAAACCGTCGAGTTTGCGCATCTATGTTGAATCTGCAAAAAGTTATCACACTAATAATTGCTGAAAAAAAAGTATGATAATAGGATTTAAAAAATATTTATATATATCACTCATTTTTCATTAGTTTTAATTGCTTTGTAATATTAAATAACATGCAAATATCCTTATTCAACAACTTATAGCAGTACTTTAATTCAAAATATGTTGTTTCAAAAATTTTACCTTCAAAAGTGTGAAAACTGGTCATTTATCCTTGGCGACCCAAGAATAACCCCATCCGATAGTATCCGCCGGGACCCCCGGTCTATAACTAATTTCAAAAATGCCTGATTATTATTTGAATCCTGAAATCGTATCCAGCATTGAATTTCCAGCAATTTGATATATATATTGACTATATTTGGAGAAATTTTTGGTTGTCCGTGCCTAGTAACGGCCAGGAATTTTTCACATTCCTGGCCGTTGTTAGGAACCCGCAGCCAAAGAATTCTCCAAATGTAGTCAATATATATATATATCAAATTGCTGGAAATTTAGTAGTGAGCACGAATTCAGCATCAAAATGATGATCTGGCATGGTTGAAAGTAGTTATAGATATGAGACATTTCGCTTCAAAAATGTGTCCATTTTTGGTTGACACCAGGTGGTAGAAGTGGCTTTAAGCGGCGAAATATTGGAATTCAAATTCTAAAAAATGATTAAAAAGGACTTTTTGAAAATTTTGATAAAAAACAAAATGCCCCTAGGAAAACAACCTTAATTCCGATTTTTATAACTCCAGCCCCAATATTTCGCCACTACCACTGATGTATCACTGATGTCGCTCCAAAAACAACACATTTTAAATATGAAATGTCCCACAGCTTTAACTTATTTGAAACTGTGCCAGATCATCTTTTAGATGTTGAATTCATGCTCAGCACTAGATTTCCAGCAATTTGTTATACAGGGTGGCTTTTAAGTTCTGTCCCAAGCTTCTTTATTAGGTATAAAATTTCTTAAACTCAAACAATCTTAGTTATTATGGTATTTAGAAATTGTAATTCGAATATTCTCAAAGATTTTGTAAGATTTTTCTGAGTCTAAGCACTGGAACTGTGTTTTATATGGTGAGTTTTGTGAAAAAAATATGTGTCCTGGAACGCAGTGAAAATCGAGAATTAGGGCCACTGCTTCTGTAAAAAATGTCTCGATAATCGATGTTCCATGACGATTTAGCACCAGATACCTTCCATTCATTTTTCACAAATCCATTGAATTCATTTTCAGAAACGAGATAAAGTTATTATTTCACGACTTCAAATTAGGTACATTATGCAAAATCACCTAAAATGGCACTTTTTTTCACATCACCAAAAAATCTGATCCAAAAGGTTCTCAATACATACTGATCTAAACATTCTATATTTCTAAAAATTTAGATTATCCCTGGAACACCTTCGCTTGAAAAGTATAAATAGGATTCATTTTCACTTTCAGTTCACTTCAATTCATTTTCACTTTCTGTTCACTTCAATTCATTTTCAAATTCACTTTCAATATCCCAAGTTGTTCCAGGGTTTTAATCGAGGAAAATGTGAGAGCTATTTTGTTCTGAAATTTGAAGACTCTAGAAAGATAATTTGAAAAGCAGTGGTCCCTGATTCTCGATTTTCGCTGCGTTCCAGGAAACATTTTTTTCACAAAACTCACCATACAAAACACAGTTCAAGTTCTTAGACTCGAAAAATCTTATAAAATCATTGAGAATATTCTAATTACAATCTCTAAAGACCATAATAACTAAGATTGTTTGAGTTTAAGAAATTTTATACCTAATAAAGCATGGGACAGAACTTAAAAGCCACCCCGTATATATTGATATGGGATTTCGGCGGATACTATCGGGCGTGGTCATCTTTGGGTCCACAGTCATAACTGATAACTTTTCACACTTTTTGAGGTGTCATGAAGTGAATATTTTTGAAATGGCATATTTTGTTTTTAATACTATAAGTTGTTGATTAAGGATGTTTGGATGTTATTTAATATTAAGGATACCGCTCGTGAAAAATCCTTAGGTTTGTCTTACAGCATATATCAAGAAGAGAGATATATAATATGTTAAGCGTGGGCAGGTAATGCAATTAAAAAATATTGAGACATTCCAAACAGTTTTTGGTTCGCATTTCTAGTTTTTAAGTTACAGCGTCTCAAAGTCGGTTTTTTTCCGTTTTTCCCTAGCACATCTTAATGGTAAGCCCTCCTCCACTCTGTGAATTTTTTGAAACACATGTTTGGATAAAATGCTTCGAAAATTTTTTCATATATAGTCTATCAAATTCGCTATCGTATAGGACCTAAAGAAAGTTAAAATAACCAAAATTGTTAATTGTATAGGGGTTTGAAAAAAAATTGCCAAAAAAAGAACGATTTTCTTTAGAAATCAGTAATAAAATCACAAATTTAAAAGATATCGAAAATCGAGTGGTCCTACGTCCATCGCCTAATGATATGGAACAACTCTTCCTCTATCTCAAAGCAATTTTGAGTTAAAATTTTTGAAAGACGGTCAATTTTGGAATTTTAAAGTCCCGAGATATAGGGATTTAATGTTAAGGTGACAGGCCCTCAAATTTTGAAAAAAATTGCCAGAACCAGATATATTGTAATTTAGTTTTTATTTAATTCTAGGATGTCTAAATAATCCGATAATCAGATATTTTTTCAATCCGATGATTGTTTATGTACTTGTAGCAGGTAAATCTGGCCTTTCTCAATCAAAATCTATTAATTTAAATTTTTTAAATTTTCAATTGGCGCACATCCGTATGATTACCCTAACTCAAAAAATATTCACATTTTAAATGCAAACCTATTGTAATAAACTCGCTAAATCCTCTGATTAAGCTAGTAGCGAAGCCCGATTTTCAAATAAAAGAAAAGTTTAAAAACTGAAAATTATTTTGTCCCAAAAATTCCTGAGTAAATGACTCGACAAAATATTTTTCAACATAAAAAATTATTAAAGTTAAAATTGAACAAAATAGCTTCGCTACTAGCTCAACCATTCGCTAATAATGATATTTGAACAGTAAAATCAACCTGATCCTAGTCAATAGTTAGTTATGACGAACGGCACAACCACGGATATTGTATAGGATTTAGACTTTGAGTGACTATAACTTCATATTTATTCCTAGTTCGCAACTCATACTATGCATTAATTCTTGAACTAACTAGTACTATCCATAAACAGTATAACAATGGTTGAATTAAGACTTTGATTTTTTGGGGTTTTGTCTCCTTAAGAACGATGTAAAATGAGCTATTAACGATAAACAAAAGCATCCATAGGCATTTAATCGCATTTATACTGATGAATTAGATATATTCCAACAGATTTTGAGGAAAATATCAAAATTATACTGAAAATTCACAAATTACCTTGAGACCTCTAACCGCGAATATTTTGAACCAATTGGGAAATATATTTCATACTCCTAGCACTACAAAGTATAATTCATCGGTTTAGAATGAATAAAGAGCTTCTAAAAAGTATATTAGGAAGTTAGAGCGATAGTCTACGACTTTTTGTTTTCAAGTTAGGATTTTCGAAAAATGCTACGTCATCACGTGATAAAAATTTAAAAACTTAGCATTCCATTCACAGTGGTTTAGAACCAAAGAATAGGAAAAAAATAGATCTCCTTTCCTATGATTTTATTCGATTACTTATTGTTTGAATAAAACTTGTTTCAATTTTCTAAGCAATTGAGTGCCTAGAAGCAGTACAATTACACTTACAAATATGCATGTTCATTTTAGCTAAAATTGTGGTTCCGGGGAATTCTAAATTTAACCTCAATTCAAATATAAGCAAAATCATTTTCTAACAATACAAGACGAAAAATTCAGTTTAGTTTATACATTTAAAGTATGCTGAAACCGAATAACCTGTTTTCAATCAAGTATTTTCAATATTTCAGTTGAGAAATTAAATTCTATACTTGTTGCTAACTTAGAATCAAAATTTATTTGATTAAAAATTCAAAAGTGCTCGCAAAAGTAAACTTCACAAAACTTCAATTAGATATTGATACAATATACCCCTAACTAGATCTAAATTCATAGTTTAAACGGATACGCCCCGAAACAGTGCGCAAAGTAAGATTTTATATTGAATTCCATTGTCATATTTTTGTTGTTAGGCAAATTCCATTGTCAAATATTGTAACTATGTAACAAAATAAGATATTATTCTTACAACCACACTCATCGTATTTCAACTCAAAGTATGAACACTATACCGATATTATAAATAAATGTCTGATGATGTAAAAAGCTTCAGTATTGGAATCTCTTAATCATTATTCATTGACACATTCCTCATGGCTGAGAAGTTATCTTTCCCAAATTCCCGTATTGAATTTGCAAGACTCTTAAAAGAAAATAACAATTGTATCTTGACAACGGTGAATTACCTACAACAAAACTTCGAATTAGATTTCGATAAGAAAAGTTTGGAATCAATACTATTCAGAATTCGAGATAGGGTCAAGAAAGCAAAGAAATCTTTAGATTGTTTAGAGGGAGAATGGTGGCACTCTAACATTTCCACTGAACCAGAGGTGAAAAGAAATCGCATTTCTGACTCCCTTGAATTGCCTTCAGACGACGAAGCAGAAGTAGCCACACTTTCTGTGACCCATAGGAAGACCCTTGATCATCTTTCCATGCAACAGCAACGTTCTCGACTCTCAAGTGTGCTGGAATCTATCAAGTCACTCTCACTGATTGAGAATACCTCTGAAATAAAAATCGCGGCGCTTGCCTTACAACTGTTATCCAATCTAACAGAGAATCGTGGGATAGCAAAAGTTTCAAAGTCAATCGTGTATGATAAGTTCCCCGGTCAATTCGGGAACATATTGAAGAAAGAACTGGATGTCAGCAAAGCGTTATTCCTTGTAGATATGTTAGAGATTGGGAGGAGAAAATATACGAACCTACGCCATCACTTGCTATCTAGCGATATTCATTTCCCTGCATATCATAAGGTTGTGGAACAAAGGAACAGCATTATTTTACGAAATATTATTCAATTATATCCCAATCCTGCTACTCCAGTTGGTGCGCACGTACCATATGCACAATACGTCCGTCATACACTCGACCGAATCTTGTTCACCATACCTCCTCCTGCAGCTCAAGACTTTCCTCTGCGATTTCAGATTGCAGATGGACTAGATGGCTCCGGAAGTCACAGAATTTACAACCAGTCTAGCACGAATACAGAGACTAAAGCATACATCCTATTCTGTTTTTAGGCAGTGCAGATTACAACCTTCAGCGGTCGAGAACTCTGGAAAAACACCAGTCCGAATTCTCCCTTCACCCAGCGACCCATTTTCCTTCTCGCTGCGAAGGAAAATGAAAATAATATCAAGCAGTTCATGACCGATTTAATCAATCCGGAAACTGAGTTAATGAAGAATGAAGGATTTTCTCTTGGGGATAATCAACAAGTTCATATCGACATTGTTCGGTCAATGTTTGATGGGAAAATGTCAGCAATTCTATCTGGAGCAGGTGGGGCAAGTTGCCAATTATGTACCGCTACTCACGATGAACTGAAAGATCGTGAATTGATAATACAGGGATTTCCTATCAATAGACACATTACTGACGCCATTCAACTATTTGGAGAAATCGATAACGATTCTTTCTTTTCTCTACCCTCAAACGAACGTTATAACCTCACCCACGAACCAACTTCCACTATAAATATCCTTCCAGCATCTCCTCTACACTCATACACTTGTATCTTCAGGTGGTTTACTCTACTAGTTTATCATTTGAGCTGCGGTAAACTTACATGGTCACCAACATCGACTGCAGTTAAAAATTCGATGGTCTTTGTCAGAACTCTCGTACAAGAGAAGACTGGTTTGAAGATAGACCAGCCTGATCCTAAGGGGGGTACTACCTCTACTGGTGGTGTTGCGCGTCGAGCTTTTTCCTCCGAGTCAAAATTTATTGATTGCGTTTCGTCATGTGTTGCAATTGAGTACAGGGAGACACTTTCACAATTACATACACGATTGTCAGCTATTCTTAGAATAATAAATTCAGACAGGAAGATACACACCGAAGAATTTGGCGATCTATGCACGAACACCTATCTCTTAATTCTGGACTCGTTTCCTTGGGCAGGCGTTACACCGACATTGCATCGCGTATTAGCTCACTCAGAAGAAATTTTGAACGACTTGAATTTCGGACACGGCTTGAAATGCTTCTCTGAGGAAGGTTCCGAGGCTTGTAACAAGCTAATAAGAAAGTACAGGGAGAATCTCGCTAGGAAGTGTTCATTTGAAGACAATGTGGTCGACATTTTTGTGAGATTGGCTTCTGAAAGTGACCCCATACTAAATCTATTCCGATCAAAGTTAGTTTGCGAAAGATGTGGAGAACACGGGCACACAAAAAGAGCTAAGTGTTGCAGAAATAATTCATCACTTTCATCAATAGATACAATTGTCGATACACTCATAATTAACACTTAGATTTATAGGATTAGTACAATATTTGTGTATGTGTGTTGTCATCATCATTAAGAACCATTGTGTCTTCATTTGACAATCAAATTATCGTGTACTGCGGGTTTTCCCACTTTTGATGTACAGTTTATCTCATAATATTTTTACGATTTTCTGAGATGTGGAAAATTTTTTTGAAAAATGCAATATAAAATATATTCACCAAATTCTAGGTAAACCATATCTCGAAAAAACGAAGACATATAACAATTCTGAGTGCACTTATGGCTTTCTAGGGGTTGATAACCTATATGAATCTAATACATTTCATGGAGCTAATAGCAAATCTGAAAGAAATATGAGCAAAAGAACAAATTTCGGCAAAATATG
The DNA here is from genome assembly GCA_963281255.1 of Aphrocallistes beatrix. Taxonomy (NCBI): domain Eukaryota; kingdom Metazoa; phylum Porifera; class Hexactinellida; order Sceptrulophora; family Aphrocallistidae; genus Aphrocallistes; species Aphrocallistes beatrix. Next base: position 1,362,389 of record OY725499.1, on the reverse strand, counting down.
GGGAAGCCATATCTTGCACAGCTGAAGCCATATAAAATTTTTTATTATGCCAATCGTTTTCCAAGGGTGGATAACCTATATGCATATAATACATTTGATAGGGCTAACGTGCATCTATATACCTATTCTTTACTAACTGTGTTTTTAAACCACTGTGCCATTCGATGTAGTACACTTATTATTAAAGAATCAGATATATACCGTCTTGAAAAGTATATTTGGAATTGAGAGCTAAGAATTTGGGTATATATTTCCAGAGATAGGGAGGAATCAGTTTTTGGACCATAAATGGGGGTTTTGACCGAATCTAGGACGTAAAAGGCCAGAACCAAAATAAAATAATCATGAAAAGTGAACCAATTTTTCAGTATCCATTTTTAGTAACAATTGCATTGATTCTTTGTTTAATAGCTACATTTGGGCACATATTCCATGACTAGATTCGCCATTTTCTAATATAGTCAAAGTTCTCCATAGAATTTGTATTACAATAAAATAAAGATAAGTCAAGAAATATTTATTTTTGACAAAGAGATGTTTGAGGAATCTATATATTATCATATATATCCTACCATTTTTTAGGATGATCATAGATTTTATATCTTTAATAGTTTTAAGATATGACATCGGCCTTTTCAGGGACCCCAGAGAGGCACAATGTCCGAAATTTCCCTAAATATACGATAACTTTCGAAAAAATGGTCGGATCTGAACAATTTAAAAAAAAAGATCAGATTAATACCACAGTGGCCATTTCCCGAGCATTTTAGAAATGAAGTCCTTCATGGAGCTATTTTGTTTGGATTTATATGCTTTTTTTTTCTAAATTTTTGTGTTTTATAATCTTTAAATGGGCCAAAATCATTTTTAGGTCTTTATCATTAAAAAATATCGGATAAGTATTAAACTAATTGATGAATGCGCCGAAAAACCACTGATTATTTTCCAATATTTACTAACACTAATCTTTAGGGGGTCACCACATAAAAATCAAAATAAATACCTTCCAACAAGTACGATTAGATGGTGGACCACTCATTACTATGATGGAATTAACAACAAAAAAGTTGACATTTTTTTTAATGTCATGCGATGTTTTTCGAGGGCGGTATCCTTAATAAACGCTATCCTTAATAAACCTTAATAAACTAATGGAAATCAAACCTTTGCGAAGAAAATTGCTTTGTAGCCTGTTTTTAGCACTTAAGGATACCGCCCGTGAAAAATCCATAGGTTTGGCTTACAGCATATATCAAGAATAGAGATATATAAGATGTTAAGCGTGGGCAGGTAGTGCAATTAAAAAATATTGAGACATGCCAAACAGTTTTTGGTTCACATTTCTAGTTTTTGAATTACAGCGTCTCAAAGTCGTTTTTTTCCGTTTTTCCCTAGCACATCTTAATGGTAAGCCCTCCTCCACTCTGTGATTATTTTAAAGCACATGTTTGGATCAAATGCTTCGAAAATTTATTCATAGATAGTCTATCATATTTACCACTTCATAGGACCAAAAGAAAGTTAAAATTTTAAAAATTGTAAATTTTATCGGTGTCCGAATAAAAAGGGCCAAAAAACGGCGAAAAAAGCCCGATTTTCTTTGGAAATCAGCAATAAAATCACAAATTTATAAAATATCGAAAATCGAGTGGTCCTACGCTCATCGCCTAATGATATGGAACAACTCCTGAAATTTTCAAACCTCTATCTCAAAGCAATTTTGAGTTAAAATTTTTGAAAGACGGTCAATTTTGGAATTTTAAAGTCCCGAGATATAGGGATTTGAAGTTTTGGTGGTAAGAACGATGTAAAATGAGCTATTAACGAAAAATAAAAGCATCCATGGACATTTAATCGCGTGTATATACTAATGAATTAGATGTATTCCAACAGATTTTGGTGAAAATAGCAAAATTATACTGAAAATTCACGAATGACCTTGGGCCCCTAACCCCGAATATTTTGAACCAATTAGGGAATGTAAATCATATTCCTGGCAGTACAATGTATAATTCATCGGTTTAGAATGAATAAAGAGCTTCCAAAAAGTATATTAGGAAGTTAGAGCGAGAGTCTACGACTTTTAGTTTTCAAGTTAGGATTAGCGAAAAATGCTACGTCATCACGTGATAAAAATTTGAAACTTAGCATTCCATTCAATGTAGTACATTTATTATTTAAGAATCAGATATATACCGTCTTGAAAAGTATATTAGGAATTGAGAGCTAAGAATTTGGGTCTATATTTCCCGAGATATGGAGGAATCTGTTTTTGGACCATAAATGGGGGGGCTTTGACCGAAATTTGGAGAAGAATGCTTTGAACTTCCAAAATAATCATGTTGGGTGCTTCAAAGTTTCTGTATACATTGCTAGTGACTATTGCATTGTTTTTTGAGTATAATAGCTACTTTTGGGAACTTATTTCATGAAAAGATTCGCCATTTTCTAATATATTCAAAGTTATCCATAGAATTTGTATTACTATAAAATCGATGATTAGTCAAGAAATATTTACTTTTTGACAAAGAGATGTTTGAGGAACCTATATATTATCATATATATCCTTTCATTTAAGATTATAATAGATTATATATCTTCAATAGTTTTTAAGCATTGACATCGAGCACTTTGGGGGCCATAGAGTGGTTTGATGTCCGAACTTTACCTACAATATAGTATAACTTACGAACTAATGGTCGGATCTGAACAAACTTTTTTTTTAAATATTCAGAATTTTTTTCTATACACAATAGCTAATATCACAACGGCCATTTCCCGAGCATTTTAGAAATGAAGTCTCTCATAAATATATTTTTGATTGGATTTCAGGTGCCTCTTTTTCTAAATTCATCTGTTTTATAATATTTAAAGGGGCCAAAACCATTTTGAGGTTCGTATAATTGAAAAAATATCAGATAAGTTAGAAAATAATTGATGAATGCGCCGCAAAACCACGAATATCTTTCCGATTTTTAGTACGACTGAGCTTTAGGTGCTCAGTTCTAGAATATCAAAATAAATACCGTCCAACAAGTACGATTAGATGGTAGACTACTCAATAATCCGATGGAATTGACAATAAAAAATTCCACCATTTTTTTCAATGTTATGCGATGTTTTTCGATGGCGGTATCCTTAAAAAAACAATTTTATAAAAGAGGTATCTTTAGTTACAAATGTCGTAAAGTAAAAACTCGACGTTTTTGGAAAGATCTCGTCACGTAGAACAAAATGATAGAGACAGATTTTCGACATTCTACTTTAGAAAAGTTAAAATATTTTTACTTACGGAAATTTGCTTCTCAAGATTGTAGCAGCGAAATCGGAAAGAAAAATTTGTTTGGGTTAAAATTGAAAATTCAATTCCTATTAGTTTCTTTATTCAACCATTTCGTGCGAGAATAATGAGTAAAGTATGCATAAGTCATTGAAATTTGCTTGAGTGTGCTCTACAAATTAGGTGATTTGAGAAAAAAGTTTTTCTCGCCTCTTGAGCTCCCGAAAAGTGTATTTTTGCATATAACTCATCGAGAACAGTTTCCACCAAAAAATTCGAGAGAAAATAACGAAAAACCTTACCTTTTGGTCTCAATCCCCAGTGATTGTCAGGGGCGCTTCAGATGATTTGACAGCGTTATAAAATTCAGTAGCGTCATGAATTAGATATTAGTTAAAGTAGTATCGACTCATGGAATATATTATTCTCTCTAAAATAGTACAAAGACATCCCATAATACCTCATTCAACATGATTAGATGACACCAAATGCAATTATTCTATTACTGATTCAATTGATGGTCATTACAATTCATTGCATTTGTTGTGAGAACATTTCAACTGCTTATAGGTAAGTTTTTTAATTAATAGATTTATCCATATATATTTTGAAGGCGATATATCAGTATGATATCTATTATCATGCACTATTTAATTAATAATTTGCATTATGGAAATATTCATAAGTATAAAAGGCGCACATCCGTCTCGTGGTATAGTTTGGACTTTGATTAATTTAGTTGGAACTCTCATTTAGATTTTCTCATTTGTTCCGAATAGTTGCATATTGAGTTTACTTTTAGAAATCTATTTCAAGCCCGATTGAAATTACGTCAAATCGAAATTCCATTGAAATAGATGTATCTTGAAACATGATTACGTAGTCTTTTCAAAATCTATTTTCAGTCTTGATTGAAATTCAATGGGAATTCTATTAAAATTGAAATTATTTTCGAAACAGTGATTAATTAGGAATCATACTAGTATATTAATATAACCTTCAGTTCTTCAATGTAGCGTATTGAATCATGAACGTCCAGGTAGGTGATTTATAATATACCAACTGTATGGAACGAATGTATACTAATGTGTACTCTTACATGCAGATATACCACGAGACGGATGTGCACTCTCTTACATGCAGATATACCACGAGACGGATGTGTACTCTCTTACATGCAGATATACCACGAGACGATTAAGACACAATATTATAGAACTCTTTATGCACATATCCTTAATGTTTATATTAAATGATGAACTGTTAAAATGCAAAAACCATATAAATGTGAATTATTCTAGAATCAGCACAACTCATTTCTTTTCAGATCAATGGGATATTATTGTAGGAGTAGGACATTGAAAATGGTTATGCTGATCCTTTTAATCCTTATATTTTACAATAATGCATATATTCACTAACCGGACAAAAGTATTTGTACACTATATTCTTCTCCATACAAATAGTACTAAATTGGATCTTTTCATGAAGGGAAAAGTATTCAAACTCTAAGAGCTATTAAGAGTCTGATTTAAAATTCGAAATCTTTACATTCGAATTAGTAATAGTTGAAGATTTCTAACAAATGGCTCAACCCAATGAGTAAAATTATCACCTGTGGCACAAGAGGTAGTACATCACCATCATGTGTAGTGATAAAAAGGGACATATGTAGCACAAGGTGGCAGTGATTGATAATTTGGAATAATTGGGAATTAGTAATTGATTAGAAATATCCTACAATAACTAATTCAAATGCGAAGATTTCGAATTTGAAACCCGGTTAGTTGTATCACTTACCGTTTCGGAGTTTTAATCTTCATGAATAGACCCATTTTAGTATTAAATGCACGTAAGATAATGAAGTGTGCAAATACTTTTGTCCGGGTAGTGTATTGTCAAATATATATGGTGATGTTATTCTCAACTGCTAAGTCGGTCATTTCATTGATACAAGCACGCTTCGTTTGCTTGCGCTGCGGGGCTGGCGGACACTGTGTCCGCCGGAGGCGCCCTGCGGGCGCCTGGGGGTCACATTGATTAATTATAAGGGAGATAACATTTCTAAATACGTCTGTCCTACTGTTATAATCGATTTCGCACGAAAAATCACCAACTTTTGATGCATAATGATTACGTCATAACAGAGTGATGAGTCATCATTTCCGGATGATAGTTGTGTCATACGTGAGATATATTAGTATACAGATTCTATTAAAATTTCAGCCTTCTATTTGCTCCTATAATGGCTGAGTTATGCTCGAATAACTGTATTGCTTAACAAAAATGTGACAATGACGTCATAATTCCATGATGAGTCGACATTTTGCTCTCAGCTCATAACTTGTGGAGCCATAGCCAAAAGACTCCAACATGCCTAAAATCAGCTTTCTGCGCCCGGCAGTTTCTTCAATCAATTCGTTACAGATATATATATATTTATATACTATATACACATACACAAACATTAATCGAGTTTTAATAGTAAGGATATGCTGAACTATTATTAACATATAATGCTATTTTGGTAAGAGATAATTATGTTGAAATAATGCATTGACGCAAAGCGTTTCAGTATTTCATGTAGGTTGTTAGGATTAATTATATCTAAGCATTCCATTATTGAGATTGTATAAATACACTGATAAACGCGTAATAATTTTAATAAAATTCATATACTTACAATGGCTGAAACACCGAAGGAAATAATTGCTGAAACACCGAAGGAAATAATTACTGAAACATCGGAGGAGATAATTGCTCAAACATCGGAGGAGATAACAGCAGAAACATCGGAGGAGATAACTGCTGAAACACTGGAGGAGATAATGACTGAAGCGTCTGAGGAGACGTTTTACGAGCCACTGGTTAATAATAATAAAAGAAGGAGAGGACAAAGAGGAGGGAAGAAGAGAGGGGCAGAAATAGCAATCTCTTTCAAGAGAATCAAATTGCTTCAAGATATAATAGCGGTGATCTTTTGTGATTATTATAACCAATATACGTATATATGATAAATACAAATCGGCTAATTAAGGAAAGTCAGCAGTACCAATTAAGGAATTCAAATTGGAATTTCAATCTAAATAAGGTAAGCATAATTTCCAAATCGTGAAAACAGGCATCTTAATTATTTTGCAACCTATTTTCTATTTTTTAGATCATGTAATAAAACATTTGGGGTGTGATTTTAGAAATATTGAAAAGTAAGTTAAATACTTAGTCTTTTTATTGTCTAAATTGTCATTTATAATACATTTTATATAGTATCTGCAATATATCAATGGAAATCTGTTCACAATTTACTTAATTCAAGGAGTATTTAAGTAATCTTACAGTAATCTTTCAATTAAATACATTAATTTAATGAGATAAGAATCCCATCATATCCAATAGATATTTTCGATTACTTAGAGTGGTGCAATTGATGGAGCTACATGATCACTTACAGTGTTGCGACAGATGGAGCTACTCGATCACTTACAGTGTTGCGACAGATGGAGCTGCTCGATCACTTACAGTGTTGCAACAGATGGAGCTGCTCGATCACTTACAGTGTTGCAACAGATGGAGCTACTCGATTACTGATATAAAAGCAGACGTGTTATATGGACATCTTATTTGATCATTAATATTGATATATTTATTTCTATATTTTTCTGAAAAATCACTATAATCATGTAGGCAAATAAATAAAATGTTAAGGATACCGCCCGTGAAAAATCCATAGGTTTGGCTTACAGCATATATCAAGAATAGAGATATATAAGATGTTAAGCGTGGGCAGGTAGTGCAATTAAAAAATATTGAGACATGCCAAACAGTTTTTGGTTCACATTTCTAGTTTTTGAATTACAGCGTCTCAAAGTCGTTTTTTTCCGTTTTTCCCTAGCACATCTTAATGGTAAGCCCTCCTCCACTCTGTGATTTTTTTAAAGCACATGTTTGGATCAAATGCTTCGAAAATTTATTCATAGATAGTCTATCATATTTACCACTTCATAGGACCAAAAGAAAGTTAAAATTTTAAAAATTGTAAATTTTATCGGTGTCCGAATAAAAAGGGCCAAAAAACGGCGAAAAAAGCCCGATTTTCTTTGCAAATCAGCAATAAAATCACAAATTTATAAAATATCAAAAATTGAGTGGTCCTACGCTCATCGCCTAATGATATGGAACAACTCCTGAAATTTTCAAACCTCTATCTCAAAGCAATTTTGAGTTAAAATTTTTGAAAGACGGTCAATTTTGGAATTTTAAAGTCCCGAGATATAAGGATTTGAAGTTTTGATGGTAAGAACGATGTAAAATGAGCTATTAACGAAAAATAAAAGCATCCATGGACATTTAATCGCGTGTATACTAATGAATTAGATGTATTCCAACAGATTTTGGTGAAAATAGCAAAATTATACTGAAAATTCACAAATTACCTTGAGGCCCCTAACCCCGAATATTTTCAACCAATTAGGGAATGTAAATCATATTCCTAGCAGTACAATGTATAATTCATCGGTTTAGAATGAGTAAAGAGCTACCAAAAAGTATATTAGGAAGTTAGAGCGAGAGTCTACGACTTTTAGTTTTCAAGTTAGGATTTTCGAAAAATGCTACGTCATCACGTGATAAAAATTTGAAACTTAGCATTCCATTCCATGTAGTACATTTATTATTTAAGAATCAGATATATACCGTCTTGAAAAGTATATTAGGAATTGAGAGCTAAGAATTTTGGTGTATATTTCCCGAGATATGGAGGAATCTGTTTTTGGACCATAAATGGGGGGCTTTGACCGAAATTTGGAGATAAATGCTTTGAACTTCCAAAATAATCTTGTTGAGTGCTTCAAAGTTTCTGTATACATTGCTAGTGACTATTGCATTGTTTTTTGAGTATAATAGCTACTTTTGGGAACTTATTTCATGACAAGATTCACCATTTTCTAATATATTCAAAGTTCTCCATAGAATTTGTATTACAACAAAAACGATGATTAGTCAAGAAATATTTACTTTTTGACAAAGAGATGTTTGAGGAACCTATATATTATCATATATATCCTTTCATTTAAGATTATTATAGATTATATATCTTCAATAGTTTTTAAGCATTGACATCGAGCACTTTGGGGGCCATAGAGTGGTTTGATGTCCGAACTTTACCTACAATATACTATAACTTACGAACTAATGGTCCGATCTGAACAAACTTTTTTTTAAAATGTTCAGAATTTTTTTCTATACACAATAGCTAATATCACAACGGCCATTTCCCAAGCATTTTAGAAATGAAGTCCCTCATAAAGATATTTTCGATTGGATTTCAGGTGCCTCTTTTTCTAAATTCATCTGTTTTATAATATTTAAAGGGGCCAAAACCATTTTGAGGTTCGTATAATTGAAAAAATATCAGATAAGTTAGAAAATAATTGATGAATGCGCCGCAAAATCACGAATAACTTTCCGATTTTTAGTACGCCTGAGCTTTAGGTGCCCAGTTCTACAATATCAAAATAAATACCGTCCAACAAGTACGATTAGATGGTAGACTACTCAATAATCCGATGGAATTGACACTAAAAAATTCCACAATTTTTTTTAATCTTTTGCGATGTTTTTCGAGGGCGGTATCCTTAACTCCTACATTAGTTTAATTGCTAATAAATGGAATTAAGATATGGAACGAAAAGATAATCTAACATGATAGTTCAATTTCACTCTATTTAATATGGCCATTAATTAGTGCAAGTAATCAATATTAAATTATTGAGTAACAAATTAGAGAGTAACCCTAGGCGCCCGCAAGCCGATTCAACGGACACGCAGCGCAAGCAAACGAAGCGTGCAGCCGTATTTAGAGATGTTATCTCCCATATAATTAATCATTGGTGACAACAGGGGCCCGCAGAGCGCCTCCGGCGGACACAAAGTGTCCACCAGCCGCGCAGCGCAAGCAAGCGAAGCGCGCTTGTAGTAATTACACTACTAGCAGCATATAATGCAGTTAGAAAGTGTAGCGAACTATTCCTATTAATATTGAACGAAAATGACATCATATAGTATTTAGCAAAAGGTATGGATGTTCATCTTTAAAATCAATCATAATTAGCTTTAACATCAATAATAAAACGCCACAATGAATTTTCGAACCTTAGACGTTTATTTTGAATCGATTATGAAAAGTTTTTCGAGAAAATAAAAAAATCCCCCTAATTTCGGTGATTTTCTGCTTTTGGCAAGGGCTTCTCATAATCCATAACTTTTAGCTCTAAATATTGCATCATCAAGGTGTAGGAAACTGGTGTTCCTGCAGTTTTGAATCACTAAAGCTAAGCTCAAACAGTTATAGTTTTAAAGTTATGGTATTTCAACAGACCGCTAAATGGGGAAATTTTGTCCGCATTGCGTAATTTTTTGGTTATAACTTTTGAACGGATTGTCCGCTTTGGAAAATCTTTTCTTTTATGTATATATCGAGTCCTACTTGACATTTAATAGCATATAATATCTCTAATTAGTTAATATCACCAATTCTAAACAATCCCAAAAAGAATTGTATCAAGAATCGGATTTTCGCACATCGGGGGTCAAATATTTGTCTTCCTAAAATTAGAATCTCTTGGACTTTTGAAATGTTTTCAAAAATGCTTTTGACTAACTTCACTGGTATTTTGCTCTTGTTTGGAATTTCTTTTAGGTTTTCATCTATTACTCCTGGACTATTGGTCAAGAATTCATTCGATCTAGATTCCTTATATAATATTTGAGACTCCTCAAGCACTGCCTGTCCAAATTCTATTTCTCTAGTTTTACTGGATATTAGAAACTGCGATTCAAACGAGTGGGAAACTTTTACTCCTGCTTTCCTCGAAAATCATTCTTTCAATGCCCATCGAGTTAAAACAATTTCAATAAGGGAAATAATTTAAAGATCTTTGGCATAGACCTAGCATCTTAATCATAACAAATAATTATTAGCTATATTATTCATATTCAATGATTCAGCAAATGATTTAGTGTCAAGACTTTTGAAACAGATTGTTGTGTAATCTAAAATCAACATTTCGGTATTAGACATTTGATGGAAATTAATAACACATATAGGTGCAACGTTCAGCAAATATTGTGAATTCAATGGAATGGGCCTCTAACTATTAAGGATACCGCCCTCGAAAAAACATATGATTTGGCTTACAGCCAGGAGTTTATCTAGGTGCTCGGTCGGCACTTATAGGTGCCAGCCTGGTATCGTCCGAGGAGCCAAGGTGCTTGCAGTGTGATTCGATTTTGGTCCCGGGTTGCTATCACCCCTGGAATTACAAGATAAACCACTGTTTGGGTGCCATATAACTTTTATCACCTCCAAAAAGGTGCCGGATTGGAAATCCTAGATAAACCCATGCTTACAGCATACGATGAAAGTAAAGCTATAAGAGATGTTAAGCGTGGGCAGGTATATCCGTCAAGAAATACTCGCACATTCCAAACCGTTTTTGATTCTCATTTTTATTTTTGAGATACAGTGTCTCAAAGTCTGTTTTTTTCGTTTATTGCTAGCACATCTTAATGGTAGAAATCCGGCCACTCAAGGAATTGTTTAGGACATACCAAGGAAACAAATGCTTCCAAATTCGAATCATACATGGTCTATCATATTTGCCATCTCATAGGACCAAAAGAAAGTTAAAATGACAAAAATTGTAAATTTTATCAGTGTCCGAAAAAAAGGGCCAAAAAAGGGCGAACAAAGTCTGTTTTTTTAGGAAAATCAGGAATAAAATCACCAAGTTATAAGATATCGAAAAGAAAGTGGTCCTACGTTCATCGCCTAATGATATGGAATAACTCTTGAAATTTTCAAACCTCTATCTCAAAACAATTTTGACTTAAAATTCTGTAAATACGGTAAATTTTGAAATTTTAAAGTCCCGAGATATAGAGATTTTAAGTTAGATGTTAAGAAGATGCAAAATGAGTTATTAAAAATGAACAAAAGCATTCACAGACATTTATTCATATTTATACTGCTGATTTAGGTATATTCGAACCAAATATTTACATAAAATTGCAAGAGTACCCTGAAAATCCACAAATTTCCTCGAGTCACCTCGAATATATTTTGAGATATCTGTGGATAATATTTCATATTCTTAGCACTACGAAGTATAATCCATCAGTTTAGAATGAATAAAGAGCTTCCAAAAAGTATATTAGGAAGTTAGAGCGAAAGTCTACGACTTTTCGTTCCCAAGTTAGGATTTTCGAAAAATGCTACGTCATCATATGACAAAAATCTAAAACTTAACATTCCATAGGATGTAGTGCAATTATTATCAAAGAATCATATATGTACCCTCATAAAAAGTATATTAGGAAGTGAGAACTAAGAATTCGGGATTATAATTACAGAGATAGAGAGATATCTCTTTTTGGACCCTAAACGGGGGTTTTTGACCGAATATGGGAAGTCCAAGGCCAGAACTTTCAAAATAATTATCAAAAGTTCTCCAATTTTTCTATACACATTATTAACGGCAATTGTATTCATTATTTAGCATAATAGCCACATTTGGATTCATATTTAATGATTAGATTCGCCATTTTCTAATATATTCAAAGTTCTCCATAGAATTTGTATTACAATTAAATCAATGATAGGTCGAGAAATATTTATTTTTTGACGAAGGAATGTTTGAGGAACCTATATATTTTCGCATATATCCTTTTATTTAGGATTATAATAGATTACAAGCGCGTTTCGCTTGCTTGCGCTGTTCGGCTTGCAGACACTGCGTGTCTGCAGATTTTCCCAGTGAACGCTTGGGGATATTCGAGAAACAATACGTCGCTTTCTTGTTTGATACTAAGTACGCTGGATTGTCATTTGTCTACGGTTACATTAATGAAATCAGAACTGTAGCAGAAATTTTGTTTCGTGATAAACATAATTTACTTCGTATTAAGTCACTAATCCTGAATGTAAGCTCAATTTGAATTCACAAAGTTCACATTGCTTAAGATTATTATACTAAAATAATCAAATCCAGTCCATGTCGTTGAAAGTTATTTTATAATTGAATTGATTGATCGTAGCATATAACACACTTTAATTGCTGTTAACAATCAAATAATAGACTCAAAATAGCAGTATTCAATCATTTATATGAAATAGAATCGTGTGAATGGCATTATAAAAGGCTGATAATTGATTGGTTCACATAAACCAATGAATTTCAATCACAAATAGTTCTTTTGATTGTATGCATAAGTTACACTATTTTATTCCAATGTATTTGCATTATAAAATAATCGAATTTGATTGGTCAGCACATTTTGTCACCTATCTCGGCGAGGTGTGAACATTTCGCTTAGATCTTCGAACTTAATCCTAGATTCATGATTTGACACCTACATGCCAATTTTCGTATTTCTACGACTTGCCAATTCTTCAATCAATTCGGACAAACAAACAAACAAACAAAAAATCCTAGCATTTTAATATATAAGATGTATCTTCAATAGTTTTCAAGATATGACATCGGCATCTTTCGGGACTATAGAGAGATATTATGCCCGAACTTCACCTATAATAAGCGATATCTCACGAACAAATGGTCGGATCCGAGCAAATTCTTTTTTGAATCGATCAAAATTTTATTTCTGATCCAGTGATCCCTAAATATCTGATATCAAACAGGCGATTTCCCGAGCATTTAATAAATGAACTCCCTTATAGAGCTATCTTGTTTTGATTTTATTTAACCATTTTTCTAAATCCTTGTGTTATATAATCTCCAAAGGTGCCAAAGTAATGTTAAGGTTCATATCATTAAAAATTATTAATTAAGCTAAAAACTAATTGGCGAATTCGTCAAAAACCTCCATAATTTTTCAATTTTTAGTAACCCTAAACTTTAGGGAGTTAACTCATAAAAATCAAAATAAATACTGTCCAACTAGTATTATCAGACGGTAGACCGTTCAGTAATACAATGAAATTAACAATAAAAATTTTTGCCGTTTTTTTTACGCCAGGCAAAGTTTTCGAGGGCGGTATCCTTAAGATCATACAAATAGTCGAAACTAGAGAGGCAATAACTGAATCAAACATATACTACTACTATGCATAAATCGTAGTTAAACTTTCTCAAGCTCGCTTGATTTAGCTTCTTTCTATATCTTAAGTTCATTTTAACACACATTTCCTTTGAGTTGAGTATAAATTTATTTGAAATTGTTTAGGTTCATATTTTTTATTCTCATATTTATTTATTCGTATCCCTAACTGACTAAAAGGTTCAGGTCAGTTCGTTCCGCTCCAATAAAAAAATCGTTCAACTAATTCAAAACAGGTTTAGGTCAGGTCAGGTCAGTTCAATCCCTACAAAAAAGAAGATTCCTGTTGCTCTAAAGTCAGGTCAGTTCAAGCCATTGCTCATGACTTACTTTTTGACCAGCATATATACTTGTAATATAACTTTGGCCTTCTAAGAGGTATATGAGGAAGCGGCACATGCAGTCAAAGCCTCAACCCAATAATTGTGCCCACTCTGGCTACACCTTAAAAATCAGTTGGCCACACCCTTGACTGTCCATTGGAGCGAGATTTATGTTGGATTACTGTATGTAATGGAATGTTATACCATCCTTACTATTAAAACTCGATTAATATATATTTATTTATTTATATATACAGGCAGCCCTCGCCGTTCGCGGGTTTGCCATTCGCGGTTTCGACTATTCGCGGATTTTTTTTTGAGTCTTGTTTTGCTATTCGCGACTCGTTCCCTCGACTATTCGCGCTTTTCGTTACTCTCTTCAGTAGTTTCATGGGCTACCATAAGTCCATAACCTTATACGTATCTCCATATTATCCTGGCAATAGCATTTACTGTTTCTATTGCTCTATACTAATACTAGACTCTATTGTTTCTACGTATACTTATAATTTTCTACTAAATAAATATATCATGCATAAAAGGAAGTTGGTTGGTGATTGAAAGGGTAGACATTACTATTTAGGTATGGTACTTAGGTTTGCTACTATGGGATCTATATCTTTCATTTATTATTACAATTTCACTTGTGCCAGTGTTTGTATCAGTATTACAGCTTAACTATTGAATCAATAACGTCTTTAGCAAACTATCTACCGTCGTTTTTATAATCTAGGAACGTAACCCCACGATTCTCATTGAACTAACGTCTTGCCGTTCGCGATTTTGCCATTCGCGGCAATTCTCAGGAACGTAACCCCCGCGAACGGCGAGGGATATCTGCATATATATATATATATATATCTGTAACGAATTGATTGAAGAAACTGCCAGTCACAAAAAGCTGATTTTTGGCATGTGGGAGTTTTTTACGTCATTGTCACATTTTTAAAAGTTAAGCAATACAGTTAATCGAGCATAACTCAGCCATTATAGGAGATAGAAGGCTGAAATTTTAATAGAATCTGTCTACTAACATACCTCACATATGATGCAACTATCATCAAAAAATGACGACTCATCATTCTGTAATGACGTCATCATTACGCATCAAAATTTTTAAAATTAACAAATTTGATGCTTTTTCTTGCGATATCGATTATAATAGTAGGAGAGATGTATTTGGAGATGTTATCTCCCATATAATTAATCAATGGTGACCGCAGGCGACCGAAGGGAGCCTCTGGCGGACACAAAGTGTCCGCCAGCCGCGCAGCGCAAGCAAGCGAAGCGCGCTTGTTGCATATATTTTGCATGCATATCTTTGACATATATGCCAAACATTTCATTTTTTGTGAGTCGTTCCGCTTGTTCCTCTTCTCTTGAGCTAAATATTACGACTGTCCCGATTACTCGAAATTTTCCCATTATATCCCACATTTTAATACCTTTTATGTTAATGTTCAATTGCTCGGCCTTAATCATAAATCAAGTTGGCTGGAAGTGAGATTTCAATATCCAATATGGAGCATTTCACCATGTCTACCGATCATTTCATTTTGATGCTACTAATGTGTAAGCATAGCCTACTGTATATAAGGCCTCACAGTAACTTGCGGATTTGGGACTAGGGATGCGGAGGAAAACCGTTGAACTAATACATGAACTGCCTTAAATCATTTACGAAGCACAATAGAGCTTAGGAATGTATTATCAGCATATATAAATATGATGTCAAAGTATTAGAATTACATTTGAATGTGTAGCTATTGCAGTTTTCAAGATATAACGCCAATTGACCAAAACACGTTTCCATAGCAACACTGGAATGTACCAGCATTCCATGAAAAAATCCCAAATTTTTCGTATTAACCCATTCACATCTCAGTTCTATGCGAAAAATTTTACAATAAAAACACTTAGAAGTCCCCCCCTTAACGGCCCGAAAATCACAAATATAACCTATTCCGCAACCATATGGTGACTAATCAAATTTTTAACAACGGATATGGGTACTTTGACATCATATTTATATATGCTGATAATACATTCCTAAGCTCTATTGTGCTTTGTAAATTATTTAAGGCAGCTCATGTATTAGTTCAACGGTCTTCCTCCGCATCCCTAGTCACAAATCAGCAAGTTACTGTGAGGCCTCATAAACAGTATGTTATGGTGTTATTTTTAACCTACATATTTTGATATCACTTGTTGCTAATCAAATAGAACTGCACATTCAATTTTAAAAAAATCCTTCTTGTTAAAAAATTTAGAGCAATGGATCTCAAAATGTTAATAGAAGACTATTTTCGATTTCCCACCAGTAGGAATGCTTTCCAAATCATTGCCTCTATTTCTAATGGTCTCCTTAGATTAGAAGATCTAGCATATTCATTACAACCTTATCTCCTGAGTAACATAATTGATTTTCGATTGAATGGGTTGAATCTACTCTCTGATTTGATACATTATTTATGGGCTAAACTTAGCGTGGGAGAGGTATTTGTTTTTTCTGAATTTTACATTTCCAAAATCAAAGATCGTTTTGTATTAATGGAACAAGTGTTATCTGGGATGATGCATTTGATCAGGATAAGAACTGTTAGAGAGGAAAATGTTATAGGCTTGGTGAGGGAAATGTTTTCCAGATTACAGATTGCATCTCTAACCCAAAGAGCTAGATTCTATGCACAATCAATCATCCAACATACTCTTGTACTACACAATTCCGCAGCAGTTAAAATGGGAAGCGATTTTGTATATGGTTTTATCCAAGCAATAGATGGTGAAATCGATCCTAGGAATTTAATGATTGCATTACAGAGTGTCCCATTGATCACTATGTACCTTCCTATTACGCTGCTCTTAGGAGAATTATTTGAAGTTATATGGTGTTACTTTCCTGTTGATATCGAGGTCACTCCTGAAATTGATATTACACGTTCGGAGCTTGCAGTTGTTCTCTCTACTGCTCTTAGCTCCAGTCCTTTGTTTTCCGATAGTTTATTACCACTTCTACTTGAAAAAATGAACTCAGAGATATTAACTGCTAAAAGAGATTCAATTGAGTTATTTAATATTATTATACCTATTTATGGTTGTGTAAAATTAAAATGTTACACTGAAAGTATTTGGTATGCAATAAAGAATCTTATATTTTTGACCAAATTCCGGGAGTTAGATCAAAAAGGCCTTAAGGCTATCAGTCAATTAGTACATGCTTTTTCTAATTGGAATTCAGAAGAAACATACAAGCTTGTTGATCATATAATTCATGATACAAAGCATCATTTGTTAGATTCAGATGATAAATTAGTGAATTCAAGTATAGAGATACTAATTGCAGCATCATGTAAACCCAGCACATTCTCTCAGATAGGAAGTATTGTACTTCCTATATTGTGTGAAAAAGCAAAATATGATTATAATCCAATAGTGCTTCAATCTCTTTCTAATTTTGTATCAATTTTAGTGACCCGCTTTGCAATTAGTGATATTGAGTTAAAAGTGGTTAATTTGGTGAAAAACTCATTGTTCTCCTCAACTATAAGCAAATTTAAGTTGCAGCAGCAATGTGCTGATAGATGCTATCTTTTTAAGTTACTTAATTCGATGCTCTGTGTTCCATCCTGCTTATCTGAGAATGAAGTGGAGACGATTGTGAGCATATATTTGGAGACTTTACTTATTTCAAGGGAGATTGAGGATTGCGATTTACAGAATGGAATGTTAGACTATATTGCTAAAACTAGTTTTAGATCAATTCAAGACATGCTAATTATCCGTGGTAGAAAAATAATTGCTGAACAACATAATAAAAGACAAATTTATACTATTTTGACTGTAATTTGCTCGAATTTAAATATTGCAGAAGAAATTATACCAATGTCAATCGAAATAGCCATAGATAATGGTGTAAATTCGTTAAAATTGTGTGTTGAGTTCCTCATGAATGTCTGGAAGAAATGTGAGCAAAAATTTTATGAAAAGTTGTATTCCCAGTCAGTCTTGTGCCCTCTATTTCGAAATTTTACAGGGGGTAAATGTTCTAAATTCATCTTAAGTTTATTCAGATTGGTGTTTGTTGAATTAAGTATGGATTTAAAAACGCAATGGATAGATATTTTATTTAAGGAATATGTTCAGGGTAAATTGTTATCTGAAATGTCGTACACTGAAAATTTTCGTATTTTTTCAGTCATTTTGGGAGCTTCTCCTCTTCATTTATATGAATCTTTTGTTTCATCAATACTTGATATTTCTTTCAAATTCGTTAAAATTGATTCTGAGTGCTCTCTCTATGGTGCACAGATGTTCAGTTGTCTGGTAAACAAATTATCTGAGTCTGCTATTTTCAAAGAAATAGCTCGTTTAGAACCTCTGTATTCTTTTGTTATTGAACAACAAAATCCCAGATTTTTGAAAAGCTATGGTATTATGCTTAAAGGAATTATAATTTGTTCACACCCTGGTTATTTGAATAAATCACTTGAAATATTAAGTCTTTTTCCTTCGTCAACATTAGGAGACCATGCTGTGGAAGTTTTTTCTGATTTACTCAGAGATGAAGAATTTTTCACTTTTAAAGTTTTGTCGAATATAAACATATTTTATAAGCAAAGATTTTACTCATCCCATATAGAACATATTTTGCATGGTTTTGCAAACTCTGAAGGAGATATTCGACAAAGGTTTTTAGCCATAATTGTTTTTTTCATGCAAACAATACCCTTGCAGGTAATTAAATTAAATTAAATTAAATATATTACTGTACACTCGCTAACCCGAACGCTTCATTCTTCGAATCTGAAAAAATAACTTATTTTTTTAATTGACGATTATACTCTTTGTATCTACTGTTTGGATATAAAACCTTATTGAAAGCATACATAACATTGATATTCAAGATTTTAAATTCATTATTCCCCAAAGAATTGGTGTTATTCCAGTTTGTTTACTCATTTATAGGTAGCATGCCTTAACATGGGAATAGGGAGTGTTTTTATAATTACAATAAATTATATCACTTTACTACGCTTGATTTGCGGCGCAGAATGTGAACACTTGGTATTCGCCTCAATCATCAATTTTTTAGTTCTTTATAGATAATATGAATCTTGTTAACGAAACCTTCGTCTATAATTTTTTCAATACTGTGTTTGGATATTTTCTCAAGACAGTAAAATATGTTAAATTAACAGTAAAATGTTCATGATAGCTCGCTCTCATCTCTTTCCATCCTTTAGTTAATATTCTTCTCTCGATCTCTTAGTCTTCGTAAATATAATGTTTCCTACTCTTTCGTGGGTATGACGGTTTCTTAGATAAAACCAGAATTAATTACCATAATGTGAAAATAATTTCCCATAACTAGCATGAATATACTTTAGCCTTCTTTTTAATTTGAGATCAGAAAACTGTGGCTCCGAATAGTCGACAAGACGTTAAATTTTAGAGAGAGTAGCCTGCGTTTGTTAGTAGTCGGCTAACACCCCTCCAGCATCGATTTCTTTTAACATCGTACTTCTCGCGCGCCCCAAACTGTATGAACTTCCTTTGTCCGGAGACTATCGTGTGCTGCAATGTTTCGCTCTTTCCACATCGTACTACTAGACAGAACTGTTTCTACAGTAGAGGAATTCTTTCCAACTTATCACCAAGAGCTGAACTGAAATCCCGTTTTTCAATATTATTTCGGTAATGATATATGAACATGATAGTGAGTCCTTTAACAACATCCATATTCCAAGAATTAGAGATCTTGTCACATCCTTTGCTATGATCTTTTCCCTTGTTAGCAGCCATTTGGCTTGTAGACAATTGAAATATACAAGATAGCATATTCATCTCCTAATAAAAGTCTTAAAATATATCATCGATACTTATGATTTTACCAGGTACATATATTTGAAGCTTTCATTCATTGTTAATTGGAGTAGGCACTGAAATTTATTACAGCACCTCTAACAATTTTCTGAGTCTGAACTAATTACAGCAATTACTATGTTCATTATTCTGTGAACCCCTTGCCAAAACCACAGTGTAAAAATTAGATCATGTGTGCCCTCTGGTTAGTTACAACTGTACTAGAATCTCGGTCTCCTGCTTTAAAGTAGTTCCAGCTCAACGCTTGGTAGGTTTCCCCAGTATTCAGTGATTTCCAATATTCCAGCATGTATTTGCACCGTGTTTCTGGTAATTATAGAAACAATAGATTCATCACCGAAAAGGAGGAACCCCCTTCCCATCTCAACGGCTATTGTCTTCTTGAATGAACTGTCCTGTCCCGGACCAATTGTTCTTCTCTCAGAATGATCAAGTTGTTGATTTAAAATCTCGTCTGACTACTCGAACAGGTTCACAAATTACACAATCTGCTGGAGAATAATTACTCTACATCTAGAAACAGAACAGAAGCTATCATAAAATAGATAGGAGAGAAGCAAATAATAAATTAAAAGATATAGTGCTAAGGTGAAATATTTTGAAACCAACGAACCAAATATAGAACAAACAGGTTGGTTGTTTGTGGAGCTTAGTGGATGGCAATTATTAGTAAACCACAACTACTATATAGTATGAATTTTGCATGCTAAATATATATTACTGATATCATGGATGAACAGATACTATAACATATTTACTACCATAGCGATTATATCATAGTTCCAATTATTCAATGACTTGTTTGGGTTAGGTATTATCCATAGCATTCTATACACTAAGGCAATGGTGCTGATTAGTGGATTTGGACTAGGGATTGGTTAGATCAGTTAGTTTATTTTGATTTCAAAATTATAATACAATTGTAAATTTGCTGTAACTACCCATATTAAGTAAATAATTAGTAACCTACTTCCCTTTTATGAAATCATGAATGGTCTGGAGATAATTTTATACATAGTGGACATGAATAAGTAAATTAATAAATAATTAAGCAGAAATAAGTAGAATTGGTAACATGTGATTCACAGTTAAAAAGAGCATAGAGGTAGTTTAGAAAGTCGAGTAGAAGCGAGATATGATGAAGGGGTAGAATGTAATTCCGATGCGTCTTGAATAAGTGTCATTGTAGCCGTTAGTGGAGTTGCTCGATAATGATAAAGTAGAGATTTCATTCAGACGGTTGTAGATACAGGAGTGATAGATCTTGTCGGAGGATTTATCTATAAGAATATAATACAATAATTAGGTACTAACTTTGGTTCGAAATAATATTTGTAACGGGTATACGTATATAATTATCAGTACATATACAGGGTGTTTCAAATGTCTTGGTACCGCTTCTAATAGAGCCACGAAAACTAAGAAATCAAAAAATTATCAATCGGGCCGCTGAAATAGTAATATCGAAATCATTCTTAGAAAATTTAGTGAGTAGTATGCCAAATCGAGTTAGGAAAGTACTAGAATTGAAAGGTTATTATCATAGGCGTCGTAAACTTTATTTCCTACCCTTGGACTGCCCGGCCACAATAATCCAGGGCCGTTCAGTCAGTTAATCAGGCCGTATCTTCAGCTGATCCAGCGTTACCGTCAGCCAAATGGGCCGTGAACCCTTGATCTACATGAGGAATTAGTAACAGCCAATCACCAGTACATAATAGCACTAAGCTTTTTACCGGGTAGCACCCGGCATTCACTCTGGGCCGCCCCGCAATTGCCGGGTAACCGGGTGGGTTACGACGCCTATGGTTATTATATTGGCAAATGAAATTCAAAGTGAATGAAATTCAGCATGTATTATATGTAGTATTTAAGTTAAAATGTTCAAGGGGCCAAGACTTTTGAAACACCCTGTCAAGCAGCGGTTCTGAACCTGGGGTACGCATAGCACCCCAGGGGGTACCTTGCAGTTCATCCCAAACCAAACCAACAAACAAAATAAAGCAAAAATTAGAGGGGTACGTGAAACCTCATTTTCGCACCAAGGGGTATACTGACTGAAAAGGTTCAGAACTACTGCTGTAGAGCATCAACAAATAGATAGCAACTCTCGATATCACTCATTGTTGTAGTTATAATTAGAAATATATCAACCGTGGAGCTAGACCCTAACGGAATTGGACGAACAATGGTTGGAAATACAATTGTGGGGATCACTTGGACTGTCGATGGCGCCGAAAACTGTGGAATGAAATATTCACTGTTAAAATTTATTTCACCTAGTATGTCTAGGTCTGATGAGTCAATAAGCTTAATTAATTATCACTCTCGAAGTGATGGATGAAAAACTACATGATTTTGAATAGACATTCAGTTTGAGAGCTATTAAGTTGAAATATTGGCAAATACTTATCAACCTCATCAGGGTTTCTTTCAGGATTTTATGTGAGGGGGGCAAATGAAGGTTTGTAGAACTATAGAGGGGGCATGGCCTTTTTCAATCATACACTTAAGTCATTTCCAAGGGGGGGGGCAAATGCCTCCCCGCCCCCCTCTGAAAGAAACCCTGCTCATTGAGGATGGTCTCAACTTAGCGAGTGTATTTATAGAAATTCGAGGTCGGAATTGTGACGTTTTTATTTTCAAATGCTTTGATATAATTCGTTGTTAATTGCATGGATCGGTCATGAAAGGTCCGGTTTCTGAAATAACTATCTCAATAAAAAATAAGAGTTGTTACACATGAGCTATCCAGCCGTTTCGTAGGTCGATTAAATTTAGTCTAGAAAGAAGATCTGGAAATGAACTAACTAAGAACTTATCTACCTTTTCTTCGTTGTCAGTAATGCTCTTTTAGAGTAGGCAGATTCCATCAGCAATCGTTTTTTGTGATCCAAAGATAGTCTCTTAGCTTGGAATTGGTTTCGCATAGATAGGAAGGTTGGGGAATTTACTGGGTACTGCAGCTTATTAAGAGCTATTCTATCTCTGGAAACTGTAACAGTGCGAAGCCCGTCATTGTAGGTAATGGTTCTCTCAAATCTCGATGTCATCTTGTTTGAAATGATGTACACATATCTAGAAGTGTAAATCTGACGATCATCAGTAAATGAAACATAATCATAGAAACTTACTCTCATTTGCATGTTTGCATAGTCCTTCCGTGGGTGTGGAATTGCTCTAAACCATTTTTCAGTTTCAGATTTTCAGAGGTAGATTCTGCTTGACTTTTATAATTAGACTTGCAGCCTGGCATGACATTGTCGTTCGAAAGAGTAATAATAATTTGATAAGTATGAGCAGTCAGGAGTATATCAGATTGAGTTTGATTTGTGTATATGAAAAGACAGTGATTTGTAGAACTTTACAACAAGGTAGTAAATAAATGTACAATTAATGTGGTTGACTTTAAAACAATACAAATAAGTAGTATGTTTATGTATAAAAGTAATGTGGTTGGTTTAAATTAAATTCTCTACAG
Organism: Aphrocallistes beatrix; assembly: GCA_963281255.1. Taxonomy (NCBI): domain Eukaryota; kingdom Metazoa; phylum Porifera; class Hexactinellida; order Sceptrulophora; family Aphrocallistidae; genus Aphrocallistes; species Aphrocallistes beatrix. The sequence continues at coordinate 1,339,306 of OY725499.1, read as the reverse complement.
GGTTATCCTCAAACCATTTCGAAGTAAATCGATGTAGAATTCATGAAAACGATCAGTATGCAATGTCCGAAGCTATATACCAGCATAATCGAACCATTTTTAGGAAATCAAATTTGACTGATCTAACCAATCCCTAGTCCAAGTCCACTGATCAGCACCATTGCCTTAGTGTATAGAATGCTATGGTATTATCATTTTTGGTAGTACATGACTCAGCTTTATGATGCGATACATTTTTAACAGTAGAATTAACCCAAACAAGTCATTGAATAATTGGAGCTATGATATAATCGCCATGGTAGTAAATCTGTTATAGTATGTGTTTATCCATTGTATCGGTAATAGGGGTAGTTAACTTTCATACAACAGTCCAGTCCCTACAATTGACTTCCTTAGGAAATTCAGAGTTTACTAACGAAGCCAGAAAAACCTCTTAGTAATATATGTGTACATCATATAAAACTTGGGTAGGCATCCCAGAATGATGGCAGCGCAATTTTATGGTGATTTTTCAAAATGGTGGAAAATACCTTTGGTCCATTATATACCACATTAAAGTTAATTTTAAGCTCATTTGAAATTACATCAAATTATGGATCTTGAACATACAGATCAAATGATATATTGTGTAAAAACTATTCTAAAACGTTAATAACAAATTTTCCAATTTAAGAATGTAATTTTCTAAAGTTATAATAAAGGTGATGAGCCAATCTATGACTCGCTTTCAGAATCCCAGCGCATAATCAATGTAAAATCGATCTACTATGGTATGTACTAGACGCTGCACTCTTAGTTGCCGCTCATGAATGTTGGCTTCTTGCCAAATATTCCTCATCCAGTGACCGAGCATACCGCTGTCTATACAGCTTTACACAACTTCATGTTGGTTTTGACTCAGTTAAAACAAAACTCATTGTCAGTCTTTTGTGATGGTGTCTTTCGCATATTTGCTGATATACATCTCCAAAGACCAGATGATTCAAAAATTTGCTGCCTATGCAAGGAGGTTTTCACACGTCCAAAGGTGCAGAACACTGCATGGCAAAATACATGAATGGAAGTGGCATTGAAGATGCATTGGTAGTAACAGAAGTGTTTCGAACAAAGGTGGTTCACAATGGCACGATGGGTTGCTTTAGCATGAAATTTCATACTCTTCAATTTGTCTAAAAAGCAGTTTACCATATTCTAATAATATGAGAACCCAGAAATTCATCAAAACTATTTGCTTTAGACAGTCTTGTTCTTTAATTTTGGCATTCCAAAGTCAGGTAACCACAATAGATAAAATTAGAAATTCTTTGTGTTCAAAAGCTGAGTTTTGAGTTCAAATTCTTATTCAACGAAAATTGAGTCAAGGCATGATTATGGGCTCTCAACTATGTTCTATTTTGAGCTCTCTTTAAGATGCAATTCATAAATAAACAAGAATGTACAGTGGGATGCAAATATTTATAGTATGAAACCATTGTAATTTTTATGAATTCAATTCTTTTTCATTATCTCTTAAAGTACCAGTACTAATTTTGCCTATTGTTGCGAGTTGAAACTTTGATATTTTATTGTTGAGTAGTCGATCTCGAATAAATAAAATGATTTCCAGCCCTACCGGAGTTTTCCCTAATAACCATTTAAATGTTTTTTCCAATCGACCGCCGTTAAATCCTTCAAAAATAGGTTGAAAATATTCCAAATTTTATTTTATGGTTGATTAGCAATTGGAAATTATAAGACTAGCACACCACCAGACATAATCTCAAGATTCAATAATGGATTAGATTTAGAACGATTATCGGAAGAAGGTCTTAAAGTGAGTAGTAAGTTATTCCGTCGATATAGAGAAATTTTATCTCACAAGTACATCCTTGAAGATTACATTAAGGATGTTTTACCCGTTTGCTGTGTCAGAATGACCCACTCCTCTTATTTAATTAAGGGTAAAAATCAATCCCATACGCTAGCGTGTTTAATTGAAGACATTAGTGATTTGTAAATTCACTTATCTTGCCAGAAGATGATTAAACATCTCATTATCTTGGATATATTGTAATTTACAAATATTTTGTAAATTGTAGCATAAATGCGATGACGTCATACTTTGCGAATCTGAAGCCTTACAAAATTTCTGAACATCTCAATCGAATTAATAGGTTCGATAACCTATAGGTCAATAATACTTTTTTATACCCTATCATCAAAGAAAGTGTCAATGCCACCAAAATGAGGTTTCGTGCCACTGTGTAGTTGAGCATTACATAAATAAAACAATTGCACTCCCTGGATTGCCACCCACAACTTATTCCTTACAAACATACCTAATCCGTATTTAATTTGTTGTTCACCAGAACATTTTACTTCTATTACTGGATTTGTATTTCTAACTAAAATTACTTTTGATTGTACTTATGCGTATTTCGTAATAAGGCTGTTCGTTACTTTGTATTTGCTTTTTCCAATATTATGATAAAAAGCGCGCTTCGCTTGCTAGCGCTGCGCGGCTGGCGGACACTTCATGTCCGCCAGAGGCTCCCTTCGGTCGCCTGGAGGTGACATTGGTTAATTATAAGGGAGATATCATCTCTAAATTTGTCCATCTTAGTTTAAATATCGATATCACACGAAAAAACACCAAATTTGTCAAATTTTAAAATTTTGATGAGTAATGATGACGTCATTGCAAAGTGATGAGTCATCATTATTTGATAATAGTTGCATCATATGTGAGACGTGTTAGTATACAGATTCTATTAAAATTTCAGCCTTCTATCTCCTATAATGGCTGAGTTATGCCCGAATAACTGTGTTGCTTAACTTTTAAAAATGTGACTGACGTCATAATTCCATGATGAGTCGACATTTTGCTCTGAGCTCAGAACTTACTGGAGCCATAGCCAAAAGACTCCCAGATGCCAAAAATCAGCATTGTATGACCGGCAGTTTCTTCAATCAATTCGTTACAGATATATATATATATACGTACATATATATATACAAGCGCGCTTCGCTTGCTTGCGCTGCGCGGCTGGCTGACACCTCGTGTGCGCCGGAGGCTCCCTTCGGTTGCCTGGGTCACATTGATTAATTATAAGGGTGATAACATCTCTAAATATGTACATCTTAGTGTTAAAATCAATTTGACTCGAAAAATCACCAAATTTGTCAATTTTAAAATTTTTGATGCGTAATGATGACGTCATAACAAAGTAATGAGTCATCATTTTTTGATAATAGTTGCATCATATGTGAGACGTGTTAGTATACAGATTCTATTAAAATTTCAGCCTTCTATCTCCTATAATGGCTGAGTTATGCCCGAATAACTGTGTTGCTTAACTTTTATAAATGTGACAATTACGTCATAATTCCATGATGAGTCGACATTTTGCTCTGAACTCAGAACTTACTGGAGCCATAGCCAAAAGACTCCCGCATGCCAAAAATCAGCCTTCTGCGCCCTGCAGTTTCTTCAATCAATTCGTTACAGATATATACTGTATATATAAATATACAATAATCGAGTTTTAATAGTAAGGATTAACCTTTACTTTTGATACCGATTTATTATGGAATTTGTGTTCAGCATTGAATTTTCATTCCAACAAGCGCGCTTCGCTTGCTTGCGCTGCGCGGCTTGCGGACACTTTGTGTCCGCCGGAAGCTCCCTTCGGTCGCCTCGGGTCACATTCATTAATTATGGGTGAAAAAATCCCTAACGCCTGTTCTACTGTTATAATCAATATCGCACGAAAAATCATCAAATTTGTCAATTTTTAAAGTTTTTGGTGTGTAATGATGACGTCATAACAGAGTGATGAGTCATCAGGCCATTGATATTTCAATATAGTAGAAAAGTTTATTTGTAATATTGCAAATATTATTAAAAATAGACGAATCAATGTGTAGTTATATCATTAGCAATAAAATAAATGCATTTTAATAAGTGAAATTGCATTTGCTAAAATAGATACTACTATGTAATTCTGGAATGTAATCTATGTAGAAAGGTGGATGAAGACAAGACTTAGTTAGGTTTCAATTTCTTTAACTTTCTAGTATTGTCTGTCTTATCTGCTTGTACTAGGGCATTCAAGTTTTTAACTTTATTAGAAAGGATGCAGTTAGAAGTAGAAGTTAGCAGTTTGGCTAATATATTCCATCTGAGTATACCACAATATTTACATACTCCTCTCCAGAACTCTGCATATTCGTTTTCTATTATGGTAGTTGACAAGCTCACTAATATACTCCTTGAAGGTCCAGTCATAAAATTATCCATTAAGGTTAGGTTGTTCTCGATCGATGAAATAACTTTCCACACTGTGACAATAGCTTCGATGACAGAGTTGCTAGGCCATTTGAGTGAACCTCGATCGATAATTTGAATAAGTTTATATTTCGAGTCAGATGGTTCCTCAAATTCCATATCTTTTATTTCTGTGAGGAGGGAGAGACAGGTTGTGCACTTTTTAGAATGCTTGTAATACACGTGTACGGCATACCCTGCTATAAAAGATAATGCCTGAAGAATTGGCGGATGTAATTCAATTTCTGAATAATCTTGGATAGTTGTCATATAGTTGTCAAGATTTAAAGAAGAAATAGACTCGGTGTAACAAGAGGGTGAACATGTGTCTAAAAATTCCTTCAACGATGTTTTATCCTTGTCACTTTTTCTTGAATTTAATTTAAGAATACTCAATGACTTCAATCTACGTTCGGTTTCCAATATCTGACAAAAGCTTACATGGTATTGAGCACCTGACACCATTCTGTAGATTCCAAAGTGATGTTAAAGGGGGTCGTTTTGCAAAAATGAGGAAATAACATATGAAAAACCGCAATTTTGGGTAAGATGGTTTACAATCAAAGATAGTGCAATACAAGAATGGCGGAAACTTGTGAATGTTTGGGAGCTTAGTTTTCCATTTTTTGAAGGAAGAGCCTTCCAACATTCGGTCCATTTAATAACACGTTCGAGAAAACTGAATCTAGGATCGTTGGAAGATAACGGCTTAGAAAAATCGTCCTTTAATAGAATACCTTTATTGGTATACCTTTATGAGTATTGATATTGAAAATTTTCCATACTTTACATATAGTCGAGATAAAGTCTGCTGTTTGAGAGTTGGTTGAGATTTGTCGTGATAGATGCACAAGGTTTAAAGCAGCAGCTGTAGAATCATCAAATATTCTTAGAGTTAAATTAACATTTTGCCGTTCAAAGGTTGAGGGCCAGCAAGATTTAGAAGTCAATTTTGGGGCTAATTTGGCAACCGAGTGCTGGTCGTCTTTATATAGAAGTTGAACATTTTCAAGGATTGCACTGTTTGTAATACAAAAGTCCTCAAAGTTAGGATAGATAAATGTTTTATTGTAGTCCTTCTGGTTTAGCCAGTTGTTACGCACAGACTTGATAATATCAACGAAATCAAATAACGAAAACAGAGGTCGGTTGGCATCATTTGGATGGGGAACAATAGGGTGCAAGGTATGCGTTGGCGAAAATAATTTAAAAATATTCACATTCATTGGATATCCGTACACAGGACTTGGACGAAAAGTCCACACGACTCAACATCTTCAATGACAGATTTAATTGTAGGGAGGAGTTCGGTAGCCGAGGAGTTTGTACAAGGAAGTAAGCGAACAATCGTTGACCATTTTCTAGACAAACTAGAGACCATGAAAGCGAAAACTGTTTTAGCAGGGTCATTAGGATTCAATGAAGACCCCAATATCCGACCACCTTTATATGTAAAAGTTGACTTAACATGAATTTCATCTATTTGAATTATAACATTACGTTCCCAATTGTTGAATTCTTTAGTAGATTGTTTGAGATAGTTGTAAAATTGGAGTACAGGCGATTAAGTGTGGAATGATGTGGAAGAGAGAGACAGTCTAGGGATTGTAGAAAGTTATAACCAATTGGTGATAGAAGTTGATATTTAAGTGCAACAATAAGAGTTTCAATATCATACTTACGAGTATTGGATATTAATGAATTTTCCAATTGACATAGGATGAATTGAAGACGTACTAAATATTCATGTAGCTGATCAGTCGAATCATTATCTGGTGAAGCAATGAGCAACTCAATAGCGCGTCGTATGTGTCTGGTTGCTTCATTAACATGGTGTTGGAACGAAGCATTAGCGAGTTCTAGAAAGATATCTGAAGACTTGGCGGTGGTAGATGATTGATCAAGTTCTTCCAATAAAATATCAATGTGCCGTATGTCGTTGATAGTAGGTAAGGATAGCAAAATGTTTTGACCATCACGACATATCCAATAGTGTGTAGTGTATCAGTTATTGTTAACGAACGAGCAATAAAAATACTGTTGTTCATGATACAGGGCTTGATGAAATGTAGACTTGTAGCATCGGTGGACCAACTAGTCCACTGTTTAGGCAAATCGAATGGTTTTCGTTTAGACACTAATTCTTTTAGCGTGGTTACTTTATATTGTTCTTCTTCAAGCCGAAATTCTCCTAAACTCTGTTCTACAGCTATAAAGAATAGCTTATCATCCGCGGGGATGAACGGTCTAATCGCTGTGGTTTAGAATGTGAAGATGAAGATAAGTAACTGGGACAGTTAGGGAGGACTCTGGGGATTGCGTTTTTACGTAATTTGGGAATAGTTCACTGAATTTCCAAAACGGATCCTTCCAGTTGAGGTATTGAGAAATTGGTCTCGATGTCTTCGGGAAGAAAATGTTTCGCACAGACATATATGTTCTTCAGGTCTTCAATACCTTATCTGGAGAGTGCTCGCAATCACTGATTGACCAAGTCAGGTGGACAAGTCGGGAGTTTGAAAACTGGAGTATAAGATTCTCCTGCATAGTTGCTTCGGCATCCTGGTGCAGAACACTTGTTGGGCATTACTTATAAGCCAATAAAACAATATAGGTATCAAATACTTGAGTGATCAAGTTGTTTAATAATCTAAACTCATAAAATATAAAAAATATTTTTAAAAATCAATTGACTGGGAGAAAAAATATACGTAATGAAAATAATAATATTCTCTAGCCATATACGCCAGCACAATGGAAACATTTAACTAATTTAGAATATTTTATAATATAATATAGCTATTGTTGTATGAGGAAATGCATTGCTAATTACCATTTAAGGAAATTTTCAAGATTATGGGTAATTAACAAAATGGCCTTCGAAAATATCCATGGTACAAATCCAAAGTCCAGTGAATAGGCCTTATTATAACGTAGGTCACGATGAGATATATTAATATACACAGTCTATTAAAATTTCAGCCTTCTATCACTTTAAATGGCTGAGTTATGGTCGAAAAACAGAAATTTCTAATTATAAAAAATGTGACAAAGACGTTATAATTCCATGATGAGTGGACATCTTCGTCTGAGCTCAGAACTTAGTGGAGCCATAGCCAAAATACTCCCAATGCCAAAAATCAGCTTTCTGTGCATGGCAGTTTCTTCAATCAATTCGTTACAGATATATATACATATATATACAGTCGCCTCCGCTTAATAGGGTCACATCGGTCAGAGGACATTTTACCCCGATAACGCGGAGACCCTATTAACCGAAAATATTTTGTATTAGCTTCTATTTTTGAGGCTATTCTGGTCCTGCCAAAAGTGGCCCAATTAAGCGGTTGACCCGATTAAACAATGACCCATAGCCTACTACAATAAGGCCTTTTCACTAAACAATATTCCATGGTACCAGGGATAAGATAAAGTGGTTTTTCTTACGCACCCATAATATGAATAAATAATCCAAATCTAATTCATCATTAGTTTGATGCATAACTATATGAAACTAGTCTACGTTCCTATAAATTATACAGTCAGGGTCGCTTATTGTGAACAACCAGGGGACTAAAAAATATGTTCATAATAGAGATACTTCATATTAAGCGGACTCGATTCAATACAAATCCTATCTAAAAAATGAAAATGGGACCAGGATGTTAGTTCATAATAAACGAATGTTCATATTAAGCGGGTTCATAATAAGCGACCCTGACTGTATATCAATGTTATGGCTATTTTCTTTCTCTGCTATATGGTTCCTTTTTACTTTTACGTTGTATTTGTTCTTGAATGTTAGCTCTCAACTGTTTCTATACATATAAGGATGCGCCACGCAGCAAAGGGGCAATGGGGAGGCGGGATGAACCTACAAGGAAGTATCCGGCAAGCCAATTCCCTAAGAAGGGTCGGTGCTTTATTTGCGACTCGGACAGGCACTTTATGGCCCAATGCCCGGAACGGCACTGCGAAATGTGGCGAAAGAGGACACGAGGTCCGCTATTGCCCACATACACGAAGTCGAAGAGGGGTATTTCAGGCCACGACGCAGCATAGTGTTGTACATGAGACGGCGGTTGTGGTACCAGTTTAATGGAACGGCAAACCCATCAATGTAATAATGGACACGGGGGCGGATCCTTCGGTGGTGGACATGCACCATACAAAAGATGAATATCCCTTACAGCACAAAGTACAGTCAAGTGTATGGGCAGGGCGGACAGCGCTTGAGGTCTGTGGTACGGCCTGCGTGGCGATAGATGTGGGGGATGGTCGACCACTAGAACACGAAAGATGGGAAAGGAGGGAGATAGCTTGGAGGCCAGGTTCGATATAAACCCGAAACTATCACCGCGAGAAGAGACAGCCATACGCAAGGTGCTGTCGAGATGGAAAGACGTTTTCGCGGAGAACCCGAAGAGCCCGCACGAAATTGGAACCGCGGAACACATTATCACTCTTCTGGATGAGCGGCCGATCAGAAGCCAGCCGTTGCGTGTTTCTCCGGAAATTGAGGCGGAAGTATCCAAGCAGATGGATGAAATGCTCGAGAATGGGATCATAAGTCCCTCTTCTTCCTCTTGGGCGAGTCGAGTGATCTTAGTGAAGAAAAAGGACGGGACCCATCGATTTCTACCACCTCTTGTCCCAAAGATACTCAAAGGAAGATACTTAAACTTACCTCTAATTAATATATGAATATATATATACACCTATATATTTATTTAGTATTCCTTGTCCGTCAACTAAATTATGCCAGCAGTCAGTAATATCATTATTGTGGGGTAGAGGATGTATAATTACACGATATTAAATATATCAAAATGATATTGTGTTAAATTTCATTGTATTAAAACTCGACTTTATCTTATCCTTGGTCTAAAGTAGTGAAATGGCCTGTATGTAGTAGGCTATGAATGACCCTATTAAGCGGAGTTGACTGTATATATATATATATCTTAACGAATTGATTGAAGAAACTGCCGGGCGCAGGAAGCTGATTTTTGGCATGTGGGAGTTTTTTAGCTATGGCTCCAGTAAGTTCTGAGCTCCGACGAAAATGTCGACTCACCATAGAATTATGACGTCATTGTCACTTTTTTTATAATTAGAAATTTCAGTTTTTCAACCATAACTCAGCCATTTTCAGTGATAAAAGGCTGAAATTTTAAGAGAATGTGTCATAGCCTACTACATACAGGCCATTTCACTACTTTAGACCAGGGATAAGATAAAGTCGAGTTTTTAATACAATGAAATTTAACACAATATCATTTTGATATATTTACTATCGTGTAATTATACATCCTCTACCCCACAATAATGATATTACTGACTGCTGGCATAATTTAGTTGACGGACAAGGAATACTAAATAAATATATAGGTGTATATATATTCATATATTAATTAGAGGTAAGTTTAAGTATCTTCCTTTGAGTATCTTTGGGACAAGAGGTGGTAAAAGTAATATTCTTGACCTTGTTGTTGAGTAAACAGTTACTTGAAGTCATTAAAATACAACGTAGCATATCTTTTCCGTCAATACAGCAATCAGTACACACAAAAGCCCAATCCTCACATTCTTCATCCTCAATTTTTAGAATAGCCAACTGAGCCTCATCCAAATGCTCCAGGTGCGTATCGAAACTGGGCGAGTGGACACATGTGTCATCAACAAATGCCTGTACATTCGGACACCCTCGTAGAGCCTGGTCTACCGCTCGCTGATAGGTAGCCTGTGAGTTTGACAATCCAAAAGGCATGCGGTTGAATTCAAAATGGCCCCGCGTTGAAACAAAAGCAGTGAACTCCCTATGCTTTTCCTTCACAAGCACGCTCCAGTATGCGGATGCCTCATCCAGTGTAGAGAATACAGTTGCTCCTCCCATACGATCGAAAACATCTCGGGGATCCGGCAACGGATAGGTATCTCGCTTCGTCACATCGTTGAGATCCCAGTAATCTACGGCAAATCGATGGTTATAATTATCACTAAGATAGGCATATTTAGTGATGCTATCTCCCTTATAATTGACCAATGTGACCCCAGGCGACCGAAGGGATCCTCCGGCGGACACAAAGTGTCCGCCAGCCGCGGAGCGCAAGCAAGCGAAGCACGTTTGTATATATATATATACACAAACAAACATTAAAAAAGGTACAAATGGCTTAATCAGCTAACTCTAAAATTCCAACTGGAAGTGTTTAGGGACAGGACTATTCAAACAAGTTATATAACTTAAAATCGGTTCAGAATCCAGAGACATAGACACCCTAACAAATTATTAGTATCTCCCAATTATTTAATTTTTCGCATCCACGTATAATAATCGTATTTTCATTGAATCAATAGCATTTAACCCATTAATCAGTAACATATTCACGTAATTTGCATTAAATTCGTATTCAAACTCTCTAATTATTTTTTAATATTCTCTAAACACGATTAATCTTCTTTGACTTTAATAATTTTCTTCTTTTGCTACTAAAGGCAATATATATTGTTGTTCATTCCTGATATGTGGCATATGATTGAAAATTTGGGATCGTATTATTGCCTCCAGTATCCTTACTATTAAAACTCGATGATTATATATATATATATATATATATATATATATATATATATATATATATATATATATATATATATATATATATATATATCTGTAACGAATTGATTGAAGAAACTGCCGGGCGCAGAAGGCTGATTTTTGGCATGTGGGAGTCTTTTGGCTATGGCTCCAGTAAGTTCTGAGTTCAGAGCAAAATGTCGACTCATCATGGAATTATGACGTCATTGTCACATTTTTAAAAGTTAAGCAACACAGTTATCCGGGCATAACTCAGCCATTATAGGAGATAGAAGGCTGAAAATTTAATAGAATCTGTATAGTAACACGTCTCACATATCATGCAACTATCATCAAAAAATGATGACTCATCACTTTACTATGACGTCATCATTACTCATCAAAATTTTAAAAATTGACAAATTTTGTGTTTTTTAGAGTGATATCGATTTTAAAACTAAGATGGACATATTTAGAGATGATATCTCCCTTATAATTAACCAATGTCACCTCCAGGCGACCGAAGGGAGCCTCCGGCGGACAAGTATGTCCGCCAGCCGCGCAGCGCAAGCAAGCGAAGCGCGCTTGTTACAATTATTAGGGTGGAGGATATTGGAAGGTACGAATAATTCTGGTAGGCGAGTGTAGAGATTTTGGCCAAATTTCAGCATAAAATTATCTGACGAATTTTGAGTAAAGACGCCTTGAAACGAACATTTATAATTTCCCATGTTTTATTAATTTAATCCTGATTAAGGCTGGGAATGCTGCAACTATTACTCATTTCCTTTTAAGGATACCGCCTTCGAGAAAATGTGCCTGATATTTAAAACCCGCCAAATTTTGTTGTTATTGATTTCATTGTATTACTGAGTGGTCTACCATCTTATCGTGCTAGTTAGAAGGTACCTATTTTACTTCATTTAGTTTTCCCCCTAAAGTTTTGCGACGCGCTTCTCAAATTTGAAGATAATTGGAGGGTTTTTGAAGCATCTTTCAATTGGTTTTTACATATTTGGTATTTTTTAATGATACGGACTTCAAACATTGGTTGGACCCTTTGGAGTTTATATAACCCATAAATTTATAAGAAAAGCCTTCAATATCCCTTTAAAATAGATCTAAAAGTTTCTTTCTGTGTTTTTTAAAGGTTCAAATCCGACCATTGGTTCGTTAGTTATAACTATTACTGGGTTATTCTCGGGTACAAAACTCTCTAGGCCCTCTAGGCCCCGAAATACCCCTATGTCGCATCCTAAAAAGTATTGAAAATAGAATATCTATTAAAATCTTAAGTGAAAGGATATCCTTACTATTCAAACTCGATTAATGTGTATGTATATGTGTATATATATATATACACTGCCCTACCAAAAGTATTAGTATACCCCAATAATGCCCATACAAATTGTATAAATCGTATCTATTTTGGGAGTCAATATTAATAAATCAGTAACAGTTTGACTAAATTTGGCTTAAAATTCATATTCTACACACTCGATTTACTCATTGTATAGTCTCTCAACTCAATTACTCTATTTCCAACATAAATATTTGAACATTTAAATCATTGTGCCACATACCATAAATTGATGCCACTATATATGATGGCGCTAGTGGCACTAAGTGTCACGGGTTGAAATATTTTAGCTTTAAAATAGAGTAATTGAGTTGAAAGACTATAAAATGAGTAAATCGAGTGTGTAGAATTTTAATTTTGAGGCAAATTTAGTCGAACTATTACTGATTTATTAATATTGACTCCCAAAATAGATACGATTTATACAATCTGTATGGGAATTATTAGGGTGTACGAATACTTTTGGTAGGGCAGTGTATATCTGTAACGAATTGATTGAAGAAACTGCCAGGCACAGAAAGCTGATTTTGGTATGTCGGAGTCTTTGGCTATGGCTCCAGTAAGCTCTGAGCTCAAGAAAAAGTCGACTCATCATGGAATTATGACGTCATTGTCACCTTTTTTATAATTAGAAATTTCAGTTTTTCAACTATAACTCAGCCATTTTAAGCGATAGAAAGCTGAAATTTTAATCTCCCATATGATGCAACTATCATCAAAAATGATGACTCTTCACTTTGTTATGACTTCATCATTACGCATAAAATTTTAAAAATTGACAAATTTGGTGATTTTTCGTGTCATTTCGATTCTAATAGTAGGACAGACGTATTTAGAGATGCAATCTCCCGTATAATTAATCAATGATGACCACAGGCAACCGAAGGGCGCCCCCAGCGGACACTTTGTGTTCGCCAGCCGCGCAGCGTAAGCAAGCGAAGCGCGCTTTTATACAATAATATATAGTTTCTTCAACATCTCTTCCCACTTTTTGGATATTATTATCTATTTCGATAAAATTCTCAAGTTATATATATACATGCCAACCTGAGCCATGATAAAAGCGGGACTCAGCGTTGAATTTGGCGGGACATGGCGGGACGCAATAGAAATGTACTATACATAGAATTAAAAAAGCGGGACTTAATGGGGAAATTTCATGTAAAAGCGGGACACTCGTAAAAATAGCTCAATAGAAGAGTGAAAAAAGTGGGACGTCCCGCCAAAAACGGGACAGTTGGCAAGTATATATATCATATTTTGGATGGAAGAGAAACATCATCCAATATCTCCTTTTAAGGTTCATTTTCTTGAAATTGTTTTCAGCGAACCCACCCTTCTAGATACATTTTTCTATTGTCTTCTCCTCCATCGCATCCCTTGACACATTTGAATTGTAAATTGCTCCTAGTGGGGTCATTGATTTCGCTATATCTACTTCACATAAACTTTGAATACAATTCATGTATCATAATCCTGTAATTCAACCTACTTTAATAATGAACTCCAACTTTTTATAAACACTCAAATCCAGGGTTACATTCTGCTCGTAGTATTTTGAAGTTGTACATTAGCCAAAGAAACTCTTCGAATGAGCAGAGCAGTTATCGACTAACAAAAATATATTTCTCTTCTTAATTCTCAGTGAATTGTCTCAATTTTATAACCAATTTTCGAAGGTTCTACCTTTAATCCAGACGTTTTCGGTGCTTCTTATTGGACTCGTAGTTTTGCCTCTGAATCTTTTTGGAATGATAGTAGATGCATACTTTACCAATGCTAAGTAGAGGATACTTCGCTGTTCAACTCATATTTGCACAAAGCAGTCCTGTGTCTATCTTTTGACTTCCCACGAGGCAAATTATTACCTACGACGCTATATACTTAGGTCATTTCATTTGTACTGAGCCGTTATCTGTAGTCAGAAGTCCGTTGTATGCTCAGGGGATCAGCTTTCGATTTGCATACAGAATTACTGTGATAAGACAATTATTGTGGTTCCTACATCCGATTTAAGAACATCAGTTTAGGATACTGCCTTCAAACGTAATTTTGTGTTTCCTAAGGCTGTATTTCATTTCTAAGCAAATTTAGATTAAAACTGATCCTTCCATTAAATTCTACATATAAAAAAAAACAAAACATAAATATTGATTTATTTGTACCATTATGGTTTTAGGCTGGGGAATGAATTGTTTATGAAATGGTGTACTACCACTTTTGTCCCATTTTTAGAGGGAGAAAATTGGGAAAAATCTACGTAAAGTTGCATCATTAGTTTTTATCACAGGTTATTGTACTGAACACCTCCCGTTTACTTCATCACACATATGTTCTTAATTATTTGAACTTGTAATGATCTTATTCCACGAATTCAAAAAAATATCACCAAATTCATTTTTAAGCCATTTCCAATGTGAAGATTCCAATTTTTCAACAGTCACCATAATTGTTCTATCACAACAATCCTATATGCAAATCGAAAGCTGATCCTCTGGGCTATACCCCTGAGCTATACAATGGACAAATCGAAAATAGTATATTTTCACTAACTTCTGAATGCAAATCACGGCTCAGTACTTATGAAGTGACCTAAGCAACACCGAAAATACAAACCGATTTCGTCGGCATTGAATATATTGTCCTTGGAAGTCCTTCATGATCAGATCATGAGTGGTGCTCTTCCAATTCTTGGCATTCTTTAGCCTAGCATCCAATGTTTATCCTTGCTCTTGTTTCTAGATTAGATTATGATGAAGTTGGAACCGTTTGCATTCTATACCGCCAAAAACAGGGAAATATCCGAAGAAAGGCAAAAGGTAGTCCAAATCAAACTATTGTCTCTGCATAGCCTACTATACATAAGGCCTCAAAGTAACTTGAGGATTTTGGACCTGGGATGCGGAGAAAGTTCGAACATCAAATTGAATAACACCCTACCCAATGGTTTAAAATAATTATAGATGTAATAACGTATTCTAACCCTTTTAAATGAGTATTTACTTGTTATTACACTTCATTTTAATTATTAGATATATTTACAATTTCATTTTAAAATAACCCATAAGTGTTCAAAATAGTATGTGTAATATTTAACAAAATTCATTTTGGTATATCTGTTTTCAATTTTTTTCTTCTAATTTGCCTAGTCTACTAAGTATAAACAAAAAACGAAATATTGTTTCTCAAGCTAGACAATACTTTTGCTCACTGTTATGCCCAATCGCTGTTCTGTTCCCAGATGTTAGAGCAATTATGACAATGAAGAGCAAGTTCAGAGTACCACTTAAGCCTGATGATTTTAGACACGCATGGCTTTAATCTCTCCACAGAGATGGCCTTGATGAACTCAAAGCTGTTTACGTTTGTTCCAAGCATTTCAAAGATGGAGACGTTAAATATACACACAAAATACCCAATGGTGATGGTACCTATCGCGAAATCCCGCGAAAGTGCTTAATTCTAAAATAAGGTGCGGTATCATTTATTCTACCAGGATGCCCATCTTACTATTCATCATACTCAGGAACTAAACGCTCTCGTATATCTCTCGAGTCTAAAGATGATGAACTCCTCTCTCAACCAATGAGCCTCATCCTAATATCAAATACTGAGGAGAATAAGAAGTTTCTGATCAACACTTTCCGAAACATGCAAGATAACTTACCACTTCTTTCTATTTATGAAACATGGTCATTCTGGTATGTGAATCCAAGTACATTAGTATTTATGCGCCCTAAGCTAGATACTAGCAATATTTCCATTGGGTGATGTTTACCTATCAGTAGAATTTGATTTGACTGTAAAAATTGTTTTCTCCTTTCGGAAAATTGAAAACAAGGGTTCCACATCCTAATGATACACATATAAGCTTTTTCTTGACATTTGACTTCGTGCACATTCTTAAAACAATACGAAATAATTGGTTGAATAAACAATCCGAAAGTAAACTCTTTTCGTATCCTGATTTAAATTGTATTTCTACTGACCAATGTACAAATCCTTTGAAAATACACTTTGAAAATACACTACGCTTTTTTTCGTGACATTCGAATGCTATATAATTCTGAAAAGGATAGCTTGGCAAAACTAGCTCCAGGTTTGACTTTAAAGTCGTGTTATCCAGCCATTCTTGAACGTCAGAATGTTAAGTTGGTGCTAAAAGTAATTCATGAATCCACTATTGCTGCTCTGGATATTCAGAATGAACAACGCAGTCCAGCATTTAAGTTCCACACATCCGAATTTGTTCAGGTTCTTTTATCTCTTTGAAAAATATTTAATGTCAATGTACCGGGTAAGCATATTCGATTGAATGTTCCATTGTCTAGTCATTTGGCATTTAATGATGAGCGCTTTGTTTTTCTTACCCGCATTGTGTATGTTTGGAAGCTTGGCAATCATAACTCCTAACTGAGGACTGTGGTTATTCTTATCTCAGAACATCTTTCTTACAGACAGACCCGTTGGATCATTTTTGTTTATATCGCATGATGTCAGGTGCAAATTATTACATTCCCTATCTTCAGATTTTAGAATCAGAGCGTCGTCTTAAGGTATCCAATATCTTGAAATTGTTTTCCAAGCAAACCGTTTCTAGTGCATCATGTTTACAAAAGTTTATTAAATCATTCTCTTCAATAGAAATTACAGATTGTAACATTGAAGTTGATTTAGATCAATTCCTGAGTACAATATCAGACCTCTCTACAATTGAGTGTGACATCCAGGTACTTCAGTCCTTAGTAATTATTGTTGGCTATTCAATACATCGATACTTCAAATGTTCTCAGCCTTGTTTGATGCATGTAATCTATAATTATTCTACACTAGTCAATATCAAAGGAAGAGCTATGAAAGAGCATAAGTTGAATCTCATGCATTCATAATATTATATTAAACAAAACATATAAACAACAAGTGTCTTTGTATCTTGTAACATGAAAACCTCTCTTAAGTCCTCCTGTGTATATAAATTGCTGCTGAGTACTTGCATTAACAATACCAAAACAAATGGATAAATCCTGCAGAGCAAATTGGACTAGAGAAGAAGAGTGCAGTCTCATTAATGAAATCGAATCAGCTGGTGAGATTTTGAGAGGCTTAGGACATTCTGCTGACAAAAACAGGAAGCCAGAAGGACTGGAAGGGGTACAAACACTACTGGACAGGGAGAATACGCAGACATGCAAATTATATCAGCATATAGAAGTATTTCTGACTCTGCAGATCGGGTAACAGAGATGTTTCAAAATACCCCTGCTTTTAGCGGAATTTCAGGTGCTGCTGATCTTTTTCAAGCACCAACTGAGAACAATGAAATTCCAATAGCATCAACAGTATCAGCTGCAGGTCCCATTGAATTTGAAGGTACTCCAATTTTAGAGTCTCCAGAAGTTGAAATCCACACAATATATACTCGTAAGACATCAAAGAAAAGTCGGAAGAGAAGGCGAACTGTTGATGAGCAAGATGATTCGGTCGAATTCTTGAAGGCTGCAGACTTGCTTCCATTGCAGCAGTAAGTTTTGTTTCAACAGATGGCTGTATTCTCAGCACATCTACAGTTGAGAGAAGAGCAGAGGGACTATTATAGATTGAAACGTCAGAGACTGTTGGAAAAATAATTGTAAATAGGTAAATCTTGGATCAAAGTGATTATTATCAGTCATCTGAATCAATATATAAAGCCTGTCTCTATAATTATGCATGTTAGAATTAGTGTAAGATTCTATGATCAAACAATGTATGTTTGTTTATTCATACAAACCCAAGAAGAATTTGCCACGAATTATAGCATGTGATACATGTTGCGAAGTTACACACAATAAGAGAAATTTTTTTTAAATATTTAAATTTTATTTGAAGTCTAATATCAATCAAAGTAGATTATATAAGTAAGTTTGAATAACATTTATGAGTAATTAGTGAAAATCGAATCAATTACAATACTTGACACCTCCCTAGGTTGCTTAGAGTTCGGTATTAAGATCGAACTTAAATCTTAATGAATACCAATCTTAGTGAATACGACTTAAGATCGAACTTATTAAGACTTAAGCACTAAGATCGATCTTAAGTTCTTAGTTTATACGGCCGCAGATATGAGGTGAATTATCTTTAAGCGTTATAACTATGTACCTATAGAAATGAATGTTTATTTAATAGATTCTGAAGATTACTGTTAACCTTAAGTTGACATTAAAAGTTATATTTGGATATTATTGTGTATTGTATACAAGTTTTTAGCAGATTCTAACAATTTTAATAGTCATATCTTAATTTTGCAGGTGAAGTGAAAACTGAGACCAATCTGGCTCGATTCCGGTCATTGGAATCAAGATACGAGTAGTATAGAAACTCGCTGAGTACGACAAGGCATTGGGGGTCAGAAATTTTGTAAAAAGATCCATTTACAGGTTGTTACTCCATATGATGATTTCGACACCAAACCTCCTATGGGGGTTTTTGAAGGTTTTAGGGAGAGAATAAGGAAGTTTAACACGTTATTTGCCCATAACAAACCTTTTTTGAAAATTCAAAATCAACCCCTTTTACCAAATAACTATTAATTAATATGTTTAATTCTATAGTATTTGTTCAATTTATAATTTATGATTTATTTTTATTTTTAGGTTATAAAATCAGATGCACACAAATTGCTAAATCCTATCCTTGTTTGTCTTGATGTCGATAATTTGTATTTCTCTTCCAAAACTGTACTAATTATCCTTGAAATTCTAAAGGAATCTTATGAAATAGTAATCTCGCAATTGAATGTGTTCTTGCCAGCCTTAATTTCTTTAACAATTTATCCCAGTGATATGTTATTAAGATTAAATTCATTGAGAATCCTAAGAGTTCTAGCTCTAAGAGAACATCATACTTATAAGAGCTATATATTAGAAATTGCTCAAAATTGTCTGTGTGATAAGAAACGCCTTGTACGAAGAGAAGCAGTGATGTGCACAACCGCTTGGAATACGATTTTATTTAGAGAATAACTGAACAGTCATTCCTTAATTGTTAGCTCCTATTTACATATTAAACTAAATTTGTATGTTGTAACAAGGTCTGCAATAGCTTAGAAATATGGATCTTGGGTGTCAAAAGTCATTCATACATAGCTAGACTTAAATCGCCAAACATGCGAGATAGACCTTAGGAATGAATTATAACCATTAATGAACAAATCGTCACTATAATATCCTTACCAGATTGCATTCAAAGTTTAGGGGATATCTCCAAATTAATATCGATTTATTCAGTCTTCCAACTTTATAATATTCTACGCAAAAGAATACAAAATAAACTATATCATCAGCTTGGAGAGTGAATATTTACATTTTCTTCAGGAAAATACTAATGCATCTAGTCGCTTAGATTTCAACATAATAATTATAATTAAGTTCAGATAAAATATGATGCCAGTGATAAAGTGGGTAAATTTTGTTGGATCAATTGAAAAGCTTGAGAATCTTCCAACTATTGTATTTTCGATTATGGTATCTAGTTTGACAAAAAAATATTCTACTTCAGTTCATTTAATTACATTGAGGGTTTCCATCCGCAGAGGCTCTTTTCCCTAAATTCAGTGAAACAGTATTAGAAATTGTGAGAAAATTCATGGTGGAAGGATTAGTACTGATAACTATTCTTAATGTCAGTTTAATATACAGTGGAACCTGTGTATAACGGCCACCCAAGGGACTGGACAAAATTGGCCGTTATACACAGGTGACCGTTATATACAGGTGATTGTCTTAATGCCCAAAGGTATCAACATAGTGCAATAAATATATGTTTTTAGAAATCCATTACTTGAAGTAATTACATGAAACTTGTTTATCGTTCGTTACATGTCCTGTAATAAACACATAAAAAGGTGAAAAAGGTGATGGCCGTTATAGACAGGTAGTGGCCGTTATAGACAGGTGATGGCCGTTATACACAGTTTTAGAGTCAGTAAGGACTACAAAGGGGTGGCCGCTGGCCGCGTTGAGTAGGTGACCGCTATACACAGGTTCAATATTATGGAATTTGGGACGGGACTGTTCATTGGTGACCGCTATAGACAGGTGACCGTTATATAGAGTGGCCGTTATAGCAGGTTCAACTGTAATTGTTTTCAATGAATCAAAAACATTTACAAACAAAAGGTTGTTTACTAGTTCGATTAATCTAGAAATCTATTAAAATTCATAGATCTACTAATTTTTAATTTGAAGCCCACGTGCAGTAGTTGGAAATGTCATACACATCGGTTTGATACAGAAGCTGAGATAAAGTCATTTCTTCGTTTTCCTAAAAAGGATGTCGGTTTGACTTCTTGTCATATGCGATACCATTTGATATAATTAGGGCAAGTCGATCGTGAAAAAGAATATCTATCCCGATCCCGATCCCGATCTTAGCTGATATTATAATCGGCGATCCCGATTACAAGTAATATCAAATTTTCAAAAGAATCGCGTTTCCGATCTCAATCATTTGTCCGATCGTTTTTGTTACTTGAGACATCACTTTTATCGGTACAAAATTCTAAATACTAATCAAGATTAGCTATCAGAATGCATAAAAGTCGTTTAGAACTGGAAAAAGTCTCGAATTGGTAACAGCTTGAAAAAATAGAATAACTTTATGGTTACGAAGAGAAGATAATACAAATTCCAAAAATGATCGGGCTAAAAAAGTTTGCGATCTTAAATACACTGCCCTACCAAAATTATTCGTACATTCAAATAATACCCATACAAATTGTATAAATCGTATCTATTTTAGGAGTCAATAGTAATAAATCAGTAACAGTTTGACTAAATTTGGCTTAAAATTCATATTCTACACACTCGATTTACTCATTGTATAGTCTTAGAATATGAATTTTAAGCAAAATTTAGTCTAACTGTTACTGATCTATTACTAATGACTCCAAAATAGATACGATTTATACAATTTGTTTGGGAATTATTGTGGTGTACGAATACTTTTAGTAGAGCTGTGTATTATTATTAAAAAAATAAAAGATCGCCGATCCTCTTTCGTTCGTCAATAGGATCGCGATCGTGATCGAAAATTTTGTAATTTTTCAAAGGGATATCGATTATGACAATAAGACAACGTAATTAGAGATGTTATCTCCCTTATAATAAATCAATGTAAGCCTAGGCGCCCAAGTGGCTCCACGGTGTACATAAGATGTCCCCAGCCCCAAGCGAACGAAGCGCTTGTATTTATAAAAATAGAAAAACAAAACTGGAAAAAGAATAGTCATTGTAGTTCTGGGATAGGGGAGGAATAGTCTGAATTCTGAATTTACTGTTCTCGCAGAAATCAAATCAATAATGATCATTATATAAACTATTTAAAAGAATAGATAAAATATTTTAGAATAATTTTCAAAAAAATTTAAAATCGTTTTTTCACTTTAAATGACAAAAAAGAATATTTTTTATATTATAAAATCCTCTTAACCAAACACCGCAGGAAAGACGTCTATGTAATCCAATTTAGAATTTAACAAAATTGAATATTTACGCAGTCGTATTCTTTTAAAGTAAAAAAGCCCTGAAAAAGCGTAACTTTAAAGGTCATAACTGTGTAGAAAGAACGTCACTTTTACGGAAATATAAAAACGTAATTTTGTAGAGAAGACAATTCTAAGTATATTTTAAACAATGAATAATTTTGAGTGAAAGTGAAAAACAATAATTTTGGGTTAGACATTTTGGAAAATTACTCTTTCAAAATTGTACGATCAGGTGAGTTTGGTTGATAAATCGTCCAAGAAGAGCATCTAGGTGGATTTTTGTATAGAATTCCAAATTTTAAACTTTTTTTTCACAATTTCATACTTTTGAATTGACTGGTGTTGTTCACTCCTGATTAACTTTATTGACAATATCCAACAATGAAACATCAATATTGTGCATTCTGAGGGTGTAGAATCTATTTTATATCGAAAAATTGCTCGGTTTAATCGGGCCGCTGTCCGCTGACCGATGTAGCCGTATTAAGGATACCGCCCTCGAAAAACCTTGCCTGGCGTAAAAAAAAAGGCAAAATTTTTTATTTCTAATTTCATTGTGTTACTGATCGGTTACCATCTGATAGCACTATTTGGAGGGTTTTTATTTTTATTTTTTGTGAGATAACCTCCTAAAGTTTAGCGTTAATAAATTTGAAAAATTATTGGAGGTTTTATACTCATTTACCAATTAGTTTTTAACTTATTTGATACTTTTTAATGATATGGACCTTAACATTGTTTTGGCACCTTTGGAGATTATATAACACAAAGATTTAAAAGAATGGGCAAATAAAATCCAAACAAAATAGCTCTATAAGGGAGTTCATTTATATAATGCTCGGAAAATCGCAAATTTGATCTCATATATTTAGCGATCACTGGGTCAGAAATAAAATTTTGATCGTTTCAAAAAAAAATTTGTTCGGATTCGACCATTTGTTCTTGAGATATCGCTTATTATAGGTAAAGTTCGGGCATAATATCCCTCTAAGGTCCCGAAAGAGGCCGATGTCATATCTTAAAAACTATTGAAGATATACAATATACTATATCATAAATAAAAGGATATATGCGAAAATATATAGGTTCCTCGAACATTCCTTTGTCAAAAAATAAATAATTCTCGACTTATCATTGATTTAATTGTAATACAAATTTAATGGAGAACTTTGAATCTATTACAAAATGGCGAATCTAATCATTAAATATGTGTCCAAATTTAGCTATTATGCTAAATAATGAATACAATTGTCGTTAATAATGTGTACAGAAAAATTGGAGAACTTTTGATAATTATTTTGAAAGTTCTGGCCTTGGACCTCGCAGATTCGGTCAAAAACCCCCATTTAGGGTCCAAAAAGAGATATCTCTCTATCTCTGTAAATATAAGTCCAAATTCTTAGTTCTCACTTACTAATATACTTTTTATGAGTGTACACATATGATTCTCTGATATTGATTGCACGACACCCTATGGAATGTTAAGTTTTAGATTTTTGTCATATGATGACGTAGCATTTTTCGAAAATCCTAACTTCGAAACTAAAAGTCGTAGACTTTCGCTCTAACTTCCTAATATACTTTTTGGAAGCTTTTTATTCATTCTAAACTGATAGATTATACTTCGCAGTGCCAGGAATATGAATTATTATTTACAATTATCTTAAAATATTCGGAGTTAGGGGCCTCAAGACAATTTGTGGATTTCAGGCTACTTTTGCTATTTTTTGTAAATATTTGGTTCTAATATACCTAAATCAGCAGTATGAATGCGAATAAATGTCTGTGAATGCTTTTCTTCATTATTAATAACTCATTTTACATTCTTCTTAACACCTAAACTTAAAATCTCTATATCTCGGGACTTTAAAATTTCAAAATTGACCGTCTTTACAGAATTATTTTCAAATTTGGTTTGAGATAGAAGTTTGAAAATTTCAAGAGTTGTTCCATATCATTAGGCGAAGAACGTAGGACTACCATTTTTTTGAGATATTCTAACCAAGGTTGAGTCAAATCAATTTGATTTGAAAAAAACTTCATTTTTTGATTTGATTTGATTGAGTTGGTTAATAAGAAATGATTGAGTTGATTGATCTGAATGTTGTCATTGAATAAAATAGAATGATCTGAATGATCTGAAATTTCATTTAAATTAATTGAATTGAATTGAATTGATTTGATTTGAATTGAATTGATTTGAATTGAATTGATTTGATTTGAATTGAGTTGAATTGATTTGAACTGATTATAATTGATTCGAGTTATCTGAATTGATTTTTATTTGAATGACCGTATATACTCCAATAGTTGCCGGCCCTCGAACCATCCCCCTCCAAAAAGAGGGTTCTAAATTTCTTGGTTCACTCTTGCGGTTATATTTATCGAAAGCTCTCTTGCATATGTATTGTGAAACATTTATTTTTCTTCAGGGGCAAATGCAAAATTGGGCTAAAAATTATCTACGGTATCTGAATTGAATTAAATGATCTGAATTGAATTGAATTGAATTGAATTGATTTGAATTGAATTGATTTGAATTGAATTGAATTGATTTGAATTGAATTGAATTGAGTTGAATTGATTGATTTGAATTTAATTGAATGATTAAAATGAATGAGCTGAACGATTTGAATAAGCACAAATGATTGAATTGATTGATCTGGTGTGTTTTATGTAAATGATCAGATGCAATATTACAAAAAAATAATTCAAATCATTGAGTTTGACACAACCTTGATTCTAACTCGGTGATTTTATTCCTGATTTCCAGGAAAAAAACAGACATTTTTGGCCCTTTTTTTTCGGACACCGATAAAATTTACAATTTATGAAGTTTCAAATATGGTAGACTATCTATGATTCGATTTTGAAAGCATTTGATTCCTTGTTATGTCCTAAACAATTCCTTGAGTGCCCAAATTTCTACCATTAAGATGTGCTAGCGGAAGACGAAAAAAACTGACTTTGAGACACTGTATCTCAAAAACTAGAAATGAGAATCAAAAACGGTTTGGAATGTGCCAGTATTTCTTGAAGGAGATACCTCCCCACGCTTAACATCTCTTATAGCTCTACTTTCATCGTATGCTGTAAGCCAAATCATGTTTTTTCAATTAAGAAGCGGAATAGAAGTTGAATTTAGTTGGTATACATTTGAGAACAAATATTGTAATCATAATAATTCTAAAAATATACATTGTGGGTAATAATAAAATCCCTTTCCTTTTATCCCTGGTACAGTAAAATTTGTTCAGTGATCAGGCCTTATCTTAAGTAGGCTATGGGCAGCGTAAAGTGAACTATCAACTACTCGACAATTTTCGTTATATACTAGATAGGATATTTGGCGCCTAAATTTCAGCCAATCAAATTCATTCATTCATAGCTCTTAATCCTTATCCCTAGTCAATAAAATTTAGTCAGTATCATTGCCTTAGTGTATTAGAATGCTATGCATCACTCTATACTAAGTACACATAAAACGTGCGAGAGTATACTGCTCCTATGCATAGTTTTACTCTGAATCCATACTTAGTTTGATTCCATTATCAATTACAGCCACAACTTATGTTGAGCATAACTCAACTTCAGTACTACATAGAGTCAAAATCAAAATTGCGTTATGAAGCATATTCATTAAGGAACAAATTGGCTCTATTAGAATGTTTTAAAAAGTTATTATATTTTTGAAATAATTTTATCAACTCGTTGCAGCGGATTTTTTTTCATATTGTTAAATTAATTAGAAATATTTTATCATTAAATAAATGATCAGCATACATTTTACTTTGTTTAAGCAACAATACCATCCATTATAAAACAAACAGCTAAGCTCTATCTCCACTACAACCTTGTAACTTTGTGACACAATGTACTTCAGTCGTAAAAATTAAAAGAAAATTTTTTTTGGAATTTTTGTGCAAAATTATAAAATGACGTCATCTTTGAAGCCATATCATCGCATGAATAATGGAAATTTTTCTTAAAAACTTACTGATAAGCTAGTTCGGATATCAGACTATAGAAATATATCAATTTAAAACAAATCTAATATTCATCCCAAATTTCCAATTTTGAGATTAGCCTCACCTTAATGAATTATTCAAAATCTCAAACATTATTGCAGAATATATGCCCAAAAGTGGTTAAAAGGTTGCTCATGTTACCTCTAACATTGCTCAGTCTCTAAGGGAAATAGCTAATATTTTTTTAATTATTTTAATTTCAAAATTTGAGTAATTCATTGATAATTCATGAATTAGTCAACTAATATATATATATATATACTACCCGGACAAAAGTATTCGACCACCACGAAAACCACAAATAATATTAAAGTGGATCTATTCAAAATGGAATATGTAATCAAACAGATGATATATTCTATTTTTGATTTCAGATTCGTAAACTACACATCCCAATTACAGTAGACCCTCGATTATCCGAACAGTGTGTTCGAGTACCACTCATTTTATCAATTACTTTTCAATCGAATTTGTGAAAATAATGTGTCCGGATAACTGAAATAATGTGTTCGGATAACTGAAATGATGTGTTCGGATAACTGAAATAATGTGTTCGGATAACTGAAATGATGTGTTCGGATAACTGAAGTGATGTGTTCGGATAACTGAAATATGTGTTCGGATAACTGAAATGATGTGTTCGGATAACTGAAATAATGTGTTCGGATAACTGAAATGATGTGTTCGGATAACTGAAATAATGTTTAATAAATCAATTCCTTAAAAATGTATGTTCCAAAATTGTGCGTAGCATTGTCAATTTGTTTGGCTATACATACGTGTAAGTAGTATTCAAATCATAATACGTTCTTTAATAACATCTAAGTTGGTACATGTGTATTTAAGAGCGTAAAATACGTATTTCGCTTATCCGAACGATTTCACTTATCCGAACACCAATCTTTGAGCTAACAAACGGAGGTGTTCGGATAACCGAGGGTGTACTGTACTAATTTTTGAAACTTTCAATACAAATACAAATTCTCATGTAGAAAGTTATCAACTTCTGCCGCTTTGTGTCACTAATCGCCATCATATATAATGGCTGTGACACGGGACAAGTAGCATCAAATATCAAAGGTAGATATTTATAATTTTGGGAGTTAGTAATTGAGTTGAGGATCTCAATTGCGAGTACAGTACACCCTCGCTAATCCGAACTGCTCTGTGCCAATGATCGAAAAAATCGTTCGGATTAGTGAATTTGTTCTGATTAGTGAAATAATACTAATTCAATGGGGTATTAACTGTAAAAAATTTGAGTTGTTAGAATATTAAGGATAATATTTTGTTATGATTGCTTCTTTAATGAGGTTTCTCAATATTATTGAAATATATAATATTATAAACGTTGATTTAAAGTAGGGGTTCTCAAACTGGGGTACGCGTACACCTGGGGGTACGTCAACACTTTTTATAGGGGTACGCCGATGTTTAACAAAATAATATCAATTCGGTTATAATAAATTTCGCCCCACTCCAGCATCCCAACAGACCAGCACTTACAAAGTAAATTGATATTAGTATACTTAGTTAAAATATATCGGTTGCAATGGTTTCTTCAATAATTATAATTATTAGTTATCACCTGTGCTATTGTTTGTGGTTATGCTATTAAGGATTCCATTATCTCTACATACCTATGTGTCACCCCATGTCAATTTGCATATCACACCTACCCGTGTATAGAAGTATTCTTACAAAGTATAAAACGTAAATACTTGATTGAACCAGTATTCGTTTGTGACCTTGACAATTTACGCTTTAACAAAATTATTATGGAATCTGCTAAGAAACGGAAGTATAATGAGGATTATATCAAGTACGGATTTACATTCATACTTAAAGAGGGGCAGGAACTACCATAATGTGTAGTTTGTTGTAAGGTGTTATCTGAGAGCTCGATGAAACCAAGTTTTCTAAAACGCCATTTAAGCGGATGCCACCCTGATCTTGCAACTAAAGATATCGATTTCTTTAAGCACAAAGAGGTCGGAGTAAAGCGAATCCGTCTCGATCATGGAGGGCAATTCAGTCAACAGACTCAGGCGGGCGTTCGTGCATCGTACATGGTGGCTTTCCGCATCGCTCAGGCGAAGAAACCGCATACAATTGCAGAGAACCTTATACTCCCCTGTTGCAAGGACATCGTGCATTGCGTTCTGGGAGATAGTGCTGAAAAGAAACTCGCTTCTCTACCGTTCTCCAACGACACCATTAAGCGCAGGATTAGAGATATGGCAGATGACGTTGAGCAGCAGATAGTTGCTGAGATTCTGGGAGCTCCTTTGAACACCTTTTCAATTCAACTTGATGAGTCAACTGATGTTTCTAGTTGTGCACAGCTACTGGTATTTGCACGGTACATTAAAGATGGGGACTTTAAGGAAGAGTTCCTATTTTGTCAGTGCCTGGAGACATCTACGAAAGGAGAAGATATCTTTCAGCAGGTCTCTGATTATTTCGAAAAGATGGGACTATCCTGGAAGAACGTTTCTGCTTGCACAACAGATGGTGCACCTGCTATGCTAGGGATTCATTCAGGATTTCGAGCTCGAGTAAAGAGAGTCAATCCAGTCTCGAAACACAATCATTGTATGATACATCGATATGCTCTTGCATCTAAAACACTTCCATCACATCTAAAACTTGTTCTTGACGATATTGTAACCATGGTCAATTTTATCAAGTCCAGTGCTTTGAATACACGTATGTTCCGCCTATTGTGCCAAGAAATAGATAGTGACCATGAAAATTTACTCTTCTATACTGAAGTTCGTTGGCTGTCACGCGGGAACATGCTCTCTCGAGTAAGTTCACTGAAAAACCAATTGCTTGAATTCTTTGAACGCGATGGGAAAGAGAAGTCAAAATTATTTTTCAATAAACTCTCAGATAAAGAATGGCTGAAAAAACTCGTCTACTTAACTGACATTTTCACGCGTATCAACTTGCTCAACAAGTCACTCCAAGGACGGTTTACTATCATAATTGATTTTGTGGACAGGATTCGGGCATTTCTTATGAAACTAGAACTCTGGGAAGCTAAAGTAAGCGTTGGAAAGTTAGATTTCTTTGAAAACTTGTCAGCAGCTCTTGGAGATACTACAGATCAGAGTATATGTGCTCTAATAAAGGCTCATCTATCCGCATTACGCAATGGACTTCAGGATTACTTCCCAGATCTGAGCGATTCGGACATGAAAATGATTCGAAATCCATTTATCTTGGATGTAACTTCGATACCTGACATACTCCAAGAAGAATTTGTTGAACTAATCAACGATTCCAATGCCAGACAAGTTTTGGTGCGAAATGAGCGTGATGTATCCCAACGTGGCAAAAATAGCTGTAAAACCCTTATTAATGTTTCCCAGCACTTATCTCTGTGAGCAAGGATTTTCTTCGCTCTTTCTAATCAAGAACAAATTTCGAGCGCGGATGGCAGTCGAAGATGATCTCCGTCTGGCCCTTACGAAAACTGTACCACGAATTGATAACCTAGTGCGCAAAATGCAAGCACATCCATCCGCTATATTTCTATATTAATAAAACAAGTATATTCTCCACAACTTAAAGGGATTGTAATAATAATATTTATAAAGTAAGGTTGTGATCCATTTGAAGGGGTACGAGCCGCATAAAATCCTGCTTTAAGGGTACACAATGAGGAAATGTTTGAGAACCGCTGATTTAAAGCATAGAGGTGAATAAGATTATATTTCGGGTGTTCGGATTGTAAGAATGAAGTGTTCGGATTAGCGAGGGTTCGGACTAGCGAGGTTCGGATTAGCGAGGGTGTACTGTAATTAGAATGTGTAGATTAGGAATTAGAAATAAAAAATAGAGTATTTCTAACAGTTTGAGTACACATTCCTTTATGAACAGATCCACTTTAATACTATTTGTATGGAGGTTTATGTGGTGGTCGAATACTTTTGTACGGGTACTATATATATATATACACACTACTCGGTCAAAAGTATTCGACCACCACGAAAACTTCCATATAAATAGTATTAAATTGGAACATGTCTTCAAACAGGAGAAAAATATTCTATTTTTTAGTTCAAATTCGTGATCTACACATCCTAATTACTTATAATTGAGAGTCTCAACTCAATTACTTATTCTTATGTTGAAAATTATCAACCTCTGCCCAGGGGTGTAGTGCTCAAATTTCTTTTGGGGGAGCGCTTATAAAAGAATATAATATATTCTTTTATAGCGCTCCCTCAAAAGAATTGTTTTCGCTTTTTCGGACATATGAAGAGAGGCTTAGCGAGTATGTCGCGCGAAAACGTTGCAAAAAGTGTAATTGTCTCGCTTTTTCAGCCTACAGGTATAATACAAATATACGATGTCTCGCGATATAACTCAATGTCCCGCTAAAAGTACTACATATGTCCCGTTATTTTGCATACAGAGGTTGGCATGCATGCTTTCAGTACATTATAAAACAGTCGACTCCGCAATCCATTCTTGCCAAACGATTCTATAGGTAATAACAATCGTCAAGTTAAAGTGAGGGAGCGCTGATCCCCCTTAAATTTGTAGTAAGGGAGCGCTGCTCCCCATACACTACACCCCTGCCTCTGCTACTTTGTGTCACTAGTCGCCATCATATATACTAGGGCGTTCAATAAGTCTTGCGGGTCATGGTATATTTCGCAGACTATAATAGTAAACTAATCAGTTTTCATCTATAACACAACCTTATATCTTAGCTTGATTTACTGAAAATCTTAGCTTGATTGAATGAAAATTACAAATTTCTGATCAATTTATTCACACATCATTTCAACATACTGGTAAAATTATGGCTTCCAAGGATGACAATTTTAATCTGAAATGGAGAGCTTACATTGAGTTTCGCACAAAACTCCGCATCCAGCCGGTACTCATCTATAATGAGTTGCAGGAGGTATTGTGCATGGACTGCCCTTCCAGATCAACGGTTGAGCAATGGGCTGCACGATTTCAGTCTGGAAATACAGACGTGTCAGATCTACCTCGATCTGGGAGACCGGTGTCCGTCAGCACCCCAGAGAATTTTGCTCTAATCGAGAGCAAAGTCAGGGAAGATAAGTGTATAACAATCGAGCAGTTAGAGCAGAGTATGGAGATTTCATCGGGGGCCATTCATTACATTCTGACTACTCAGCTTGGTTTCCGATCCATTTGCGGTAAGTGGGTCCCACATAACCTCGGCGATCAACAAAAGCTCGCACGTGTCAAGACTGCCAAGAAACTCCTGGAAACCTATGACGGTTGTGATCCTAGACGCCTAGCTGAAGTTATAACCGGGGATGAGACTTGGGTCTATTATTCAACCCCTTACAGCAAGTATAAAATGCGATCATGGGTGAGAGGGGACGAAATACCGGCCCAAATTCCTAGGCCCGACTTCAGAAAACCGAAGGTCAGTACCCGATTTTCTTCAATAGTAGTGGAATAGTCTTGCAAATACCTTCTGAAAGTGGTAAAACAGTAAGCGCAACGTTTTTTACAGAGAAAGTACTTCCAAACCTAATCAAAAACGCGGAAGAGCTCCGAGCCAAGGCTAAAACGAGGGGAATAAAATTATTGATAGATAATGCTAGCTCCCATACAGCCAAGCTCACTAAAAATTTCTTGGAATCAGAGGGGTTAGATTTACTTCCCCACCCACCCTACTCACCAGACCTAGCTCCCTGTTATTTTTGGCTATTCCCCAAGCTCAAAATCTACCTTCAGGCAGGGAACTTGAGCCGAAACAAACCCTCGGGTCGGCCCTGTACCACTGCTTCAAATCCATCCCCGAAGAAGAGTACAGAAATGCATTCATAAAGTAGGTGGAAAGATTGAAACGCTGTGTAGAATTAGGAGTGGGGTATTTCGAATAAATAATACATTGAAACATATTCCATGACATTTATTTATTATTTTATGGTATGACCCGTAAGACTTTTTGAATGCCCTAGTAATGGCTGTGACTTGGGACAAATAGCATAAAGTATCAAATGTTGATATTTATTGAATTGGGAGTTAGTAATTAAGTTGAGGCAATCAATTATGAGTAATTATAATGTGTAATTTACGATTCTAAAATCAAAAACAGAATATTTGTTACTATTTGAGTACCTTTTCATTTATGAATAGATCCACTTTAATATTATTTGTGTGGAGTTTCTTAGTGGTGGTATAATACTTTTGTCCGGTAGTGTACACTAAGCGGACAAAAGTATTTCAACACTTGATTCTTTCCCATGCGAATAATTCTCAAATGGGTCTATTCATGAAGATAGTTATTTCTAAATGGTATGGGATACAGCTAATCTGATTCCAGATTAGAATTTTACGCATTCAAATTAGTTATAGGTTAATTTTTCTAATTAATAATTAATTCCTAACTTTTTGTAATATCAATCAGTGCCACCTTATGCCACATACAACCATTTTGACCACTATACATGATGGCGATGAATTACCTATGGTTGCTCAGCCTGATAAGATTGTTCATTGAGTTGAGTAATTTATTAGTTTTGTTCAACTATGACTATTTCGAATGTGTAGATTTCGAATCTGAAATCAGATTGTATCTCTTTTAATTTGAACGTATTGTCCTTACAATCCAATTTAGTATTATTTGTATGGGAAAGAATCAAGTGTTGAAATACTTTTGCCCGCATATATATATATATATATACACTACACGAATAAAAGTATTTGTACATCCCATAATTTCCCATGCAAATAGTTATAATACTGATTTATTTAGCGAGTCAAGGTATTTAATTGGTAAGATATACGTATAATTTGACTTCAAATTCGAATTTTCCATATTCGAATTACCCTCTTTATAAGCTTTTAACTTAATTACTCTCCTTCAAAATTAAGTATTTTCGGCATTTGCTACCCTATAGCACATATCACGAGTTTTCACCATTGTAGTATATGTCTAATATAACAAATACCAATGACCTATCATTAGATAAATTGTTGCAATAGCATTGAAGTCCACAAAGGCGGCACTAGAGGGGTCACAGCGGTTTCAAGAATTATAATATTTTACTTGTTAAATTTACAATTCTGTAATACAGTCAACTCCGCTTAATAAGGTCACTGTTTAATCGGGTCAACCGCTTAGTCGGGCCACTTTTGGCAACACCGAAATAGCTCTCATACATAGAAGCTAATACAAAATATTTTAAGTTAATAGAGTTTTCTGTGACCCTATTAAGCGGACTCGACTGTATTTATTCTGACACACTCTAAACAGTAGACACAATTCACTGCACTAAATACTCTCGAACTATTTTAAAATATAACGGAATCAACATTACGTCCAACTAGATGCTGTCTCCCTCCCCGTCAGAAAATCTGGCTACGTCATATGCCTTCCAAAAATCCTGTGGAGAACCCTGTTTAAGGGCAGTGTTTTTAATAGTATAAGAAGCTGCGAAATAGTTTGATTGTTATTTCATAAGATATTGATACATTCTAGCGTTGCTATAGAAACGCATTTAATTAGTTGGGGTCATATCTTGAAAACCGAATTGACTAAACATTCATATTTGATCCTATTTGATATCCAATCGACTACATTCTATTAGATGAGAATAAAAATTACGCCTAATTTCTATGGTTGCGAGTTATTAGAACAAATGACCAAATGTGACCAGTATGATAAATTATATAATAACTCATTTGACATTTATTCTGGACATAAGAAAATATTGTCGCTTAATCGGAAGTAGTCTTTTGACTATCAAATAGGATAAAATTGAATGCCTAGTTATTGCGGTTTTCAAGATATGATCTCAACTGACCAAATGCGTTTCCATAGCAAAGCTGGAATGTTGTACCACCCATGGACAGATATGGCGCTTTGTCACCATATTTATATATATAATGGTAATACATCTCTATGCTCTATTTTGCGAAGTTAATGATTCAAGGCAGCTCATATATTACAGTCTGTTACATAATTATTCGGAATTATATTTGACAAAATTTTCTTACAATATTATTCATGGTCAACATTCTAAGTTAATAGATATTATCTACATTGCTAAAATTCAATATTATATAGAAAATACATTTGAGTTGTTAACCATTTGACATCTGCGCGCCATTGATGACCAGTATGGCTTAAGAAAATCAGAATCTAGCCTCCTCCAGGTGGCCTCCAACATGTTCTTTAGCTCTGCAATTGTGAACCTTTTAACTTTTTTGGTTGGCTAAAGCAATTCCTGCTTTAACCAACCAAATAGGTATAAATAGGATTGAGATCAGGGTTTTTGAAGGCCACGGAAGTACTTTGGGCACTTTTGAGCTCAGCCAATGCTTGACCTTTATAGCGGTATTATAGGCTCGTTATCTATTACGAGTTGCCAGTAGTTTTCAGGGAAAACGTAAGCCTGGGCAGTAGATGACCTTGAAGGATGTCTAGAAATAAGGTACTATCCATTTTTGATTGAAAATACAAAGAGAGAAGTCCCCAATGAAGAGAATGCCGCCTATACGTTAATCATTGGTGTATGTTTAGTCAAGGGGACACATCTTTCTCAATCTGATTTTGTCCACATTTTAATTTGTACCCTGGAGAGCTATACCGACATCCCATCAGCAAAGACTGTCTTAGCCCATTATATCTTGGAGTATTTGAATTTCTTCGCCCATTATATACGATACAAACGATTGTTATCGCTAAGCATTGGCCTCTTTGTCGGGTGTCTCTTAGAATAACTCAGATCTATCAAGGCCCGGCGTACTGTCTAGCAATATACTGTATTGGACCTCTACTGGCTAATGTTCTTAACGACAAATACGGTTTCTGCCTTATCTGTTGGCTAATCGAGTGTTTAATTCCATTCCTTAGAGAACTTGGCCTTCCAACATCTTTTTAATGTGAGATATCGATTCCTTTCGCAATTCTTGACCTAACATAATAAATTGTAGACAAGCTTACATCTACTTAGGGCATTCAAAAAGTTCTCATCTCATATCTGTATCTCAAATGATAGTGAAAATAGGATATTTCCGATTTGTCCATTGTATTCCTTAGGGGATCAGCTTCCAATTTATATATTGGTTTATTTTAAAAGGACAATTATTGTGGTTCCTACATTAGATTTTTTGTGCATCGGTTTAGGGTAGTGTCGAAAAGTTGGAATCTCCCCATTGAAAATGGCTTAAAACTAAATTTGGAGAATAAAAGTTGTGAAAATCGTAGAATAAGGTCATTAAAAGGTTAAATAATTAAGAACCAATGTGAAAAAGTAAACGGGAGGTGTTCAATAGTATTGCTCGTGTTGAAAAAATATCATGCTACTTTTAGTGGATTTTTTGTCAATTTTCGCCACTCAAAAAGTGGGACAAAAATGGTAGTAAACCACTTCAAAACATAGTATTCCCTCAGCCTCAAACTATAATACTTCAGAAAATTCAATCTATATGTTAGTTGATGCGTAGAATTCGATGGAGGGATCAGTTTTAATCTAAATTTGCTCAGAACTGAAATATATCAAAGGGAACCCGAAAAATCACGTTCAAAGGGACTACCTTAAACCGATGTACAAAAATATAATGTAGGAACCACAACAATTGTCCTTGTAAAATAAACCAATATACAAATTGGAAGCTGATCCCCTAAGGAATACAATAGACAAATAGAAAATATCCTATTTTCACTATCATTTGAGATACAGATTTGGGATGAGAACTTTTTGAATGCCCTAAGTACAATTTGAGAAATTTCTATTGGTGCATGCCAATTGGGTTCTAGCAATGTTTTAATAGTCTCTCTCTTCAGGAGTTGGGTCAATTCAAAGTGATTTAAGATAGATAAATTGTAGAATATAGATGAGAAAAGCTAAATTAATGCAGTAATACCGGAAATGACGTCACTATATTCTCATATAGAGCAATAAATTTTTTGAGGGATGACAGAGTTCCGAGTTCAATCTTAATTTTGTAAATACTTTGTTATACAGTACTAAAAAAAGCAATATGTTAGAGTATAAGAGATCAAAATTTCCTAATATGGTCAAATCCATTATAAGCTAGAATTCCGAATAATTATGTAACAGACTGTAGTTAGTTTCATGGGCTACCATAAGTACTGTTGCGTGATATCTTGAGATCCTAGAATTAAGTAACTATGGATGATTTAGTACCGTTATACTATGTGTACCAATAAGCATATATATATATATATATATACACTGCCCTAATAAAAATAGTGTTCTCTTTGCTAATTAAACGATCTTATTTGTTGATTTAGTTCACGTAACATCAAATAATCATATTAAATCAGGGTTGCCATCTCATTCATAAAAAAAGGACACTCAGGGATAGATCGAAGATTTAGAAAAACGATGTAAAGAGAGAGCGTATCGAACGACAATAATGGCTGTCTGGGTGCTAGCACCCCAAGGAATTGTTTTGAATGTTTTTAGTGTGCTTCTAAGTATATCATTATATTGGATCTCTGATCCAATATAATGTTATAGTAGCACAGTTCTAAAATGAGTGCTGGTGTCCGGCCGTATGTGGTGTACAAACCTGAGTTTAAGAGATATCGGTTTGAATTTTTTGTGAAGCTGCGGACATAAATGTAAATTCTCACCTAGGGTTTCGATTTCCAAAATATGCTAAATCATTTATGATAGCCATTCTAGTATATAATCTACAAGTAAAACGTAAAAGGACAAGAATGAGTTTATAAGAACAAAAAGGACAAAAAGTGAAAAAAAGGACAATAAGGACAAAAAGCGAAAAAAAAGGACAAAAAGGACAGCATATTTTAAAAAGGACAGGTAGCAAAAAAGAAGGACTGTCCTTTCTAAAAAAGGACGTATGGTAACCCTGTATTAAATGCCAACTAGCAATTTTCAGCAAAATAGACTATACAGACGAGGACTATTCCTTAAGAAAATAATGTACGTTTCAGCTTTCGTGGTAGCTGAGTATTTATTTTACCGAGCCCTTAACTACTGCCGAGGACAAGCGTATAATATATAAAAAAACTTCATCTATTTGTGCTTCGTCCCGGCTTGGACTCTTCAGTTACGTTGCCTTTCACGCAATACACTTAGATGGATATGTTGGTAGTGAAGTGAGTGATACTGAGAATTCTGTTGAGGACTTCATATGATTTTATGCCATAAGTAGCGATCGGACTGTTCAGCAACGAGACAACAGGTTCATATTGGCTGCCGTAGTTGGTTATATAGATACTAGTCTTGGGATTGGTACAAGCTCTTAATAAGCTCCAACGAACCTCACGAATTAAGGATCCGGGTTTTCGATAGTCGTTATTAGCGACGTAGATATCTGCATCGAGAATAGCAGAAGCAGCCATAATTTCCACATCACTGCCCCAAGTCCAATCAAGAAACACCAGGTTTTCATCTAGAAAGCATGCGCATGGAGTTACACCTTTTTGGCGAAAATACCATCCAAATGTCGTCGTTCCTTCACTTGCAATAAAGTTAACAATTATTTTTCGAAGTTGAACATGGCTTTCCTGACTACCTGTTATTATTTTCGAGAGACAGCGGTAGAGACAATTTCCATCCTCAATGATACTTTCTGTCTCCCAAGGTAGATACTCGCTAATTGGTTGTCTGACGAGGTTGCTTGGCTGCCTTATTGTGGAATGGTATGTAAGCCCAAGTCTGGAACATGTATCTCTCTGCCATTTTCCCGTCACTACCTTTATGGTGGGTATACCTTCAGGAATCTCTGGAGTTTTCTCACTCCAATCTTGAGGGAACGTTTCCCAGAGGGTAGTGTTGAGGTATTGCATCGCCTAGAAAAAATGGTTAAAAAACCGTCCAGTTTCAAGAGTCCAATGATTGAAACGGGAATGTAATAAGGAAATATTGATACTACTAATTATTTTAAAATACTTACAACTCCATAGAGAACCTTTTCAGTGTATTTGGCTGCAAGTAGATCTCCGAACTTAGAGTAGAGCTCTGAAGTCCAGCTTAATAATGTTCTCGAATTTTAGCTTTCTAAAAGTACTTGTAAAAATAAATTAGAATTGTAATATAGATACAAACTATCCTCAGATTTAAGTATCAAAGTCCAAGTCAAATACTCAAATAATTCTGTGATATCGAATTATCTGGTTTAAAATAATTGACCCAAACATCCTTACTATTAAAACTCGATTATTGTTTGTTTGTGTGTGTGTATATATATATATTTGGGTGCTCCAAGAATTTCCCAAGTTTGAATCTTATGATGCACACTTCAAATAGTTTTCCTTGATCACCAAGTGTTCACCATAAAATTTTCATGCAATTTGGAGATGGTTTGGTGGTCGCGCAAGGTAGCCTCCCCCTCTTTGCTAATTTATAATGGGATATGTCCGGGTTGAGGCCAGAAGTTGTAAAAAGCCTACTTCTGACATTTGAATATATTAGTAGCTTGATTTTTGTGATATTTGAGGGTGGTTTTATATCAGCTAATAATACATTTTAATAACCTAAAATCTACCGGTTCCGAGGTATTAGTGAAAACAGCTGGGACCATTAATAATCTCAAGTATGAAGGCTGGTCCCAACTGTTTTCACCAATATCTCGGAACCGGTAGATTTTGTGTTATTAAAATGTATTATTAGCTGATATAAAACCACCTTCAAATATTACAAAAATCAACTAAACTAGTTTATTTAAATGTCAGAAGTACGCTTTTTACAACTTCTGGCCTCAACCCGGACAAATCCCATTATAAATTTGCACGAGGGGGAGGCTACCTTGCGCGACCACTAAACCATTCCAAATTGCATGAAAATTTTATGGTGAATACTTGGTGATCAAGGTAAACCTTCTGAAGAGTGTGCATCATAAGATTCAAACTTTGGAATTTCTTGGAGCACTCTAATATATATATATATATGTATCGAATTGATTGAAGAAACTGTCAGGCACAGAAAGCTGATTTTAGGCATGTGGAAGTCTTTTGACTATGGCTCCAGTAAGTTCTGAACTCAGAGCAAAATGCCGACTCATCATGGAATTATGACGTCATTGTCACATTTTTAAAAATTAAGCAATCCAGTTATCCGAGCATAACTCAACCATTATAAGAGATGAAGGCTGAAATTTTAATAGAATCTGTATACTAACATACCTCACATATGATGACTATCATCAAAAAATGATGACTCATCACTCTGTGATGACGTCATCATTACTCATTAAAATTTTAAAATTTGACAAATTCGGTACTTTTTCGTGTGATATCGATTATAATAGTAGGAGAGACGTATTTAGAATGTTATCTCCCATATAATTAATCAATGGTGACCATAGGCGACCGAAGGGAGCCTCCGGCGGACATAGTGTCCGCCAGCCGCGCAGCTCAAGCATGCGAAGCGCGCTTGTTTTAATATAACGAGAGTGAACTGTATATGTTGACCACATATGTACATGCAAATATAGAAATATAGAAATATATTTATTAATATTCAAAGATTAAAAATAATTACCATGTTGTCTTCTGTGGTGTCATTAAGAAAATAGAATATCAAGGTGTTGGGGACGTACTCATGGAAACGATTAAGTTTCTTATGCAAGTCCTCGTGCAATGGGTCATAAAAGTGCTGTCTCTTATGTTCTGCTGTAGAATCGGCTAGAAAAAATGCATCTTAATCATGATTTGGCGTTAATTATTTATAGGTTTTATTCTATTATATGAAACATACCTTGAAGTCGTGAAGTTTTGAAATAATGTTGCGTTTTGAAAATCAAAACGGATATCGTGACTACATATAAAGAAAGAAAAAAAGAAATTCATCATCACATATTCTACAGGAGATGAGATTACATTCTTCAAAAGTGTTTGGTATTAATCTACCGAAGTTTCTTGCTTGGAGAAGCAGATGTTGTTTCCAATTTTCTCTTACGCGTTGCGCCGCCAAGTCCAAGATCTTGTTTATAGTAGGGTCGTACTATGTCAATCGGTGCTTCTCCTTATTTAGTGACCCAAAGCCAGCTTTCGGATCAGGAATGATAACATGACTTTCAGTCATCCGTGAGACAGTATAAGGGCCAAAATATTTACTTTGATGCTTGGTGTTAGACATCTTCTTTATTTTGGGCATGCTGGCTAATAGGATGTCATCGCTTTCCTTTATCACAGGTCTATTATGAATATCGAATTAATAAAACTTTTTCTATTTTATATGCTACAAGTGCGCTTCGCTTGCTTGCGCTTCGAGGATGGCGGACACTTTGTGTTCGCCAGAGGCGCCCTTTGGGCGCCTGTGATCACATTGATTGATTATAAGGGAGATAGCATCTCTAAATGCGTCTGTCTTACTGGTGTAATCAATATCGCAAGAAAAATCACCAAGTTTGTCAATTTTTAAAATTTTGATGCGTAATGATGGCGTCATAACAGAATGATGAGTAGTCATTTTTTGATGATAGTTGTATCATATTTGAAAAATATTAATATACATATTCTATTAAAATTTCTGCCTTCTATCACTTAAAATGGCTGAGTTATGGTCGATAAACTAAAATTTCTAATTATAAAAAGGTGACAATGACGTCATAATTCCATAATGAGTCGACATTTTCGTCTGAGCTCAGAACTTACTGGAGCCATAGCCAAAAGACTCCCATATGCAGCGGTGTTTTGCCAAAAATAGAAGTGGGGGGGCGCTTCCTTCCCGTAAAAAAGTTATATGTTTTTTCGTGAAACTTTAATCCCCTGATGGCAGGGGCGGATACAGGGTTTAGACTCAGGGGGGGGCCAAAAGCGAGCGGAGCGAGCGCAGGTAATGGGGGGTCTGTGGGGTAACCCCCCAGAAAAAATTTTAAACTTAAGGT
Source organism: Aphrocallistes beatrix (assembly GCA_963281255.1). NCBI lineage: Eukaryota > Metazoa > Porifera > Hexactinellida > Sceptrulophora > Aphrocallistidae > Aphrocallistes > Aphrocallistes beatrix. Next base: position 1,298,671 of record OY725499.1, on the reverse strand, counting down.
GGTCAAATATCATTGTACATCAATTCTTATCAAATCTCATACGGGATTTGAATTTCCTTCCTGTAACCTGATTACCACTTTGTGCTTCGCGCTAATTCATCACAAGCGTTTGCGAGTATATTTAGGTTTTAGTCAACATAGTGATAATGATACAATGTAAAAAAGTGGGGGGCAGCGCCCCCCCGCGCCCCCCCCCCAAAACACCACTGCCCATATGCCAAAAATCAGCTTTCTGAGACTGGCAGTTTCTTCAATCAATTCGTTACAGATATATATATATATATATATATTACACATAAACATTAATCGAGTTTTAATAGTAAGGATATATATGTATATATACGCATTAATCGAGTTTTAATAGTAAGGATAAGCTAGCGAACCTCTTTTATCATTCGGTAGCATTTTAGAAATGACTAAATTACTTAAGTAATATAAAAATGACTGTTAGATTCATCAATTCATCAAATTACCTCTTCAGAGAAACTTTCTTGTCATATTGCCTCTTCTGCTTCAAGTGCTCTGTACGAATCTTTTCACCAGCTAGTTCAAAAGAGTCACTTCTCAATTGATCCAGTATTTGAATGCTCTTGTAGCTGTTCCTGGGGTGGAGAGATTGTGTCAGGTAAATCTCCTTCAATTATATCATTAAGGGAGAGAATGGCCTCCTACATATTCATGTCTACTTCTGCAGAAACTGATATTTTGTTGATAGTTGGAATAAGGTCCTCGTATCTGGAATTTCTTCCCCACATTATTCTGCATGGCGTATCCCGTGTGATTTCTCACGAGTAGGATTCATGCAGAAGAAAGCTGATTTGAGTAGTTGCGACCAATTACTAGTATGTTGGGATTGAACAACCATATTATTCAATTTCCTATTTACAATGTATACATATTAATATTTTAAATATTTACTCGTTATTAATCAGCGAAGCCACTCATAATTAAGAAACTCGAATTCACTAAATTGAACTCCTTTAGGATTTTGTTATTTGCCTCAACTAACCCCATCGGGTGATAGTCATGAGCAGAGGCGTAGCTTACACCTATGTCGCCCGGGGCGGATGTATTTCATGCCGCCCCTCAACACATATTTCTACCTCAACTTGGCAAGTGTATTAACTTAATTTGTGGTGTGTTTTGTGTGTTAATTTAAAATACTATTCATACTCGTATTAGCTGGAAAAAGCATGTTCAAATTCAAAATACCTTGGAAAATTCTGAGTTTACCAATATATACTTAGGGCATTCAAAAAGTTCGTAACTCAGTATGGAAAAAGGGGCAATACACATTATATCATATCAAAACATTACTAAATTTTCAAAGTAATCTCCCTTGTACTTAACTACGAGCTTTAACCGCTCTACCCACATATAAAATGTCTTTTTATACTCCTCTTCCGGGATGTTTCTAAGGTACCGCTGAATTCTACTCCCAAGTTGCATCCTCTCATCAAAAGTCTTCCCTGCTAGGTGTTTTTTGAGACCATCAAATAGCCAAAAGTCACAGAGTGCTAGGTCTGGACTATAAGGAGGGTGATATAATTCGACAAGCCTCATGGACTCCAATTTGTCCTTCACCTGCTTCGATTTATGGGGTCTGGCATTATCGTGCAATAATTTTATCCCCCTGAGTCCACATCCTGGACGACGCTCTAGATAGTGTTTCTTTATAGCAGGAAGTATCACCGTTGCATAAAAGTTTCCTGTAACAGTCCTACCCTTTGGGGGTGCAAATTTTACACACTGGGCCATATGCATCAAAGAATATCGTGTACAAAACCTTGCGGCCCCAGTGGTCCGGACGGGGGATTGCAAGTGGATCTGTGCCTTTCGGGAGCCATACTCTATTCTGTTCCTTACGTAATGGCTCTGAAAACCGCATCCAGGTTTCATCTCCTATACAGATCTCGAATAATCGCCTTTCATTGCAATGACCATAAATTTTCAGGAGAGACTTAGCTGCATTCAATCGAGCCTTCTTTTGACTGTCAGAAAGCAAATGCGGGACCCAACGGGAACAAACTTTCCTCAGGCCAAGATGCAAACTCAAAATCTCATGAACTGTTCCCGATGACAAGTCAACATGGTTAGCAATACCCTCAATCGTGATATGTGCTTCTTCTTCAATCATTTTGGATACCAGAGAGATATTATTAGTGGTGGTCGCCGTAACCGGTCTTCCAGCCCGAGGGTCATCTGCTATCGCCTCTCTCCTCTCACGAAAACGAATACTCCACTTCTTGACGGTAGATTCTGAACAAGCATCACGGCCATAAACTCGGGATAGATCATTGAAAATATTCCTCGGAGTGTCTCCAAGAAGCGACCTGATTTTAATATAGGCTCTATGCTCTACATTAATTTCTGGTATTTTTGATGCCATAAATATCAGTGAGTCAAACAGCCAAATGTAAAATTGATGTAACTTCTCAAGTATTTGATCAATTTAGATAAACTAAACAGTAAATAGAGTTTAAATATGGATCTGTAATAATCACACTAGAACTTATTTTAAATAAGGCTAGCAAAGAAATGATAGGTAGGGTTACGAACTTATTGAATGCTCTAAGTATTTTATGAAACACAAGGTCAAATGCTGCCCCCTATTAAGCGCAGCCCGGGGCGGTCCGCCCCCCCTAGCTACGCCACTGGTCATGAGTACTCCGATTTTGAATACCCAACTTAAGAGTAAACTCCTGAAATGCCTAGAAATTTTAGCAAATTCGATAATACGAGTATTGGAAATTCTTGTCAAATAAATATTACCTTGGAGGTGAATTCCTTGCCCTGATCATGCTGTAGGATATCTGGCAATCCGAACTCTAGGTATATATCCTCCAGCTGTTCGATGACTTCATTGGTTGCCTTCGTCCTGAGCTGTCTAGCAACAACAAACTTAGATAGGTAGTACACCGTCACTAGCACATGCTTGTACCCATCCGGAGTCTCAGGGATATCCATCAGGTCAATTCCGATGTGCTTCCAAGGTCTATCTGGAGGTGGAATGGGCTGCAACTTCCTTTGATGCTGCTGGGGTAGAGGTGCATCACTTTGGCAACCATTACAAGATTTGACCTAAACACAAACTAATTATTTAACAACATATTTTAATGGGCAGTTGAATAAATTGTTTCTTAATTAATTTCCACATAAAAATATTATTGAGCTATTAATTTAATACATAATAATATTGTACTTACGTATTTCTTAACGTCTGGACACAATCCACCCCATGTGAAACGTTGCTGGACTGCTTGAATTGTGGAATTCATTCCAGGGTGGCCCAATTCATCGTGATAGTTTCTGATGATATCTTTTATTTCTTCACGAAGAGGAACTTGAAGGTTCAACTCTTGGCCGCACTATGAAAGTTTATTATTATATTACGATCTCAAGATATCACGGTACTAAATCATCCATAGTTACTTAATACTAGGATCTCAAGATATCATGCAACAGTACTAAAGGCTAAACTTAACTATTTAGGTATGGCACTTAGGTTTGCTATTATGGGATCTATACAAGACCGTAGCAACCGGTACGGTTACCACTTTTACGGCCCTTACATCTTAATGATTTTGTATTCATTAAGTGAACCTAAATACCTAATAGTACTATTTACAAAAATGAACTATTGTTGCTTGATATGAACTGCTGATATCGATATTTGAACCTATAAGGTTCAAAATATTTGTGGCGGGCAAGCCCGCAAGACCCCATATGGTTGCTCGCTACGATCGGTCTGATCCACCAAGAATGGCAGTACCACTTTTCATGAGCTTGCTACGGCCCTGGATCTATATCTCTCATTTATCACTTCATTTATTACTACGTATCATTTCACTTGTGTCAGTGTTTGTATCATTATTACAGCTCAACTATTAACCAATAACGTATTTAGTAAACTCGATCTAGCATCGTTTATATAATCTAGGAACGTAACCCCACTATTCTCATTGAACTAACGTCTTACCGTTCGCGATTTTGCAATTCGCGACAATTCTCAAGAACGTAATCCCCGCGAACGGCAAGGGATACTTGTATTTATTTTCATCCAGAAGGTTGCCAACTTTTTCGTATAAAAAATAAGGATTTATATTTTTTATCATCATCATCATGATAGCAGCTTAATTTTATAGAAATACCCATAATGTCTCTTAATATAAATTTGTAACTGAGATGATCATTAGATTTTGAGTTGTAATCAGAAGACGAAAATTACATAATGCTAGGTAATCATTTTAATTCAGCATATTTTGGAATTCGAAGAGTTAGGTGTGAATTTAACACCACTCATATCATATAAAATTCAATATATTGTCTTTAAAAATCTCGTCAGGGAAGGCAATACGAAAGGCTGGACACTAGGACTCAATTTAGAACTGGGTAGTAAGGTGCCGCAAAAATTAACTTGTTGTTCAGATGCACTTAACTCAATATATTTTGTGCCAAATGATGTATTAAGTTAATGTTTAAAGTTTTATAAGATTGGAAGTCGTGCATCTATCTAGTGCGTTTTTATTGGAATTTGTATCATGCGTTTGGAAAAACTTAAGACGATAAATGGGCTAGGTTTAAATATTTAAAAACAAAAATTAAATGCATTGGGATGTATGTGCTATCCTTACTATCAAAACTCGATTAATAATATCCTTTAAATGGACCTAGATCTTTGCTAACTCATTTCGGCTAAGTCATTTTGGGCGGGGAAGCCTTAGAAGTGTGGGGTCTTTGCTATAAATAGAAATGACCCCAGGTAGTCTAACGGTTAATGTTTGTTTGTTTGTGCATATATATGTTACGAATTTTTTGAAGAAACTGCCAGCCCCAGAAAGCTGATTTTTGGCATGTGGGAGTCTTTTAGCTATGGCTCCACTAAGTTCTGAGCTCAGACGAAAATGTCGACTCATCATGGAATTTTGACGTCATTGTCACCTTTTTTATAATTAGAAATTTTAGTTTATCGACCATAACTCAGTCATTTTAAGTGATAGAAGCCTGAAATTTTAATAGAATGTATATATTAATATACCTCACATATGATATCATCAAAAAATGATAACTCATCAATTTGTTATGACGTGATCATTACGCATCAAAATTTTAAAAATTGACAATTTCGTAATTTTTCGTGCGAATTCGATTATAACAGTAAGACAGGCGTATTTATGGATGTTATCTCCCTTATTAATAAATGTAACCCCAGGCGCCTCCCGCGGACAGTGTCCGCCAGCCCCGCAGCCGCAAGCAAGCGAAGCGCGCTTGTATTCATTAAATTGAGTTAGAACTCCACTTATAACTGTAGTTGGAGTTATAGCTCCACAGGTTATATTATGTTCGTTTTTCTTTTTCTATGATATATCTATCGAACGATTCATTTTAAATATGCTAAACACGTAATTAACGAATATAAATACATCCCAAATTATCAATCTTTGTTTATTTCATTCAATTAACCCCAGCATTGTTTAGCTTTTTTCTAATGGTCGGGACCACTTCCTAATACAAATTCCAATAGAAACATTAGATAAATGCGTAAACTCTCGAACTTCTTTCCAAATTATTAGATTAAATTAATATATCATTTAGCTGCACAACTTTGCATATATTCATTTAAATATGAACAGAGCCTATATACATAAAAAATTTCCTTTTTGAACTCTACACCGTTATATTCTTGCTATTAATACTCGATTAATGTGTGTGTATATATGTGTATATAACGAATTGATTGAAGAAACTGCAAGGCACATAAAGCTGATTTTTAGCATGTGAGTCTTTTGGCTATGGCTTCACTAAGTTCTGACCTCAGACTAAAATGTCGGCTCATCATGGAATTATGACGTCATTGTCACCTTTTTTATCATTAGAAATTTCAGTTTTTCGACTCTCTGTCATTTTAAGTGATATATATAAGGCAAAAAATTTAATAGAATGTGTATATTATTACGTATATCTCAAATATTATATAAGTACTTGTACTATCATCAAAAACTCATCACTTTATTATGACATCATCATTAACCCCACATATACCAGGAATGTGTTGCGTCATTTTCCTTGACGCAACAGAGCGGAGAAGTCATATAAATTTGGGGTCCAGACTATAAATAGAAAATAATATCCCAGGTAAAATTTGCATTAATCAGCAAAAATTGAAAAATTTGGTGGCTTTTCGAGTGATATCGATTATAACAGTAAGATAGACCTATTTAGAGATGTAATCTACCATATAATTAATCCATGTGAGCCTAGGCGCCATTTGAGCGCCTCTGGCGTCCGCCAACCGCACAGCGCAAGCAAGCGAAGCGCGCTAGTACCATAAAAGCAGATTGTCTATCGAACGCTGATTGACTAGATATCGTTTTCAGTTTCATCTCACGCCTTTAGTTCTGTAATAATGTATATATCTAATTCATCCATCGTAAAAATTCTCCTAAGATATCTTAAGCATGGGCACGTATCTCGTTATAGAAATACTAATGCATTCCAAACTGCTTTTGATTCTCATTTCTAGTTTTTGAGTTATAGTGTATCAAAGTCTGTTTTGAGATTTTCGATAGCACATCCTAATAGTAGACCCCCGGCCACTCAGAATATATTTTAGGACATGAAATGAAATAAATGCTTCCAAAATCGAATCATAGATAGCCTATCATTCTTGCTATCTCATTGGACCAAAAGAAAGTTAAAAGGACAAAAATTGTAAATGTTAGATGGGTCTGAAAAAAGCACCAAAAACCCCGAAGAACGTCTGTTTTAAATAGAGGTCCAACGTTCATCGCCTAATGATATGGAACAACTCTTGAAGTTTTCAGCACTCTATTTTTATCTTAAAGTCAATTTTGAAATTTGAAGGAAGTACCGAGATATAAGGATTTTAAGTTCAAATGTTAAGAACAATGTAAAATGAGGCATTAAGGATAAATTAAAGCATTTTTAGGCATTTATACTGATGATTTAGATATATTCTAAACAAATTTTGGGGAAAATAGCAAAAGTATACTGAAAATCCACAAATTTCCTTGATGCTTCTAACTCCGAATATTTTGAATCAATTTAGGAAAAATAATTCATAGTCCAAGCACTACAAAGTATAATCCATCAGTTTAGAATGAATAAAGAACTTCTAAAAAGTACATTAGGAAGTTAGAATGAGAGTCTACGAATGTTAGTATCTAAGTAAGGATTTTCGAAAAATGATACGTCATCACATGATAAAAATCGCAAACTTAACATTCCATAGGACGTAGTACAATTATTACCAATGAATCATATATTATACCGTTATAAAAAGTATATTTGGAATTGAGAGCTAAGAATTTGGGCATATATTTACATAGATAGATATTTCTTTTTGGATCATAGATGGGTGGTTTTACCGAATCTGGGAAGTCCAAGGCCAAAATTCCAAAATCCTTACTATTAAAACTCTATTAATGTGTATGTATGTGTGTATGTGTGTGTATATACATATATCTGAAACTAATTGATTGAAGAAACTGCCAGGCACAGAAAGCTGATTTTTGGCATATGGGAGTCTTTTGGCTATGGCTCAACGAAGTTCTGAGCTCAGAGGAAAATGTCGACTCATCATTGAATTATGACGTCATTATCACCTTTTTTATAATTAGAAATTTCAGTTTTTCGACTATAACTCAGCCATTTTAGGTGATAGAAGGCTGAGATTTTAATAGAATATGTATATTAATATCCTTCAAATATGATGCAACTATTATCAAAAAATAATGACTCATCACTCTGTAATAACGTCATCATTACGCATCAAAATAGTAAAATTGACAAATTTTGTGATTTTTCGTGCGATATCGATTGTAACAGTACGACAGACGTATTTAGAGATGTTATCTCCCATATAATTAATCAATGGTAACCACAGGCGCCCAATTTGTGTCCGCCAGCCGCGCAGCGCAAGCAAGCGATGCGCGCTTGTAGTCATGAAATGTGCTCCAATTTTCAGTATATATTATTAATGATAATTACAGTGTGACACGACGAAATTGGGAATATTGCTATTTTTATTATTTCGCATGTTATAACACAACCGCCACTTCTAAACTCCTCTTCCATTATTCGTACATTTAGATGTTTCTATAAATACAGCATTTTAATACTATTTTAGCAACATTTATGTGTGTTCTTTCCTAATACGCGTGTCGTATAACCCGGACTTCCCATTTTCTGTAATATATTTTCGGTAATATAAGATTGTTTTCCGTCACAAATACTCATAACATTTGAATTTCATCCACCGTGACAAGATTAGTACCTTATACCAGTCCGGTATTACGAGTGCGATGGAGGTTTCTCGTCGTACAGGCATCCCAAAGAGCACGGTTTATCGAACAATTGCTAAACTGAAAACCGAAGTTTCAATCAAGAAAAGAGAAGTTCTGTAAAAGGCAGAGTTATCAACAAGAACGATACTATTTCACTTGTCAAACTTGTTCGAAACAATAGACATGTCTATTAGGAAGTTAACGAGCAAATTCACCCGGTCGAATATATACTCCTGGGAGACTGTGAGGCAGCATCTCAAGAGGCTGGTACACACCCGAAAGGTTGCGTAGGCAATTCCGTTCCTCACACAGAGGCATATGGACAGACGCGAGTCTTGAGCAAAAGATAACAAGGCTACAGATTGGGAGAAGGTCGTATTCAGTGACGAAATGTCCATTTGGTTGTCACAAGGCAAGATTTGCCTGTGGTGCAAGAGTGACGAAAACCCAGTAAAACCCACCTCCAAGCACACACCGAAACTTCATGCTTGGGGAGCCTTTCTGCTCGTGGCACTTTTCCATTGAAGATCTTTCGGGAGAATTTGACTGGATTGGGCTATATTCGTATCCTATACGAGTGCTTGATTGCTCAGAATCAAGTTCTGTATGGTTGAATTTTTCTCTGTATGGTTGAATTTTTCAGATGGTTGAATTTTTCAGATGGTTGAATTTTTCTGGAGGACAATAATCCCAAACGCACCTCCAAGATTGCTAAGGATTTCATGCGGAAGGAGGGTATAGTCAGAATAGATTGGATTGTGTGTAGCCCGGAATTCAATCCAATTGAAAACTAATGGGCCTGGATAAAAATGCAGCTCAATTTGAGATCTCCTAGGACTCTTGGCGAGCTTGAGAAGAGTCTTAGTGAAGTCTGGGAAAAAATTTTAATTGACTCTTTGAGGCCATATTGGGAGTACTTGAAGAAAAGGGTAGTTTAGGTAAAGAAGAGTAAAGGTCAGAAGATTAAGTACTAGTGGATATTATAGTGTAGTGATGTATGTTTTGCATGTAGTTTGGTTTTAGAAAAGTAAGTTATTACTCTGTTAAAAAATATACCTACTTAAATTTCCCCAATTTCATCGTGTCACACTGTATATTGATTGTTTAGCTTAATAGCTACATTTGGACACATATTCCATGATTAGATTCGCCATTTTGGAAAATATACAAAGTTCTCCATATAATTTGTATTGTAATAAAGTCAATGATGGGTCAAGAAATATTTATTTTTCGATAAAAATATGCTAGAGGAACTTATACACTAACCGGACAAAAGTATTTGTACACTATATTCTTCATCATCATACAAATAGTACTAAATTGATCTTTTCATGAAATTATCAAACTCTAAGAGCTATTAAGAGTGATTTAAGATTTGAAATCTTCACATTCGAATTAGTAATAGTTGAAGATTTCTAACAAATGGCTCAACCCAATGAGTAAAATTATCAACCTGTGACACAAGGGTAGTACATTACTATCATGTATAGTGATAAAAAGGGACATATTTTGCGCAAGGAGGCAGTGATTGATTATTTGAAATAATTGGGAATTAGTAATTGATTAGAAATATCTTGTAATAACTAATTCGAATCCGAAGATTTCAAATTTGAAACCCGATTAGTTGTATCACTTACCGTTTCGGAGTTTTAATCTTCATGAATAGACCCATTTTAGTATTAAATGCACGTGAGATAATGAAGTGTGCAAATACTTTTGTCCGGGTAGTGTATATAATCATATATATCCTTTAATTTTTGGTATGTTCGAACATAATGTTCGAACATAATCCCTCTCTATGGGCCTGAAAGATGCTGATGTCATCGCTTTAAAAAATTGAAGATATATAATATATTATATATCTTCAATTTTTTAAAGCGATGACATCAGCATCTTTCAGGCCCATAGAGAGGGATTATGTCGAACATTACCTATAATATGCGATAACTCACGAACATACAGTCGGATCTGAACTATTTTTTTATAAAATGATCAGAACTTTATTTCTGATACAATTGTTGCTAAATATATATCAAACTAGCTATTTCCCGAGCATTTTAGAAATGAACTCCCTTATATAGCTATTTTGATTCGATTATATTGCCATTTCTTCTAAATCCTTGTGTGATAAAATCTCCAAAGGGGCCAAAGCAATTTTGAGGTTCAATCATAAAATTTAAAAGAATATCAAAAAAGTAAGAAAGTAATTCAGCGGTTTTCAACCTTTTTTGGCTGTGGACCCCCTATTGCAATTTTTCTATGTTCTGTGGACCCCCTCCCATTAATCGTAATACAAAATTTCGAATCCTGTGGACCCCCTGATATCTTCTGTGGACAACTAAGGGGTCCATGGACCCAGGTTGGGAACCACTGAACTAATTGATGAATGCGGAAAAACCTCAATAATTTTTACATTTTTAGCGACGCTGAACTTTAGGGGGTTAACTTATAAAAATCAAAATAAATACTATCCAACTAGTACGACTAGATGATAGATCGCTCAGTATTGCAATGTAATTAAAAATAAAAAATTTCTGCCTTTTTTTTCGTCAGGCAAAGTTTTTCGAGGGCGGAATCATTAAAAAAAGGAATATTATGTCAAATCGATTATTATTATAATTATGACAAGTAATTTGACTTTTGGATCTATCTGCAAGCTATTCGTATCTTTTTTTAAACACAGTGCTATGAATATTTTTGACTAGCAAATAGTTGAAGCATTATTGAAAATTCAGAAGCTATGAAAACGATCATGTAATAAATTAATTAGGAAATACATATAAAATCTTACAAGAAAAACATAAATGGCATATTCGTTAAGCTTTCGAAAGTGATCCTTTATTGTTTGCATTTTGTTTCAAATTGATTTACATGAAAGATGAGAGAAACGGCTATAACTAGAAGAGCTAAAGTTGTCAAAATAATAGTTCAGCTGATATTTTCATAGACAGCATTGTAGTATATTCACTTATTATTAAAGACTAATATAATTTCTTGTATTCCATATTTAGTGACAATTTGATTTTATCTTAAACAATAAGTTAAATAATCTAAAATGGTACTTTTGAATTCGACAAGGCTTCAAACCTGAGTAATTCGAATGTGTAGAATATTAATTTGAAATCGAAATTACAGTATCTGTTACAGTTTGATTACATATCTCTACACGAATGGACCCAGTTTATCTCTAGGCATGATGGAAAATAGTAAGGATTTCAAATACTTTTGTCCGGTTAGAGTATTTAATTTTGGTCAGAAAACCGAATCAAATAAATTTAATGCTTACTTATCGAAACGAACGAATATTCGTTCGTTTAGAAAAAGTGTCGTTCGTTACGGTTTCGAATAGCCCTACTTGTTACGATCGGCATTGGACTCTAGTCGATATTCTGCAGACACCCAAAGAGATTAGCGATTGTAGCGGAGTCAATTGCCTGAGGTTCAAAATTGGAGCTGCGTGGAGTCGCGATGAATTTGAGTAAAGATGAATTGGTTTAGTCCATGAGATTGGTTCCTTTGATGTGGCGTACCAGAAAAGATCAAATAAAGTCGCTGGTGTTCATTCCCGGGACTGTTTTGGATCTGTAGTTTTCATGGGCCTAGGCATAATTATTGCTTATGATGTGGTCTAATATAATAGCTGTTCATTATGTACTCAATATTCAAACAAGTCAGTGGAGCATAGAATCGAACAACTAGAATTTGACAAATTGATCGTGTAATTGGAGAGCGAGTTGGCACCATCCATTTTAATACAGGGGCTTGAGTGGGACTTATTTTTGATGGTCTTGTTTTTGATGAGGAAGCGAAAACTTTTACTAAGATAACTGACTATAACCCTAAGCAGATACAATTCCTCAACATACCATCCAGAGATTTTAGCGATTAGCCTATGTATGGAAGCGCATGTGTATTGAATGGCCGATAGGTATGAATGGTAATGGTAATCATTGTGAAACAAGACTTCCTTGAGGCTGTACTTAGAAAGGGGTTTTACCCCAGTGACTGATTCAAATCTTCATCGTTGTTACAATGACTAATAGAGTCGTGCATTTCAAAATAAACAGAGAAATTTTCTTGAAACGTCCTGTAATAGGATATTTTCGTATCCTCCAACATGTTCCACTCTTTCAATCTGGAACCAAGTAATTTACTTGATTTTTTGAAATATAACTCATAGCGCTAACATACTAACATATAAATATGATTTAAGAGGGAAATATTGTCTATTCAATGTGGAATGATAAGAAATGGAGGAAGTGTCTGGCCCAGAAACTTTCTGACCACCTGTATTATGTAGCAATATTTAAATTTCAGATAAAATTCAAACTAACAAACATTCCTTAAAAAGCATGTCTATCGCCACAAACCTAAAGCTTAAGAGAGTTAAAAATAAACTTAATATCAAAATAAATCAATCAGCACCAGAAAAAACAGATTCTTTTCCAGATCTCTCTGGTCCCATTGTCATATAACCACCATCACATGGGATGTCAGCTCCTGTTATAAAGGAAGAATCATCACTCAACAAAAAGGCCATCGTGCTTGCCACTTCATTAGCTTCGCAAATTCGATTTAACATATGAAAACTACCCCAAATAATTTCCCATTTTTCTCTACCACCATTTTTTGCTGCTTTCTCGACTTCTGGAGTCCAGACCCAACTGGGACTGATACTATTTAAACGAATATTATCCCGAGCAAGATCGAGAGCCATACACCGAGACATTGATAAAATAGCACCTTTCGTTGCAGCATAGGTCCATCTATTAACCTTATAATATAAGAGGAATAATAAATATAAAATAGACGGTGATGATAATCCAAGCAAGAATAACAATTAAGGTTGCTACAAGTATATATTATTGAAACAAATAAATTAAAATATTTTAAACGATATTTAAATAGTTTTGATCAGTGTTAATTACTAAAGCTACTATTAATTAAAAAAATGTTTGAGCTCCACAGCCCGGATCAAGATCGATGTGCCACATTGATTTGTCATTATTGCCATTACTGTACCATTTACTGTACCAATGTTTCATATACTTTGGCGCACTTTGGATCACCGCCGCATTCCCCCTAGATGTCTAATTGGGACTGAAACTGGTTTTTCACTAACGGTGACCTAAGTTATTAAACATTTATAAAAATAGAGAGAATATAAGTTAATAAAAAGTCTTATGGTTAATACTTGTTAAAGGGGGAATTTTTTTCAATTTTGAAAATTAGAAAAGGAGTGTCATAATCATAAGGACAAGTTGCGAAGGAAACTGAAATTTTAATAGAATATGTATACTAACATACCTCACATATGATGCAACTATCATCAAAATGATGACTCATCACTTTGTTATGACGTCATCATTACTCATCAAAATTTTAAAAATTGACAAATTTGGTGACTTTTCGAGTGAAATCTATTTTAAAACTAAGATGGACATATTTAGAGATTATATCTCCCTTATAATTAACCAATGTCACCCCCAGGCGACCGAAGGGAGCCTCCCGCGGACACGAAGTGTCCGCCAGCCGCGCAGCGCAAGCAAGCGAAGCGCGCTTGTATCTTTAAACAAAGCTTTGCAGTGGTGGTATAAAAATATGAATATATCCTTACTATTAAAACTCGATTATTGTGTATGTGTATATATATCTGTAACGAATTGATTGAAGAAACTGCCGGTCATAGAAAGCTAATTTTTGGCATGTGGGAGTATTTTGGCTATGGCTCCAGTAAGTTCTGAGCTCAGAGCAAAATGTCGACTCATCATGGAATTATGACGTCATTGTCACATTTTTAAAAGTTAAGCAACACAGTTATTCGGGCATAACTCAGCCATTATAGGAGATAGAAGGCTGAAATTTTAATAGAATCTGTATACTAACATGTCTCACATACTACTATCATAAAAAAATGATGACTCATCACTTTGTTATGACGTCATCATTACGCATCAAAAATTTTTAAATTCACAAATTTGGTGATTTTTCGAGTGATATCGATTAGCACAGTAGAATAGACATATTTAGAGATGTATCTCCCTTATAATTAACCAATGTGACTCCAGGCGACCGAAGGGACCCTCCGGCGGACGCGAAGTGTTCGCCAGCCGCGCAGCGCAAGCAAGCGCGAAGCGCGCTTGTACTTATAAAAACTAGAAGTGATGAGATTTCTCGAAAAAATTTAAAAATCGGACTGTTAGATTTCGCATTACCACGCGTACGGACATACATACATACATACATACATACATACATACATACATACATACATACATACATACATACATACATACATACATACATACATACATACATACATACATACATACATACATACATACATACATACATACATACATACATACATACATACATACATACATACATACATACATACATACATACATACATACATACATACATACATACATACATACATACATACATACATACATACATACATACATACATACATACATACATACGGACGGACGAGATACTCCGTCCATGCCATAAGGGCATCTGCTTAGAGGAGCTGCACTAACAATTGGGAGAACAGTTATTTAAGATTAGGATAGACACATCAAATGTATTACACTGCTCAACACTAATTATATTGTCAAAGCTGGTAAAGCGTTCTATATAGAGTTGGGGGGCTGATTCCAAAGTTGGAATACATTTGCTTAGTTTGGTTCTATTTTGAGATATTGGATACTCAAAATATTTAAAATTAAGCTCTTTGGACCTTAATGACCTCTGTTATTTTCGCTTACATAGATTTTTAGAGATAATCCTTATAAATTAGGTATTTGGTCATATAGCTCATCATATTAAATGCTGGAATCCATCTATGTTTTTTTAATATTCTAAGTTTCAAGACCTTAATTAACTATCAGAGGTAGAGTAGTTCTACTAATTTATCTGTATTTATACTCATTCGTTACGGGTCGATTATTTGAATTTTCAATGCCTCCTTGAGATAGAGGATTAGTAATTAGGTAGACAAATATTAGGCATATTGAGCAAGATCCTTTTTGAAAATCTTCCACCAACATTTAGAAAACTTATTCAACATTGCTTGACATTCACCTTGTGTTTGAATAAAGGTTATATTTGGGGACGCTGCATTAGTTAGAATTTGTGATGTTGTAAATTGTTAGATGTTTCCATGTTGTCAATTGTCCGAATATTATGTGCTTCTGTTGTCATTAGTTAGAAATTGTAATGCTGCCATTTGTTATAATTTGTGATGTTGCTATATTACCAGTTTATAAATTTCCTTTGCTGGTTAAGTGAAATCAATAACTATGGAATATTATTAAATAGCACATACAGACATTATTTTGACTATCTTGTTGAAGACAAATATACTGCATTGGAATGGCAATCAGTGGGTTCTTTTACAGAAACAAATGAAAGTGACTCCCGTGCAGATGACAATGACGATTTCTCTGTAAGTACAATGGCACATAATATCACGACTACAAACGATTCGCAGCAATATGTCCAACGAAAATACCGGAATATGTCCTACACCGTGAACTACGTAATAAAAGGCCCTGGCACCAGTTCTAAAATATGGACAATGGACATGTTACCAGGCCACCCGATTATTTGACAATAATTGAAGTGAAATATATTTAATTTGATACCCTGTTATGGGTGTACAAAAACACATTTTAACTTCATTAAATAACCACTAGGGTGTCCCAAAAAAAAGAATTTCTGAAAAGTTTATGGGGGACCCTTAAGAAGTTTCTATGTGTCATAAAATGATTGTGAAAAAATTTCAGGTATTTATGAAGTGATTTAGGGGTCCCGGAATGGCTTCGTAAATTTTATTTTACACCTGTATTTTGAAAATTTCAAAATTCAATTTTTTGCTAGAAACTTGCTTTAAAAGGCTAACCTGGGTGAATCGACGATGTAGATTTCAGATTTACCATCAGAAATTTGTTATCTGTACTTAGTGTACAATTTATAATTTTTTTTGAGAAGTAAAATATTTTTGTAATTCATTGTTTATTATTAATAGATTAATTGAAATTTAGCTCAGAACTAGTTGGAGTAGTGCAGAAGGATTTCCGATGCTGTTCTACCACTTGTATTAGGCATTGCTTTTGGGCCTCGTCTTTTGAACTTCTGTTGAACTGTTGAATTAGCTGGATCCCACGTTCAGCAACATCGTTTACACAGGCCAGATGCCTGGCAAATCGTTGACCCTCTATGTAGCTTAGATCCGAGCTCCAAGTATTAACAGGTTTTTTGAGGAACGATTAGTCAAATCTTGATATCGCAAAAAATGACAGTGATGCATGAAGTTCATTAAGAGAGCCCGGTAGCTTAGTTAAAAGATGGCTTCCTCGATCTTGCTTCATTCCTGCAACAAGTTGAAATTTGACCTCGTTATGTACATGGTTTGAGAACAGTGCTAGCGAAGCCAACTCCGGAGAAAGGTACCAAGAGTGTCTGACCATCATCCGCAAACCGACACGACTCAGCTCCACGTCGTCGTATTCCTGTAAACGATGAATCAGCGCGATATCGTTGAATGCAGCATCAACATCGAGGCGGCCACGACTGGATGTATACTACGATAACAAATCGGTTGAATCGTCGAAGACCTTGTAATTATCGTCCAATGAAATGCAGTGCTTCCTCGTTTCCCCGAAAGAGAAGCTCTATCTTCAACAGGTATATAGCTTTTGCCATCCAACGTGTTCTGTTCAGAGCTCCAGGCCGTCGTAGAGATGAAACAACTGGTAGGCCAACCATTTTATATATCATCACGTCGGCATAACATCACGTCCACTAGGCAACTTTGCACCAATTATTTTGTCACTGGGGAATCCGATCAGCCAAACGTATTGAGAACTGCGAGTTTTTGCTGCCATAATGTCAATTTGTTAAACATTTCAAATTAGAGTCAGAATTTATACTAGTTTTATGAATCAAATTTTATTGATCGTTGTAATTTGTAATTTGTTGTAATATTGTAATTTGAGTCATTTGTAATTGAGTCATATTTCCGATGTAAATAATATTAAATTACTAAGGAATTATTGTGTTTCAATAGCAGGGTTTGCTCCATATTCCGGTAGCTGTGAAATCAGGAATTGAAATACGAAATTATACAATATAACAAATTTCTGATGGTAAATCTGAAATCTGCATCGTCGAATCCCCCAGGTTAGCCTTTTAAAGCAAGTTTCTAGCAAAAAATTGAATTTTGAAATTTTCAAAATATACTAGGTGTAAAAATAAAATTTACGAAGCCATTGCGGGACCCTAAATCACTTCATAAATACCTGAAATTATTTTGACAATCATTTTATGACACATAGAAACTTCTTAGGGGTTCCCCCATAAAGATTTTCAAAAATTTTTTTGGGACACCCTAAATTAACCACAACGACCAATTTTTCTTGAAATAAATGTCTTTGCTCATGTTCGATCTTTCAGTTTCTAACATTATACAACATTACCTATACCAAGTGGTCCAGCTTAGTAGACCTATATATTTCTTATTCCCTTTTTTCTGCTGTTTAAATACAAAGCAAAGATAAATTCGATTTCTCTTATTATTCATTTCAATGTAATTAGCTTCTTTTATACATACACTGCCCTACCTAAAGTATTCGTACACCCCAATAATTCCCATACAAATTGTATAAATCGTATATATTTTGACACTAGATTGTTCAATGACGATTGATGATTCACTTTACGTAAAGGCTAATCGTGATAATTTTCATATTCCTCTTACTTTATACTTTTTCAACGATACCAGAGAAATTCAACTCCTCCTCAACTCAATTCTCATTGAATTAGAAAATAACGAAGATTGGAAAAGAAGTTGTCCCTGTTGCTATACACTTGGTTGGGATATTCTCAGCAAACTTATAACAGTCACCAGCAATAGCATCATCGCGAATAACGTGAAGAATGTAAATTCAGTTTTGTTGGCTAATTGGAAAATTGTAGGAAATTAGAAAAAGTGAAAATAGTTTAGCATCTGTCATATTTCTGATTGATTATTCACATACGTAGGACAATACAGTAACCTAATTTCTGTTCCTCTAAATTACTTATTCTCAATTATAATGATTCCAATATATGATATAATATACAATGATTCTAATAGATAAATTATGTGAACTTCAAGTCAGCCTGATAACATGTCTATGGTCCATATTTTAGAACTGGTACCAGGGCCTTTTATAAAGTAGGTCACGCCTACACCAATTCCGGAATATGTCTTACAATACCAATTTGTTTCTTTTTGGCAATCATTGATGCTATGATTTAGCAGTTTCATGATAGCTGAAAAGTGTTTTTACTTCTCACGAAAACTGGCATATTTATTAGTCAAGTCAATATGATATGACCCTAAAATAATTACAAGAAATTGTTTTATTGCATTTTTCCGTAGTATCACATTTTAAGAGTAACATACTAAAAGTTTACCGAAATCGGACTATCCGAAAGTGGATTGGTACGACTCCGTCGTTGACCCGACTATACAAATCGCCGGTTTTGAAAATGGATATTTAATCTTTCAAATGATTGCAGATCATTTTTATTGTCATATTCGTACTCAGCATCAAATTTTCGGCATTTGATATATATACGAGGGTCAGTCCAAAAGTTTTGTCGTACACAAAAAATAATTAACCAATAGTAATAAAATTTTCACAGCTTCTCAAAGTATTTACCACTACATCCTATGCAAAATTGCATACAATGAAACCAATTCTCGAAGCAGTTATGCCATTTTTCCTCTAACAGGGTCCAGAGGGCCTCTTCGAACGCCAGTCGGGACTCCTCCGGACTGCCAAACCTGATTCAGCGGGTCTTTTCTTTGATAGTTGGTAAAGGAAAAAGTCGCATGGGGCCAAATCTGGACTGTAGGGGGGATGCGATACCAACTGGACCGAATTTTCAGCCAGGAAGTCCAGTGTTTTGGCTGCAGTGTGTGCCGATGCATTATCGTGGTGAAGGAGTAGGCCTCGGATGCCGGCCTTAGGGCGACGAGAACTCCAAGCTTCGAAGGCCTTGGGGAGACAATTGTTGATGTACCAATCAGTATTGACTGTACGACGATCCTCGAGAGGAACTATGGCTACTGGGCCCGTCTTGACTACGAATTTCTTAATATAAATAGTCTAAATGTTAGTTTTTAAATATTATAACTTATGGCTGGTGGCATAAATGCAGGGTTGCCATCCCCTCATTCATAAAAAAAAGGACACTCAGGGATAGATCGAAGATTCAGAAAAACGATGTAAAGAGAGAGCGTAGCGAACGACAATAATGGCTGTCTGGGTGCTAGCACCCCAAGGAATTGTTTTGAATGTTTTTAGTGTGCTTCTATATCATTATATTGGATCTCTGATCCAATATAATGTTATAGTAGCACAGTTCTAAAATGAGTGCTGGTGTCCGGCCGTATGTGGTGTACAGACCTGAGTTTAAGAGATATCGGTTTGAATTTTTTGTGAAGCTGCGGGCATAAATGTAAATTCTCACCCAGGGTTTCGATTTCCAAAATATGCTAAATCATTTATGATAGCCATTCTAGTATATGATCTACAAGTAAAACGTAAAAGGACAAGAATGAGTTTATAAGAACAAAAAGCGAAAAAAAGGACAATAAGGACAAAAAGCGAATAAAAAGGACAGCATATTTTAAAAAGGACAGGTAGCAAAAAAGAAGGACTGTCCTTTCTAAAAAAGGACGTATGGTAACCCTGCATAAATGTATTTTAATGGGAAAAACTCATAAATTTGACTCTTAACACCTATGAAATTTAAAAATGGAAAATTAGATGGGATAGATTGATAAATACACTCGACTCTGCTTAATAGGACCACATCTGTGAGATGACATTTTGATCCGATTAAGCAGAGAATACTATTCAAAATATATAGATATACGTGTCTATATTTTCCATTAGCTTCTATGTGTGATAAATAATCCGGTCATGACAAAAGTGGCCTGATTAAGTGGTCGGCCCGATTAACATGTAGTCCTAATAAGCGGAGTCGACTGTAGATTGATAGATATGCTCGTATTTCAGTTTTATCTTCCGTTTCTAATATTTACACTATTTACGAAAAACAGTACACCCTCGCTAATCGGAACCTTGCTAATCCGAACAGCGAGGGTTCGGATTAGCGAGGGTTCCGATTAGTGAGGGTTCCGATTAGCGAGGTTCCGAACAGCGAGGGTTTCGGATTTGCAAGGGTTCGGATTAGCGAGGTTCCGAATAGCGAGGGATCCGATTAACCTAACTATTCTCCACGAACTAAGGAAACTGGCAGCGAAAAAGAGGATAAGCAATATAAAGCAAATGAACTTGAATATCTTTTTCAAGTCTTAATGCATTACACTATGTATAGCAATATGTATGAAACAATACAACCGTATATCTCAATATTCTGGGTTATAAAAATAGGTTTTTCACTAATCGGAACAAATTCAGTAATCGGAATGATTTTTTCCCCCTGGTACAGGGCTGTTCGGATTAGCGAGGGTGTACTGTATTAAGAAATTCGCACTCAGCAAGCATAGTCGAGAAAAACAAGGGGTCACTCGATATGCTTTCAACCAAATTTGGAGATCGGATTTTTCACATTCCAGGCCGTTGCTAGGGAGGACCAGAAAATATTTGCCCTAATATAGTCAATGTATACATCAAATTGCCTGAGATTTGATGCTGAGCACGAATATGACAATAAAAATGATCTGCAATCACTCGAAAGTTTAAATATCCGTTTTTAAAACCGGCGATTTGTATAGTCAGGGGTCAACGACGGAGTCGTACCAATCCACTTTCGGATAGCCCGATTTCGGTTACTCTTAAGATATAATACTACGCAAAATGCAATAAAACAATTTCTTGCAATTATTTTGAGGTTAGGACAATTTGCTTTCTATTTTGACCCGACTATATAGTAAGTTTTCTATTCTAATTCCTATTTAGTCATAGTTTTTTCTTTCCAGGATTTATCATTGTGCATGGAATATACTATAGTTGAAGGGAAGAGGTTCTCTTCAAACAATTACGAATGTCAAGGTTTCCGCTATGTTAAATCAAGAGACTCTTCAACCGCCATCTATCTTAAATGCGCATTATTCAGATCACACGCCTGTAAAAGCTCTGCAAAAATTGATAAATTATCTGACTTAATAGAAATCATGGAATTATAT
The DNA here is from genome assembly GCA_963281255.1 of Aphrocallistes beatrix. NCBI lineage: Eukaryota > Metazoa > Porifera > Hexactinellida > Sceptrulophora > Aphrocallistidae > Aphrocallistes > Aphrocallistes beatrix. The sequence continues at coordinate 1,277,149 of OY725499.1, read as the reverse complement.
AATCATTTTATTGATGCTCAAAATCTAAGAATATTGTCATAAGTAGCAATATTAAACGCGGAGCAAAAATATCTACAGCAAATCTTCGTGAAATATTTAATGACTGTTGTCGAAATTCGGAAGTAGCACCATATGTAACATTCAAAGGTTTAGAAAGTAACATGTGTAAGCGAAGGAGATTCCTGCAACCCAAATACCATCGTCTGCAATTGAATTTGATGCCCTTTTACATGAATCCCAATATTCCAAAAACTATTTAAAAACTACGATCAATGACAATCAGGAGCTATTAATTTTGGGTCAGGTTGTATGCTAAACATGATTAAGGATTCACTCCATATATAGATCGACGGTACGTTTTGTGTAGCTCCTAAATTTTTTCACCCTATTCATTTATGCCAATAGCTATACTCTCCTTACAATCCATGTGTTAATGGGAAAGCGGAATATGTTCTACGAAAATATCGGAAAATGTCCTACAAACAATGTAGGAATATGTCCTACACCGATTCCGGAATATGTCCTACACACTTTTCTGATGTAGGAATATGTCCAACGTATTTTTCTGATGTAGGAATATGTCCTTAACCGATTTGTTTACTTTTTACGATTATTGATGCTATGATTTCAATTTTTATTAGTCCCCTTTTCCTAATTTTTACAAATATTAACATAACAAAAAATAGCAATGTGTAGGACATATTCCGGTATTTTCGTATGATATATTCCGGCGACTCGTGTCAATGACTAAGAAAACTGAAACATTATACAGTGCTGCAATATTACAAATAAAATTTGTATCGAACTGTCGGTGTATCGAACTGTCGTGTATCGAATTGTATGTATCGAATTGTTATGTATCGAAATGTCGGTATCCCCTCTCTGAATGATCCAGAATATGTTAATACCTTTGATGATGAGAATACAAACTGGATATTCAGTTAGGACATTTCAAATTACATGATATCATTTTGAAAGTTCTCCGAAAGAATATATTGACGCTGACATCACTATCGATGGTGCTTTTACCGATGAAGAAATTGTCAGGATGGTACATGATGCTACGCCCGAAGAACCATCTACCTGTACGTTAAATCTGGAGGAAGAGCCATGTTGCATGATATTTTGAGTTTCTTATATTGTGAGACCATGGATTGCCTATTACACCGTGATATTCTAAGATTCTTTGAATATACAAGATTAGTGATGAATTGTGCAATAGTTACTTGTGGTGGTTTATATATTTTGCCTTTGGAGTGAAGGTGTCAATGTACGATAAGAAATACAAGTGTATATAAGCAGTATACCAAGTACATAATAATTATCATTTCAATAAACAAATTTGATTATCTTGACGTATACGCATATATTTTACTGCTACCTTTTGAATTAAATGAATTCAGAAGAATATCATGAAATCATCGAATTTCTTGGAGAGGTATTTACCCAGAACCGACTGAAAATTATATTCAACGCCAATGGAATTTCAAAAGGAAGACGAATAATTACTCTATCGGATGCAGAACAGAGTCGACTGTACAAGGTAAGTGTACACTGTTTTATATTTGTTTTTGTTCATTTAGTTATTCATAAATTTTAATTTTCTTTGATTGGAAATTCGTTCTGAAAAGTGTTAACAATTTTTTTACTTTTAAGATGAGGGTGCTTGAACCCATTTCGATTATATTGTCCTGTTAATGGAGGATTGTTGCAGATTAAATCGATATATTCTGGTATTTAATTTAGTGTGGGATATCAGTAGGTCAAAATTAATATTATTAATTCAAATGATTTCACTTCATATGTCTACTTCGCGTTTAACAAGGATTTAATAAAATTGAGAAATTGTAGAATGTGATTATGTTCGAAATGGCATTATACAGGGTGATTCAAAAAAAATGCAACCCAAAAGGTTTTTGAATCACTCTGTCTTTATTTCTCTACTAATCCAATTTATTCTTATATTTTCTTATTAGCATGAGTCTAGACAATCAGAAAATGCCAAATTGGGTGTTGCAGCACCGAATTTTCTGTGTGGAACATTACTTTAGAACTTCCTCATACGAGTCTGTAAAAACACAATTCCGTACATCGTTCCAGACGGAAGTTGCTCCCGATAAATCGTTGATCTATCGTTGGGTGGAGAAGTTTAGGAAACATGGGACGGTTCAAAACCTCAATAGCAAGTCAGATGACCGACAAACGCATTCTGGTCGGCAAAAGAAGCGAACAACGGAAGTAATTGAGATGGTTCGTAACTCTGTCGAATTCAGCCCAAAACGGTCAATCAGGCGGAGGAGTCAATCATTGTCATTGGACAGAAAAATCTCTCCAAGCACAGTCAGAAGGGTCCTAATCAATGATCTTAAGAGGTTTCCATATAGAATTCAGACCAAACAGAAGTTAACAACTGCTAACAAGTCAAAAAGACTTTTTGGAAAAAATTCAAAGTCAGGGCCGTTTTCTTTCACTGTTGTGGATGTCCGATGAAGCCCACTTTCACTTAAACGGAAAAGTCAACTCCAAGACAAACGTGTTCTGGGGAACCCAGAGACCAATAGAGGTTGCTGAGAAACCACTACATTCAGAAAAATGTACGGCATGGGCAGCCATTTCGGCTAAAGGAATCATCGGACCCTTCTTCTTTGAGGAAGATCACAAGGCGGTTACCATTACGAAAGAACGGTATGTCCAGGTCCTTGATCTCTTCTTGCAGCAGCTCAAAATCCTCTATCCATCACTTCTGACTCACTTTTGGTTCCAACAAGATGGAGCAAGCTCACACACCTCGTATTTCTCGAGAGATTGGCTCAAAGAACACTTTGGCTCAAGAGTTATCAGTCTCAAGACCGATTTTGAGTGGCCCCCCTATAGCCCCGACTTAAGCCCCCCTGACTTCTACTTATGGGGCTTTCTAAAGGACCGAGTATATACTACTAAGCCTAGAACCATCAGCGAGTTGAAAGAAAACATCAGGGAAGAAATTAGAAAGATTCCCAGCTCAGTATGCAAAGATGTCATGAATAACTTTGTGGTACGGCTCAAGAAATGTACAGAGCTAAAAGGAGGACATTTGGAACATTTGCTATAATTTACAAAATAATGAATTTAGAACGCTGAATTTTTAATATGCGGTAAATATAATGCCATTCTCCGTATATTCGAGTTCCGTTGAGTTTAGTTAAGAATTGTGGTCACAGCAGCCATTAACTTTTGGGTTGCATTTTTTTGAATCACCCGGTAATGTAGGAAGTTGAACAGAATGCAGATTGAGTCTGGGAATACCAATTGGTCGCGACTCCTAAAGTCAGCTCTACTCTGCATGAACTCCACTATTAAAAGGTCCCACGGAGATACACCATTCCGAGTAATGTGAGGAAGAGACTCGAGATATGAAGAACTTGTTCCATCCATTAACCATGTCTCAGTCTCAGCAGAAGAGGATGTCGATATGGAGGAAGCAATATTCGCTCTCTACAATGCTGTTCTACCTGATAGCGAATCAGATATTCCTTATTCCCTACCACCGGAACCGCGACAAGAGTGCATCGCTAGTTTGGACACTTTCCGCAAGACGACGTGTGAGCTTGCTGGTGGAAATATTAAGACAGAGCAACTTAGACAGAAGAGACAGTACGATAAAAAAAGTTACTCAAATAAGGTTTGTAATGCTATTCTATTAAAAATGATTAATTATAGTTTGTTGTTTAATACTTAAAATACGTATTATGAGCATGGTACAAAAATGCTGGTCGACACACCGATAGTGCAGCCCTGGGCGAGATAAATGTACATGATAAAGGCTATTTTCTTGTCAAAATGTGAATACTAGAGATAATTCGCACGAGAAAAATAGCTTGTTTAAGATGTCTATAATTATATATTATAATTTATATATCATACTTATATTCAATATAGACCTGAGATAAAAGAAGGAGATGAAACTTTGTGCACAAACATGCCCAAGTTAAAGAAATTGCAAAATACTAAAAGCAAAAGAAATATTTAGGACCGTACACTGTCTCAAGATTAACTGAGAGTCATGCTTTCATCCCCAATCCAAAACCTGGTGTAAGGAAGGAAAAATAAATCCCCATCGACATCGTACGACCTTATTACGAACGTGATGTTAGACTAGAACGGTGTACAAAACGTAAAAGGAAGTTAGAAAGCGTTGTTGGTTCTCGTCAGAGCAAGAAACTTCTATTTGTAAGCATCATAAAGAATTTGAAATAACTGTGACACAATTAATTTGTCTTAATTCATTTTCCTTTGTAGTCAGTACAACACAATATTTTCGGGTTTTCAAAGTGTACAATTATATCACAACTGAATTACCTCAAGGTATGTACGTAATAACATCATACATCAGAGTTATTTACAGTTAATAAAATTCCTATTACAAGTTTTTAAAAAAATTAAAAGTAGTGCTATAATTCTCTAATCACAGTCTTTTACGTTCATGTTGAATCAATATTAATGACTTTGATCATACTAGGCGATTTTATGTCAAAAAGTGCAAAGCAACACTCTTATGACGCCATTACACGAGGATTTACACAACAAACTTAACCACTATCACGAATACGTTCCTAATACATTGCTGTTCACATTTCTCAAAGACACCACAAAAGATCAAATGGTATTGGCATGTGTATATTTTTATTGCCAATAGAATCCAGTGATGGGCAAACTGGGGCCCGCGACTTTTCGAAAACACTATATTATGGGGCTGCGTTAGTGATTGTAATACAAAATAAGCCCGCCTAATTTTGGTGTGAAATTGATGCTGAATATTAATATATCTTCTATAATCATTATGCCCGCCACTTATATAATCAATCCAATATCAATTACGTTTAATTCTAGAAAACTGAAATCAGGAAACGACTACTGAGCTGGACTACAGAACTCTACCCTAAGTTTGGTGACAGGCTTGCAGCCAAATACACTCACAAAATATTGTATTCCGTGGTAAGTGATGATAACATATTTTAGCCTAGTAGTAGTATAGGTTTTTATTACGTGTACTGTAATCGTTTTAGGCAATGCAATACCTAAACACAATGTTTTGGGAAACCATTCCTGACAGCTATTCATCCTACATTCCTAACCCGAGTCCATCAGACCCACTAATTCAAGTTATTAATGAAGATTGGCAGCGCAGAGAATGTGCCATTTTGGGTCTAACCTTTAACTCCGTAATGAAACAGCCGGGTAATCTCCTTGGACAGTCACTTAAATACTATCAACCATGGGAAGAGGACAATATTATGTGAGATGGCAATTGCCTTTTTCGTTGCCTCTCAAAAATCATTACTGGCAGTCAGAACAGCCACTTAGAGATTCGCTCGATAATTGCTCGATTTATCGCAAGTTGGCAAAAAGGTACTTCGGCTCGTGAAGTAAGATGGAGTTTACTGAGAGGCAGTACCAATCCGAATGCGAACATTTACATCACCAACTACGGCATTCATTATGAACCAGTGATTTCAATGATAAACAGCCCTACACATTCAAATGGAACAAAGTCACAATCCAGCGACACAGAATCCAACGATCCCCGTGAAAATGGTTCCGCAAACCCCATTCCGATGGCAGATGTAGATGATTCTAATGAGAGTGAGGAAGCCATCGACAAATAAAATTTTAATATGCTAATCAGCTTATTTTAGCGTAGTAACTCCCAATAGATGTCTAATGGCAAGTAGTTTCTGTCCGTTTGTATGTTTGTGAAAATCGAGTTGATCATTTGCTCCAATTACTCTAAAATGAAAAGAGCTAGCAGAAATAAACTTTTGATAAATGAAATGTTTATTAGGGATATCTCTATAAAATTAGTTTGGCGCCTATGGTCATAGATCACTTCGTTATAGGCCCCAATATAGGGGATAGTAGTAGGGTTGTACTAGTCTACACAAACAAAAAGTATTCGTAATATTATACTGGACTAAACACGGAAAATAATCATTAGTACTTTTCTTTATACGTACTGCTGGTTGTCATATATAACATCAAATTTTCATGCAATTCCTTTTTTTACTGAGCCTAATGACGGGGAATTCAGTCAACATCTGTGCCACAAGATACATATGAACGTAAAAAGCCTGAGCATAAAGGTTATCATTATTACAGATATACTTACGTATTTCTTAAGACACCTAAACAGTATTTTGCAAACTAAAATAACTATGTACATACTTTCAATCGGAACATTTTAGATTGCATTATACTACCACCAAGCGATCTCAAATTTCTACAACAAAAACATTAAACCCAACCACAAGTGACTATAGCACAATTCATCACTAAATCTTGTATATTCCAAGAATATCAGAATATCACGGTGAAATAGACAATTCATGGTCTCACAATATAAGGAACTCAATATTACGATCTCAAAATATCATACAACAGCCCGTTACATGTCGAACCAATGGAGTTTAGAAACGCTTTAGACATTGTCCAACTGCGTTACATAAGCTGGAGGAATTATTCTCTCGCACCATGCCCAAACAGAGTCAGTTACTGACATTTTTTAGTATGTAATATCCTCAGTGATCAAAATTGTTCATTTAGTAAAAGTTCATTTAGTAAAAGTTCATTTAGTAAATTGGTGAAAATTTCACGAATTCGGGTAAGACAGACGTACTTTGTACGTGCCTTTTTCGATTTCTCCTCTGGATACGTCTCATCACAGACTACTTGCAGAAAAACTTGTCACCCTTTACTTTGACGATGTCGCAGCTACCTACCCTATTCCCCCCAACCCCCCGAATCGAACGTAGGACATCTATTATGATGCTGTTAGACAATCGATAGTTCCCATTACCCAACCATCCCGCAACCCGGCACCAATTCATCTCTCTAGCAATCACCCCTCCAGAAAGCAATTATTCAAATCTTTCTACGCGGCCGTTCATCGGTCCTCCAAACTTTCATCACATCCCCGAGAAGCACTTACCAGTTACTTCCAACGCTATCTCCCAGCCCTTCACAATGTATCTGATATCTTTGTATCGAGAACGGATCTCTTCTATTTCCCCTCCTTGACTGAAAAATCCCCCCTTCCCGACTCGTACCCCAAATCCTACTCTTACTCAAAAACCCGACCAACCAGACATCAACTAGCACCCCTAACCAAACAACCATTTCACTTGGTACCCAAACTTCCCCTAGCCCCATTAGAAGCTAGCATATCACAGAGCTTCCCAAAAACGTCCCAAACCACCACTACACGTCATGCAGAAAAAGATGTAAAGTCTGCGACGCGTATGATCAAATTTTTAACTGCCACGTACACTTCCCATTCGAACCATGCTGGTCTCTTCGTTATGTCTATCTCCTCCACCACCCTTATATCCCTCACCTTTGCTATGTGGGCCAAACAGGCGCCACACCGCATATCACCAAACAAGTCCCCTCTAACTCCCGCATCTGGAAACATCCCCAGAAATGCCCACAACTCAGATGGCAAATCCTTAAAATGATTGCACCTGAGTTTTTTTACCCCCACACGCACTGATACCTTCCTGGAACGCTCAGCAATAGCCAAGCTCCAAACCCAAAACCCAGAAACCGACTTCATTCTCCATGACCCATCCTCATTCTATGACGCAGTTAAAGCTGCCGAACCCCCATCCAAATAACAGAGGACTAAAACATTCAGGAGAGTATTCAACGAACACTATAAAACATAGTGCTACCCCCAGAACTACATACTTCTAACTTAACCATAATCATTCTGATGAGACTTTATATAAGTCGAAAGCATTCTATGTTCTTTGCTTAATTCACATCTATTGAACCAATTTCTCTCTCGCTATATCCTTACTATTAAGACTCGATTAATGTTTGTTTGTGTATATATATACACTGCAGTATCGATTTTACGAACTAGTTGGGACCCAAACTGTTCGTAAAATCGATCATCCTTTATAACTTAATTTAATTTTTTGTTCAAGACTTGTGGTTGGAAATAAATTCAAACAAATATTTTTTTATTTTATAACACCGTCCAATTCTCTGATCCGAAATATAATACAGGTGACTCCGCTTAATCGGGACACTTTGCTCCAGGATATTTTGTCCCGATTAACCGATGAAATTTAGTATTAGTTTCTATGGATGAGAACCATTTAATTCCTGGAGACTTGTCCCAATTAAGCGGTTGTCATGATTAACCGGTGTCCCGATTAAGGATACCGCCCTCGAAAAACATCGCAAAACATTAAAAAAAATTGTGGAATTTTTTATTGTCAATTCCATCGGATTATTGAGTAGTCTACCATCTAATCGTACTTGTTGGACGGTATTTATTTTGATATTCTAGAACTGGGCACCTAAAGCTCAGGCGTACTAAAAATCGGAAAGTTATTCGTGATTTTGCGGCGCATTCATCAATTATTTTCTAACTTATCTGATATTTTTTCAATTATACGAACCTCAAAATGGTTTTGGCCCCTTTAAATATTAAAAAACAGATGAATTTAGAAAAAGAGGCACCTGAAATCCAATCAAAAATATCTTTATGAGGGACTTCATTTCTAAAATGCTCGGGAAATGGCCGTTGTGATATTAGCTATTGTGTATAGAAAAAAATTCTGAACATTTTAAAAAAAAGTTTGTTGAGATCGGACCATTAGTTCGTAAGTTATAGTATATTGTAGGTAAAGTTCGGACATCAAACCACTCTATGGCCCCCAAAGTGCTCGATGTCAATGCTTAAAAACTATTGAAGATATATAATCAATAATAATCTTAAATGAAAGGATATATATGATAATATATAGGTTCCTCAAACATCTCTTTGTCAAAAAGTAAATATTTCTTGACTAATCATCGTTTTTGTTGTAATACAAATTCTATGGAGAACTTTGAATATATTAGAAAATGGTGAATCTTGTCATGAAATAAGTTCCCAAAAGTAGCTATTATACTCAAAAAACAATGCAATAGTCACTAGCAATGTATACAGAAACTTTGAAGCACCCAACATGATTATTTTGGAAGTTCAAAGCATTTATCTCCAAATTTCGGTCAAAGCCCCCCCATTTATGGTCCAAAAACATATTCCTCCATATCTCGGGAAATATACACCAAAATTCTTAACTCTAAATTCCTAATATACTTTTCAAGACGGTATATATCTGATTCTTAAATAATAAATGTACTACATGGAATGGAATGCTAAGTTTCAAATTTTTATCACGTGATGACGTAGCATTTTTCGAAAATCCTAACTTGAAAACTAAAAGTCGTAGACTCTCGCTCTAACTTCCTAATATACTTTTTGGTAGCTCTTTATTCATTCTAAACCGATGAATTATACATTGTACTGCTAGGAATATGATTTACATTCCCTAATTGGTTCAAAATATTCGGGGTTAGGGGCCTCATGGTAATTTGTGAATTTTCAGTATAATTTTGCTATTTTCACCAAAATCTGTTGGAATACATCTAATTCATTAGTATACACGCGATTAAATGTCCATGGATGCTTTTATTTTTCGTTAATAGCTCATTTTACATCGTTCTTACCATCAAAACTTCAAATCCCTATATCTCGGGAGGTTAAAATTCCAAAATTGACCGTCTTTCAAAAATTTTAACTCAAAATTGCTTTGAGATAGATGTTTGAAAATTTCAGGAGTTGTTCCATATCATTAGGCGATGAGCGTAGGACCACTCAATTTTTGATATTTTATAAATTTGTGATTTTATTGCTGATTTGCAAAGAAAATCGGGCTTTTTTCGCCGTTTTTTGGCCCTTTTTATTCGGACACCGATAAAATTTACAATTTTTAAAATTTTAACTTTCTTTTGGTCCTATGAAGTGGCAAATATGATAGACTATCTATGAATAAATTTTCGAAGCATTTGATCCAAACATGTGCTTTAAAAAAATCACAGAGTGCAGGAGGGCTTACCATTAAGATGTGCTAGGGAAAAACGGAAAAAAACGACTTTGAGACGCTGTAACTCAAAAACTAAAAATGCGAGCCAAAAACTGTTTGGCATGTCTCAATATTTTTTAATTGCACTACCTGCCCACGCTTAACATCTTATATATCTCTATTCTTGATATATGCTGTAAGCCAAACCTATGGATTTTTCACGGGCGGTATCCTTAAGCGGAGTGGACTGTTTATATATACACATTAATCGAGTTTTAATAGTAAGGCTGTATACATGTTTTCTCTCCTTTTGAAAATATTCATTTTGAGTTTGAAGCCAGTTCTCAACGGCTAATCTAGGGTATTTTAAATATGTCGAATCCGATTTTCACATTTTAAAAGAAAAAAGCGCGCTTCGCTTGCTTGCGCTGCGCTGCTGGCGGAGACTTTATGTCCGCCGGATGCACCCTTTGAGCGCCTGGGCTAACATTAATTAATAATAGGGGGGGGTAACATCCCTAATTACGTCTTTCTCACTGTTAAAATCGATTTCACTCAAAAATAATCAAATTTGTTAATTTTTCAATTTTTGATGCGTAATGATGACGTCATAACAGAGTGATGAGTCATTATTTTTGGATGATAGTTGTATCATATGTGAGATATATTAATGTGCACATTCTATTAAATTTTGCCTTCTATCACCTAAAATGGCTGAGTTATGGTCGAAAAACTGAAATTATTAATATCAAAAATGTGACAATAACGTCATAATTCTATGATGAGTCGACATTTAAGTCTGAACTCAGAACTTCCTGGATCCATAGCCAAAAGACTCCCATATGCCAAAAATCAGCTTTCTGTGACTGGCATTTTCTTCAATCAATTCGTTACAGATATATATATATACTGTCGAACCTGCTATAATGGCCACTCTATATAACGGTCACCTGTCTATGCGGTCACCAATGAACAGTCCCGTCCGAAATTCCATAATATTGAACCTGTGTATAGCGGTCACCTGCTCAACGCGGCCAGCGGCCACCCATTTATAGTCCCTTACTGACCCTAAAACTGTCTATAACGGCCATCACCTTTTTCACCTTTCAATGTGTTTATTACAGGACCTGTTACGAACGATAAACAAGTTTCTTGTAATTACTACAAGTAATGGATTTCTAAAAACTTATATTTATTGCACTATGTTGATACCTTTTGGGGATCAAGACAATAACCTGTATATAATGGTCACCTGTGTATAACTGCCAATTTTGTCCAGTCCCTTGGGTGGCCGTTATATACAGGTTCCACTGTATATGTATATATATATATATATACATACACATTAATCGATTTTTAATAGTAAGGATATGTGAATATTTTATGAGTTATTAGCTTATGTATAGGGTGTCTCAAAAGATCTGCAACAACCAATTTACTTTGTTAATTTGACTAAGATCACTTGATTGTATTCCAAATTAGCCTCCATAAATGAAATTTAGCACCCTTCTAGCATAGAAATGAGCTCAACTCATTACGCATAAAACATTTCTTATAAAATTTTAAATAATTACATACCAATTACTCCAAAATTTGCAGCTCAAAAGTGTCAAGTTTGAAGATCACTATTTTTCTGATGAAATATTACATTAATCACTTCTATATTCTGTAATTGATTCATAATACTAAAATAATATTATTACTTTTGATTTATGTAACGGAAATCTTCTATAAGATCGCGAGTATTTTAAGTATAGACGTCAAATGTATCATGGATATGAGTTTTTTTATTGAGATTATTCTTTACTAGACAACGATATATATGATCCAGCATTGCAAATAAATTGAGAAAAAAAATAATTAAGATAATCCTCCCTATTTTTTTATTAAAAAGAGGTATCGGATATTCGATCTATTTATCTATGTATAATGCATCAGCAACATTTGTTGCAGAACTTTTGAGACACCCTGTATATATACATATTTTCTCACCTTGAAAAATTCTTATTTTAAGCTAAAAGCGAGTTTTCAACGGCTAATATAGGATATTTTAATAAGTAGTTTCCGAATTTCGCTTGAAAGTGATAATATGTGAATGTTATGAGTTACTACATAAGTTTATACAGGCAGCCCTCGTCGTTCGCGAGTTTTCTATTCGCAGTTTCGACTATTTACGGAAAATTTTTGAGTCTTGTTTTGCTATTCGCCACTCGTTCCCTCGACTATTCGCGGTTTTCGTTACTCTCTTCAGTAGTTTCATTTGCTACCATAAGTCATAACCTTATACGTATCTACATATTTTTAGGTTTAGTACTAAAGGCTAGACTTTATTATTTAGGTATGGTACTTAGGTTTGTTACTAGGGGATCTATATTTTCATTTATCACTTCATTTATTACTACAATTTCACTTGTGCCACTGTTTGTATCATTATTACAGCTCAACTATTAACCAATAACGTATTTAGTAAACTGGATCTAGCATCGTTTTTATAATCTAGGAACGTACCCCCACTATTCTCATTGAACTAACGTCTTACCGTTCGCGATTTTGTCATTCATACAATTCTCAGGAACGTAACCCCCGCGAACGGCAAGGGATACCTGTATACATATTTTCACACCTTTTGAAAAATCTTTCATTTTGAGTTTAAAGCGAGTTCTCAACGGCTATTATAGGGTATTAAAATACGTATGTAGATTCCAAAGTTCACACTTGAATGCCCTAAAATGAGTATTTCCCGATGTATTCCGATATTTACTTTTCATGTTCCATCGAGTCACTTCCTGGAGCTGCATTATCGGTCTGTCGACCGACATTTTCTATTTATAGTTGCTACCCCAAACTTGTAGTATGGCTTCTTTCCTAAAATACCTTTAAGGATACCGCCCGCGAAAAATCTTATGATTTGGCTTACAGCCAGGGTATTATACAGCCTTCCAGAGATACGCTCCTGATCTAAAATTTCTAAATTTTCATACGCCTATACCGCTAAATGACATTATAATTTGGGGTAATTTGGTATTTTTCTGAATTTTTACGCTCCTAAACACATTGCGGCTTAAAATCATACGCCTAAAGGAGCATCTCGCGCTCCTAGATAATCCCTTGCTTACAGCATACGATGAAAGTAGAGCTATAAGAGATGTTAAGCGTAGGCACGTATCTCCGTCTAGAAATACTTAGCATTCCAAACCCCTTTTGATTCTCATTTCTAGTTTTTGATATACGTCTCTCAAAGTCTTTTTTTTTTCGTTTTTCGCTAGCACATCTTAATGGTAGAAACCCAGTTATTTACTCAAAATTTCTTTCCACATACCAAGGAAAAATTGCTTCCAAAATCGAATCATAGATAGTCTATCATATTTGTCACCTCATCGGACCAAAGAAAGTTAAAATTACAAAAATTGTAAATTTTATTGGTGTCTGAATAAAAAGTGGCAAAAAACGTCTGTTTTTTTTGTAAATTAGGAATATAATCACCAAGTTATAAGATATTGAAAGAATTTGGACTTATATTTACAGAGATATAGAGATATCTCTTTTTGTCCTTAATAGGGGTTTTTGACCGAATCTGGGAGATCCAAAGCCTAAACTTTCAAATAATTAAGAAAAGTGCTCCAATTTTTCTATACACGTTATTAACGACAATTGTATTCTTTATTTAGCATAATAGCCACATTTAGATACATATTTCATGATTAGAGCCATTTTCGAGTATATTCAAAGTTCTCCATAGAATTTGTACTACAATCAATTCAATGATAAGTCGAGAAATATCTATTTTTTGACAAAAGGGATGTTTGAAAAACCTATATATTTTCGCATAAATCCTTTCATTTAAGATTACGATAGACAAGCGCGCTTCGCTTGCTTGCGTTGCGTGGCTGGTGGAGACTGTGTCCGCTAGAGGCGCCCTTTGGGTGCCTCTAGCGGACACGGACATATGAGGTAGATGACATCTCGAAATACGTCTGTCTTACTGGTATAATCGTTATCACTTGAAAAATCACTAAAATTGTAAATTTTTCAAGTTGTGATATGTAATGTGATGACGTCATAACAGAGTGCTGAGTCATCATTTTCTATGAGAGCTGTATCATATGTGTGAAGAATATTAATATCCACAGTCTACTACGTATATTTCAGCCTTCTAATTAGAGTTATAGTCGAAAAACTGAAATTCTAATTATAAAAAGGGTAACAATGACGCCATAATTCCATGATGAATCGACATTTTCGTCTGAGCTCAGAACTTAGTGATGCCATAGCCAAAAGACTCCCACATGCCAAAAATCAGCTTTCTGTGCTTCGCAGTGTCTTCAATCAATTCTTTACAGATATATCCTTACTATTAAAATTCGATTAATGTGTATACAGTGGAACCTGTATATAACGGCCACCCAAGGGACTGAACAAAATTGGCCGTTATACACAGGTGGCCGTTATATACAGGTGATTGTCTTAATCCCAAAAAGGTATCAACCTAGTGCAATAAATATATAAAGTTTTTAGAAATCTATTACTTGAAGTAACTACATGAAACTTGTTTATCTTCGTTACAGGTCCTGAATTAAACACATAAAAAGGTGAAAAGGTGATGGTCGTTATAGACAGGTAGTGGCCGTTATAGATAGGTGATGGCCGTTATACACAGTTTTAAGGTCAGTAAGAGACTACAAACGGGTGGCCGCTGGCCGCGTTGAGCAGGTGACCGCTATACAGAGGTTCAATATAATGGAATTTCGGACGGGACTGTTCATTGGTGACCGCTATAGACAGGTGACCGTTATATAGATTGGCCGTTATAGCAGGTTCGACTGTATATATACAAACGTGCTTTGCTGGCTTGCGCTGCGCGGCTTGCAGACACTGCGTGTCCGCAGAGTCGCCCTGCGGACGCCTGGTATTACTCAATCTAACCTATTTGGGAAATTTTTACTTTATATAAATATTGTAAGCAAAAGCGATTTTCTCATATGGATCCGAAAATATAATATTCTAAATCTACACCCTGAAAACCCCATGTCAACCGTTAGAAGCCAGATATATTCATCAATTAGTTTCCTACTTATTTGATATTTTTTTAATGATATGGACCTCAAAAGTGTTTTGGCCTCATTGGAGATTATAAAGCACAAAGATATTAAAGAAAGGCCAATCAAAATAGTTATATAATGGAGTTGATTTCTATAATGCTCGGGAAATGGCCAGATTGATATCAGATATGTAGCGATAATTGTATCAGAAAAAAAATTCTGATCATTTTTTTAAAAAATTGTTCGGATTCGACCATTTGTTCGTGAGATATCCCTTATTATAGGTAAAGTTCGGGCGTAATACCTCTCTATGGTCCCGAAAGAGGCCGATGTCATATCTTAAAAACTATTGAATATATATAATAGTTACTCAGAGCAGGGGTTGGTTAACCGATTTTAGGGATCAGTTATTTTGGTTTCCTCCAGGGCGGTTAACCGGTTAACCGATGGCAATATTAATTAGTAAACTATAGATTTTTGTACTAATATTTAACCTGGTATTAAAAATTTTATAATTTTCAGTGGTCTCGAAGTATATTATATCCTTACTATTAAAACTCGATTAATGTATATTTATATATATATATCCTTACTATTAAAACTCGATTAATGTATATTTATATATATATCCTTACGATTAAAACTCGATTAATGTTTGTGTATGTGTGTGTATATATATATCTATATATCTGTAACAAATTGATTAAAGAAACTGTCAGGCGCAGAAAGCTGATTTTTGGCTTGTGGGAGTCTTTTGGCTATGGCTCCACTAAGTTTTTAGCTCAGAGCAAAATGTCGACTCATCATGGAACTGTGACGTCATATCACATTTTTAAAAGTTAAGCAATACAGTTATTCGAGCATAACTCAGCCATTATAGGAGATAGAAGGGTGAAATTTTAATCGAATCTGTATACTAACAGATATCACATATGATGCAACTATCAAAATGATGACTCATCACTTTGTTATGACGTCATCCTTACTCAGTAAAATTTTAAAAATTGATAATTTGGTGATTTTTTGTGCAATTTCGATGACAACAGTAGGACAGACGTATTTAGAGATGTTATTTCCCTTATAATTAATCAATGTGACCCCAGGCGCCCTTTGGGCGCTTCTGGCGGACACAAAGTGTTTGCCAGCAGCGCAGCGCAAGCAAGCGAAGCCCGCTTGTGATTATAAAGTAGGAATTATACGTACTATATTATCAAATTTTTGGAAGTAATATTCATGAATCTCCGGAGAAAAACAATGAAATTAGTGTAAATATTTATAAAATACAGCCGATCGGCTTACCGATCGAGGATTTTCATCACCGTTGACCGAGATTGACGGCGGTTAGCCAGTTATCCGATTAACCAAATCCAGCCTTGCCTTACTATTAAAACTTGATTAATTTGTATGTGTGTCATCAGGGTATTATATATCCTTCCAGAGATACGCTCCTAATCTAAAATTTCTAAATTGTAATACGCCTAAATCGCTATATAACATTATAATATTGGATAAATTGGATATTTTTCTGAATTTTTACGCTCCTAAACACATAGCAGCTCAAAATCATACGCCTAAAGGAGCTTCTCGCGCTCCTAGATAATTCATTGGTGTATATATATCCTTACTATTAAAACTCGATTAGTGTTTGTGTATGCATATATATATATATATATATATCCTACGTCATAACATAATGATGAGTCATCAATTTTTAAATCAAAGTTTTATCATATTTATGATATATTAATATACGCATTCTATTAAAATATCTGCCTTCTATCATCTAAAATGGCTGAGTTATGGTTAAAAAACTGACATTTCTAATTATAAAAATGGTGACAATGACGTCATAATTCCATGATGAGTCGACATTTTCATATGAGCTGAGAACTCAGTGGAGCCATAGCCAATATACTCCCACATGCCAGAAATCAGCTTCCTGGGTTTGGCAGTTTCTTCAATCAATTCGTTACATATATACACACTGCCCTACCAAAAGTATTCGTACACCCTAATAATTCCCATACAAATTGTATAAATCGTATCTATTTTGGGAGTCAATATTAATAAATCAGTAATAGTTCGACTAAATTTGCCTCAAAATTCAAATTCTACACACTCGATTTACTCATTTTATAGTATTTCAACTCAATTACTCTATTTTAAAGCTAAAATATTTCAACCCGTGACACCTAGTGCCGCTAACGCCATCATATATAGTGGCATCAATTTATGCTATGTGGCACAATGAAGTAAATGTTCAAATATTTATGTTGGAAATAGAGTAATTGAGTTGAAAAACTATACTATAAGTAAATCGAGTGTGTACAACATGAATTTTAAACCAAATTTAGTCAAACTGTTACTGATTTATTAATATTGACTCCCAAATAGATACGATTTATACAATTTGTATGGGCATTATTGGGGTGTACGAATACTTTTGGCAGGGCAGTGTATAAATCCTTACTATTAAAACTCGATTAATACATATATATATATATACACAAGTGCGATTCGCTTGCTTGCGCTGTGCTGCTGGGGGACACTTTGTATCCGCCGGAGTCGCCCTTTGGGCGCCTGTGGTCAACTTTGATTAATTATATGAGAGATATCATCTCTAAATACGTCTGTCCTACTGCTATAATCGATATCGCACGGATAATCAACAAATTTGACAATTTTAAAAATTTTGAGGCTTAATGATAACGTTATAGCAGAGTGATGAATCATCCTTTTTTGATAATAGTTGCGTCATATGTAAGGTATATTAATGTACACATTCTATTAAAATTTCAGCCTTCTATCATCTGAAATGGCTGAGTTATAGCCGAAAAACTGAAATTTCTAATTATTAAAAAGGTGGCAATGACGTCATAATTCCATGCTGAGTCGACAGTTTTGTCTGAGCTCAGTGCAGAACTTATTGGAGCCATGGCGCAAAGACTCCTACATGCCAAAAATCAGCCTTCTGCGCTTGGCAGTTTCTTCAATCAATTCGTTACAGATATATATATATCTTTACTATTAAAACTCGATTAATGTTTGTGTATACTATATACTCTAATAGGCCAAAATTATTTGAAACACTTAATATTTTTAATCATAATTAATTATAAAGTGGGTCTATTCATGAGTGAAATGTAATCAAACTGTTACAGATATTATAATTTCGATTTCAAATTCATATTCTACACATTCGAATTACTCAGGTTAGATGCCTTGTATTGATCTTTTCATTTCCAAGGTTAATATTAATCAAACTGCGCCACTTTGTGCAACTCCACGTCATCATGTCTAATGGTAATGGGACTGAAAAGTGGCACAAAATTACATAGATTGATAAAAATCCAGCTTATGAAAAAATATGGCAATAGAAGGCTTCGAACCTGTGTAATTCGAATATGCAGAATATGAATTTGAAATCAAAATTACAGTATCTGTTACAGTTAGATTAGATTTCACTTCATGAGTAGATCCACTTTATAACTAGTTATGATGGAAAATAGTAAGGATTTCAAATACTTTTGTCCGGTAAGAGTATATATACAAGCGCGCTTCACTTGCTTGCGCTGCGCTGCGCCGCTGGCGGACACTTTGTGTCCACCGGAGGCGCCCTTTGAGCGCCTGGGGTCACATTGATTAATTATAACGGGGATAACATCTCTAAATACGTCTGTCCATAGCCTACTATAATAAGGCCTCAGAGTAACTTGCGAATTTGGCACTAGGGATGCAGTAGAAGATGGTTGAAGAAATACATGAGCTGCCTTAAATCATTAACAAAGCACAATAGAGTTTAGGAATGTATTACCAGCATATATAAATATGGTGTCAAAGCACCCATATTCGTTGTTAAAATTTAGATTAGTCATCAAATGATTGCGCAACAGGCTATATTTGGGTCAAATTTAGTGATTTTCAGAGGTCGTTTAAGGGCACTTCTAAGTGTTTTTATTATAAAGATTTTCGCATAGAACTGAGAAGCGATTGTGTTAATACTAAAAATTTGGAATTTTTTCATGGAATGTTCTTACATTCCAGTGTTGCCATGGAAACGTGTTTTGGTCAGTTGGGGCTATATCTTGAAAACAGCGATAGCTAGACATTCAAATTTAATCCCATTTGATAGCAAATAGGCTACTTCCTATTAAGCTATAATACAATTTCTATGTCTTAATTCAATAATTTACGAGTTATTAGACAATTTATCATTTTGGTCACATTTGGTAATTTGTCGAATTTCTCGTAAACCATTGAATTTAGACGCAGAAATTGTATTATAGCTTAATAGGAAGTAGCCTATTTGCTATCATTGGGAATTTGGGATTATATTTGAATGTCTAGCTATCGCTGTTTTCAAGATATAGCCCCAACTGACCAAAACACGTTTCCATAGCAACACTGGAATGTTAGAACATTCCATGAAAAAATTCCAAATTTTTAGTATCAACACATTCACTTCTCAGTTCTATGCGAAAAACCTTAAAATAAAAACACTTAGAAGTGCCCTTAAACGGCCTCTGAAATTCACTAAATTTGACCCAAATATAACCTGTTGCGCAATCATTTGATGACTAATCTAAATTTTAACAACGGATATGGGTGCTTTGACACCATATTTATATATGCTGGTAATACATTCCTAAGCTCTATTGTGCTTTGTTAATGATTTAAGGCAGTTTATGTATTTCTTCATCCATCTTCTACCGCATCCCTAGTTAAGTTACTCTTAGGCCTTATATATAGTAGGCTATGGTCTGTCCTATTGTTATAATCGAAATCGCAAGAAAAATCACCAAATTTGTCAATTTTTAAAATTTTTGATGTGTAATGATGACGTCATAACAGACTGATGAGTTATCTTTTTTTGATGAAAGTTGTAACATATTTGTGATATATTAATATATTAATACACATTCTATTAATATTTCATATATAGTATATATATCTGTAACGAATTGATTTAAAAAACTACCAGGCACAGAAAGCTGATTTTTGGCTTGTGGGAGTCTTTTGGCTATGGCTCCATTAAGTTCTGAGCTCAGAGCAAAATGTCGACTCATCATGGAATTATGACGTCATTGTCACATCTTTAAAAGTTAAGCAATACAGTTGTTCGAGCATAACTCAGCCATTATAGGAGATAGAAGGCTGAAATTTTAATAGAACCTGTATACTAACATATCTCACATATGATGCAACTATCAAAATGATGACTCATCACTTTGTTATGACGTCATTATTACTCATCAAAATTTTCAAAATTGAAATTTTGTGATTTTTCGTGCGATATGATCATAAGAGTACGACATAACATCCCTAAATACGCCTGTACTACTGTTATAATCGATATCGCACAAAAAATCACCAAATTTGTCATTTATTAAAATTTTGATGCGTAATGATGACGTCATAACACGGTGATGAGTGATCATTTTTTGATGACAGTTGTGTTATATGTGAGATGCATTAATATCCATTTTCTATTAAAATTTTAGCCTTCTATCACTTAAAATGTCTGAGTTATTGTCGAAAAACTGAAATTTCTCAATATATAAAAGTGTCAATGACGTCATAATTCCATGATGAGTCGACATTTTCGTCTGAGCTCAGAACTTACTGGAGCCATAGCCAAAATTCAGCTTTCTGGGTCTGCCAGTTTCTTCAATCAATTCGTTACAGATATATATATATATCAAGGTTGAAACCGCTTCAACCAAATACTAATTTAACCGAATAATGGTCAGACCAAATAATTTGGTTAACCGAATAATGGTCAAACCGAATAATTTGGTGAACCGAATAATTTGGTCAACCGAATAATTTGGTCAACCAAATAATTTGGTTTACCAAATAATTTGCATGCTTTCCCAACACAATCACGATATATTCAATATATAAATATTTATACAAAAATTTAATCAAGTATATGTAGGCCTATTAGATTTATTTGTGTTCGCACCACCACATGTAAGAACATGTTATTGTGTTGGGAAAGCATGCAAATTATTTGGTTGACTAAATTATTCGGTTTGCCAAATTATTTGGTTGACCAAATTATTCGGTTGACCAAATTTTTCAGTTGACCAAATTATTCGGTTGACCAAATTATTCGGTTGACCAAATTATTTGGTTTACAACCGAATACCAAATAATGATATTTTGTTACAAACCGGATACCAAATAATGATATTTGGTTACAAACCGAATATCAACTATTTGCGAATATTATTTGGTTAAACCGAATAATCAACTATTCGGTTGCAACCCTGAGATATATATATATATATACACTGCAGTATCGATTTACGAACACCGATTTTCACCAAGTATTTATCGATTTTACGAATTTCCCTCTCCAAATTCATTTTATTGATACTTATAATATTTGTATCCTGTGAAACAATTTTGGTTGTCTTTTATATCAATATTGCATACGTAGTGTGTATACAAATCACGTACTATTTTACGAACTCAAACTATCGATTTTACGAACTGAAATTATCGATTTTACGAACTCAAACTATCGATTTTACGAACTCAAACTACGTATTGATTTTACTAATTCATATCAGGGTTTCATTTAGGGGATGGCGAGGGATGGCTCCCGCCATCCCTTGGATCTCATTCGCCATCCCTTGACATCCCTTGACATCCCTTGAAATGTTGGAAAAAGTTAGTTTATTTTGTATAATATTGAAACACAAAAACTGAAACTTCACAATAAAAATAATGACATAATGTACATGCACTGTCAGTACTACTAAATGTAAGTAAGCAAAATACTAAAACTTTTAACAAGCCACAAACGCTTTTGATAATGCAAATATACCACAAAGCTACAATTTCAGAAAAATGCATGTTTGCTTCACAGATTGTACTAGATTCGATCTCAGAGACCCTAACCCTTCTTATTTCCAGGGGGAGGATGCTCCCAGACAACCCTATCTCACGCAGTTACGGCCTCGCCACCCCTTATTCCTCAAAACCCAAATTTTGCCATCCCTTGAGTCAGTGTTTAAATGAAACCCTGCATATCAATAGATGCATGATTCTAATGAAGTCATGGTTGGCTTATAAGTTTAAGATTGAATTATTCAATGCATTGCGTAATCTGAAACTTGAAGTTTGTAGTTCCAAACAAGCCTAATTAGAATTATAAAATGGTTGACAACTTTTCTAGGACTAGTTCAGCATCCAGTTTATTGAGCGAAATAATGTTTGTTTAATGAATAATACTACTCGTATATGTATAACTCTATACAGGGCAACTCCGCTTAATAGGGCCACTGTTTAATCGGGTTAACCGCTTAATCGGGCCACTATTGGCAGGACAAGAATAGCTATCACACAGAAGCTAATACAAAATATTTTCGGTTAATAAGGTTCTCCGCTTAATCGGGTCAAAATGTCCTCTGATCGATGTGACCCTATTAAGCGGAGACTGTATATATATATACAGTGAAGATTGGATATAACGACATCGGATATAACGATAAATCTTAAATAACATTTTTCTCTCGCCCGATGGTACGTCGTTATATCCAATATTCACTGTATATAAATATACATATATATATGCAAGCGCGCTTCGCTTGCTTGCGCTGCGCAGCTGGCGACAATTTATGTCCGCCGGAGGCTCCCTTCGGTCGCCTGGAGTCACATTGATTAATTAAAAGGGAGATAACATCCCTAAATACGCCTGTACTACTGTCATGATCGATATCGCACGAAAGATCACCAAATTTGTCAATTTTCAACATTTTAATGCGCAATGATGATGTCATAACAGGGTGATGAATCCTTATTTTTTATGATAGTTGTGCCATATATGAGATATATTAATATACATCGTTACTATTAAAACTCGATTATTGTTTGTGTATATATACAGTAGGACGTCAGTTATCCGAACGGGTTGGGACCGCGGAGGTTCGGATAACTGAAGTTTGGATAACTGACGTTCTACTGTATATATATATACTATATATCTGTAACGAATTGATTGAAGAAAAAGCAAGGCGTAGAAAGCTGATTTTTGGCATGTGGGAGTTTTTTGGATATGGCTCCAGAAAGCTCTGAGTTCAGAGTAAAATGTCGACTCATCATGGAATTATGACGTCATTGTCACATTTGTTAAGCAACACAGTTATTCGGGCATAACTCAGCCATTATAGGAGATAGAAGGCTGAAATTTTAATAGAATCTGCATACTAACACGTCTCACATAAATGCAACTATCATCAAAAAACGATGACTCATCACTCTGTTATGACGTCATCATTACTCATCAAAATTTAAAAAATTGATAAATTTAGTGATTTCGATTTTAAAACTAAGATGGAGATATTTAGAGATGATATCTCCCTTATAATTAACCAATGTTACCCTCAGGCAACCGAAGGGAGCCTCCGGCGGACACTTTGTGTCCGCCAGCCGCGCAGCGCAAGCAAGCGAAGCGCGCTTGTAATCTATTAAAATATCAGCCTTCTATCTCCTATAATGGCTGATATAAAGTTTTGAAAATATATACATAACCAGTGGCGTACCGTGACCAAATGCCGCCCGGGGCGGGAATTTTAGAATGCCGCGTTGCCGCCCCTAAGTGTGAATTATTCAAATTATAATTTCGCGATTAAATTTTCTATTTGCTTTATTTTGCTTAACAATAATCTAATAACTCGCTACAAATGGTTAACAAATAGTTCTTCTCGCTTTCAATGCTGCGAAATAATTGATAACATCATCAAAATTAGTATTATCTGTTATGTCTCTCTCTATCGACAAGATTGCACTGCTTGTTAACCGAATTTGACTCATTGTCGATCGCAGATAATTCTTTTTTAGTTTTAACTTCGAAAAACTTCTTCCGCAACTTGCAACGCTGGTACTCATGGTCAGAAATATTCGAATCGCGATAATAAGATTTGGAAGGGACTCTATAAATCCTCATTTGACCATCCATTGCAGTAGAACAAGAATAGTGCAATTTCCGCAAATGACACCTTGATTATTATTGCGCGAGACTAACACATATCTTCCAAGTCTATGAATTTCAAGTTTCAATTCATTACCATCGACTTCATTATATACAAGTTCATCAGCGAGGGCATTGATGCTTTGTTCGATAAATTTATCTCGGTTTGTATCCATGATAATTTCAAGTTGGAGAAACCCAAATTTTTTGTTAATTGTGTCCATCTGTTCAAAGCGTTTGTTAATTTCATTCCTTAATTTGTCCACCACTTGAAACAACTCTCGTCGTAGCTCTTCTTGGAAAGTAATATTTTCATCATTAATCACCACACCATCTAATCTTTTTCGCTTCCTCACACGTCGCGTTATTGTAATATCCATTTCCTCACATCTGGCGATCGCATAAAAAATAGATTCCTCAACCAGTCGATCTCGTCCATCATCCAGAAACTGTCGAAGTGAGTGGATTTTAAAAACAGATTGATATGTTTTCATTATTTCAGAAATTGAAATCATTACAATTGATTTAGAGGGATTCTTAATTATAGAAGTGCAGTTATCAATTGTTATTTGTGAATTGGCAATAGTGCAAATTGTCAACAGACAATAAACTTTGATCACTTTAATTCAACACTGGATTTCTACATGCATTAGGAGAATTTAATTTAAAGTTGTAAATGCAATTTGCCGCCCCCTTGAAGTGCCGCCCGGGGCGGACCGCCCCCCCCACGGTACGCCACTGTACATAACCATTTTGCCCGGCAGTTTCTTCAATCAATTCGTTACATATATAGTACAAGCGCGCTTCGCTTGCTTGCGCTGCGCGGCTGGCAGACACTTTGTATCCGCCGGAGGCTCCCTTCGGTCGCCTGGGGCCACATTGATTAATTTTAAGGGAGATAACATCTCTAAATACGTCTGTCCTACTGTTATAATTGATATCGCACGAAAAATCACCAAATTTGTCAATTATTAAAATTTTGATGAGTAATGATGACGTCATAACAGAGTGATGAGTCATCACTTTTTGATGATAGGTGCATCCATAGCATTCTAATACACTAAGGCAATTGCGCAGACCTTTTTTTCTGGACCATGGATTGGTTAAACGAGCTAAGTGAATTTATCACTAAGTATCAATTTAATTAACATTTATTTGCTTTCTATTTGTCCACCACACTTACTAAAGTCATATCATTGAGTCCAAAAGGTTAAGTACTTAATAAATGAGCGTTTATAATCATAATAAGTTAATAAGCAATTTTAATTGCAAACAAACAAATACATTCGAAATAGATTCATAGCACAGCACGGCAAGACTAACAATAGACACTAAGTAGGAATAATCTTACATATTAAAATGATAGGATTTTTGTTTGTTTGTTTGTTTGTCCGAATTGATTGAAGAATTGGCAAGTCGTAGAGATACGAAAATTTACATGTAGGTGTCAAATGATGAATCTAGGATTAATATCTAAGCGAAAATATCACACCTCTGCAAAAAAATGGAAAACAATTTTCACACCTTTATATACATATTTTCACACGATTTGACGAATTTATGCTAGAAACTAGCTTCCAACGGGTTGACATGGGGTTTTTAGAGGTGCAGATTTCGAATATCATATTTTCAGATCAATATGATAAATTATTTGTTTACTATTGTTTACATTAGATACATAAAGTAAACAAATGACAAAAATAAGCGAGAAACTAGCTTCCAACGGTTGACATGGGGTTTTTAAGGGTGTAGATTTCGAATATCATATTTTCAGATCGATATGATAAATTATTTGTTTACTTTTGTTTACAATAGATACATAACTAAACAAATTACAAAAATAGGCTAGAAACTAGCTTCTAACGGTTGACATGGGGTTTTTAGGGGTGTAGATTTCGAATATCATATTTTCAAATCGATATGATAAATTATTTGTTAACTTCCGTTTACATTAGATACATAAAGTAAACAAATGACAAAAATAAGCGAGAAACTAGCTTCCAACGGTTGACATGGGGTTTTTAGGGGTGTAGATTTCGAATATCATATTTTCAGATCCATATGAAAAATAATTCGTTGACCTTTGTTTGCAATATATATATAAAGGAAAAAATTCCAAAAATAGTTTAGATTGAGTAATTCCAGGCGCCCGCAGGGCGACTCTGTGGACACGTAGTGTCCGTAAGCCGCGGAGTGCAAGCAAGCGAAGCGCGCTTGTCATTATTGAAATGGTGAATTGCATTAATTAAAATTAGTAAACTGTGGGATGTTATGAAGAGAAGATAATATTCTAAGATTAAGGAAGATCAAAACGTTGTTATTCCGTTAGACATCACTTCTCTTTCTTCATCCTTTATCCGGTCTTGTCACACCATTCCTAAGAAAGAGAAGAACTATTATACCTCACAACAACACAATTCTCTCACACATATCAATCCATTTGTCATCAACTATGATTAAAATTAATACTAGTAATTTAGTATGAGTTGAACCGGGATAAAACTGTTTTCGAAGAACTTGAGAGTTAGCAATTTGATGAAAGTTTTATGGATAATACAAGTAGTAACGCAGTCGATAACAGCAATAGATGGATACATAAGTGACCCCTGTCTAATAAATATATGATAATTTATTGAGATCCCTTATCAGTTATCATTTGTTAAATAGGTTAGATATTTTGTATAAGCGAAAACTGCACACCCAGCCACGTTATTTAGGTACTCAATTTGTGAATTTAAATACATTTCATTAAACTATTCAAATATTCTTTAAGAGCTATGATCACTGTTAATAGTAAAGTTGTTTCAGCTCTAAAAAGACCTTCAGTGGGGATGCGGGCAGGCGTTATATCATGACCAGTATCTCATTATTTTTTAATATAATCAAGGCTGATAATTTGATATATAATTGGCTATAAACATTTAATTCACGCATTGAAGTCTCAATAACCGTCAATGTATTTTGAATTGCTGGTAGATCGACTCGATCTCTAGCAACAAATCCTGAAATATAATGGGATACTGATCCCAAAAGACAATATATGCGGTAGCTAAATATTGATGCGGGCGAGGAGATGAAACACGGTCCTAATTAAAAGTCCTATACTAGGATTATTGGATTGTTGTTTAATCGAAAAAATATTTGAGATGATTGGATAATTGAAGTCGATGTACACTATCCAAAATTTGACAATAAGAAATATTATAGTCAGGGTCGCTTATTGTGAACCACCAGGGGACCAAAAAATCTGTTCATAATATACTTCATATTAAGCGAACTTGATTCAATACAAATCCTATCTAAAAAATGAAGTTGGGACCAGGAGGTTAGTTCATAACAAACGAATGTTCATATTAAGCGGGTTCATAATAAACGACCCAGACTGTAGTTTGAACTAGATATCTGAGAATATAAGCTGAAATGATGTTTTATTCAGTTTTAATGGATCATTTTGTATTCAAGCCTGTTAGTAAATATAGATTTCTGCAGCCGTATTCACTAAGATCTTAAGCACTAAGATCGATCTTAAGTCTTAAGATCGATCTTAGTTAAGATCGATCTTAAGATCGAACTTAGAGCTATTCACTAAGAATTAAGATCGATCTTAAGATCGATCTTAAGATAGAACTTAGAAATAATGTTAGGGTTAATATGATTAGAATATAGCATTATACTAATCAAATACAAAACTGAACTATAATATTTGTAATGGTAAGTGGTCATTTATTATTGATCTAGTGAAAATAAACTATATTTCTTCTTTTTGTTCAAAATTGGGGCAATTAATGTCAATATTAGGAGCAAAGAAGATTGATTAACCCACTCCTGTAAGACATAGCTTCTATCTATGTAGTTGTACCGCCTGGAATGCCTGCTAGTGAGTCTCTTACATATCTGTGGTGAAATCTTTGTTTTAACTTTGAATTCTATTATGAAAATTCAATGTTTTATGCATGTAATCTATAATTATTCTACTCTAGTCAATATCAAAGGAAGAGCTATCAAAGAGCACAAGTTATACCTCATGGATTCATAATATTATATTAAACAAAACATATAAACGACGTGTCTTTATATATTGTAACATGAAAACCTCTCTAAAACAAAGTATAAACACTGGATATGAGAAGTACAATAAATTGAACTCTATCGACTGTAAAATTTCTGCGTCATTTGGTGTTACGAAAATAATTGGTGTCATTAGTGGTTATGGTAAGTCGGCGTCCTCCCGTGTATATAAATTGCTGCTGAGTACTTGTATTAACAATACAAGACCAAATGGACAAATCCCGCAAAGCAAATTGGACCAGAGAAGTCTCATTAATGAAATTGAATCAGCAGGTGAGATTTTGAGAGGCTCAGGAATTCTGCTGACAAAAACAGGAAGCCAGAAAGACTGGAGGGGGTACAAACACTGCTGGACAGGTAGAAGACGAGGACATGCAATTATATCAGCAGATAGAAGTATTTCTGACTCTGCAGATCGGGTAACAGAGATGTTTCAAAACACCCTTGCTTTTAGCGGAATTACAGGTGCTGCTGATCTTTTTCAAAGCACCAGCTGAGAACAATGAAATTCCAATAGCATCAACAGTATCAGCTGCAGGTCCCGTTGAATTTGAAGATACTCCAATTTTAGAGTCTCCAGAAGTTGAAATCCCGACAATATATACTCGTAGGCCATCAAAGAAAAGTCGGAAGAGAAGGCGAACTGTTGATGAGCAAGATGATTCGGTCGAACTCTTGAAGGCTGCAGACTTTCTTCCATTACAGCAGGTTGATGAAGAGCAGAGGGACTATTATAGATTGAAACGTCAGAGACTGCTGGAAAAATCATTGTGAATAGGAAAATAGGATCAAAGTGATTATTATCAGTCATGTGAATCAATATATAAAGCCTGTCTCTATAATTGTGCATATTGGAATGATTATATGATCAAAGAATGTATGTTTGTTTATTCATACAAATCCAAAAAGAATTTGCCACGAATATAGCATGTGATACATGTTGCGATGTTACACACAATAAGGAGAAATGTTTTTAAAATATTTAAATTTTATTTGAAGTCTAATATCAATCAAGGTAGATTAAATGTTCGATAGAAGTAAGTTTGAACAACATTTATGGAGTAATTAGTGAAAATCGAATCAATTCCAATACTTAAGACACCTCCCTAGGTTGCTTAAAGTTCGGTCTTAAGTTCGGTTTTAAGACCGAACTTAAATCTTAGTGAATACCATTCTTAGTGAATACGACTTAAGATCGAACTTAAGACTTAAGCACTAAGATCGATCTTAAGATCGGTCTTAAGTTCTTAGTGAATACGGCCGCTGAAAAAATTATCTTAATTTAAAAAAAAAATAGCTATTGGACACATGAGCTATCCAGGCGTTTCGTAGGTCGAGCGTCGAGGTCGCTAAGCTATGAAAGAATATCTGAAAATGAACTAACTAAGAACTTATCTACCTTTTCTTCTTTGTCAGTTATGCTATTAGTAGAGTAGGCAGATTCCATCATCAATCGTTCAGTGTGATCCAATGATACTCTCTTAGGCTTGGAATTCCATTCAGAAAGATAGGAAGGGTAGTCGGGGAATATACTGGGTACTCAAGTTTTCTTTAGAGCTATTCTATCCTGGAAACTGTAATAGTACGAAGCCCGTCATTGTAGGTAATGGTTCTCTCGATGTTATCTGGTTTGAAATAATGTATACATATCTAAACGGTGTGTAAATGTGAAAATCAGTTAATACGTATAATACATAAATTATAGAAACTTACTCACATTAGCATGTTTGCTTCCTAGTCTTTCCGTGGGCGTGGAATTACCCTAAACGATTCTTTGGGAAATGAAAAGCAGAGGGATATTCTGCTTCACTTTTAGAGATGGACTTGCAGCCTGGAACAACACAGGACATGTCGTTCCGGAAGAGTAATACAGATGGATGCTTATGTAGTGTTTCGGATCAACTTTGAGTCGTGTATAGGAAAAGACAGTGATTTTTAAAACTTCACAACAAGGTAGCAAATAAATATATAATTCATGTGGTTGATTTTATATTTGCATTTAAAATAGAATTCTGATCTTTTTTTTTTTAAATTGTTCAGATCCGACCATTTGTTCGTAAGTTATCGTATATTATAGGTAAAGTTCGGACATTGTGCCTCTCTGGGGTCACTGAAGAGGCCGATTTCATATCTTAAAGACTATTAAAGATATATAATCTATGATCATCTTAAATGAAAGGATAAACCTATATGATAATATATAGGTTCCTCAAACATCTCTTTGTCAAAAAATAAATATTTCTTGACTTATCATTGATTTTATTGTAATGCAAATTCTATGGAGAACTTTGACAATATTAGAAAATGGCGAATCTAGTCATGGAATATGTGCCCAATGTAGCTATTAAACTAAAAAATCAATGCAATTGTTACAAAAATGGTTAGTGAAAAATTGGCTCACTTTTCAAGATTATTTTGAAAATTCTGGCCTTTTACGTCCAAAATTGGGTCAAAACCCCCCATTTATGGTCTTAAACTTTTTATAACAGTATATACATGATTCTTTGATAATACTTGTACTATGTCCTATGAAATGCTAAGTTTTAAATTTTTATCACGTGATGACGTAGCATTTTTCGAAAATCATCACTTGAAAACCAAAAGTCGTAGACTCTCGCTCTAACTTCCTAATATACTTTTTAGAAGCTCTTAATTTATTCTAAACCGATGAATTATACTTTGTAGTGCAAGGATTATGAATTATATTTCCCAATTGGTTCAAAATATTCGGAGTTAGAGGCCTCAAGGTAATTTGTGAATTTTCAGTGTAATTTGTTATTTTCACCAAAATCTGTTGGAATATATCTAATTCATCAGCATAAATGCGATTAAATGCCCATGGATGCTTTTATTTATCGTTGATAGCTCATTTTACATCGTTCTTAACATTAAAAATTCAAATCCCTATATCTCGGGACTTTAAAATTCCAAAATTGACCGTCTTTCAAAAATTTTAACTCAAAATTGCTTTGAAATAGAGGTTTGAAATTTTCAGTTGTTCCATATCATTAGGCGATGAGCGTAGTACTACTCGATTTTCGATATCTTATAAATTTGTGATTTTATTGCTGATTTCCAAAGAAAATCTGGCTTTTTGCCGTTTTTTGGCAAAAATTTTCAAACCCCTATAAAATTAACAATTTTGGTTATTTTAACTTTCTTTTGGTCCTATGCGATAGCGAATTTGATAGACTATTTATGAATAAAATTTTGAAGCATTCGATCAAACATGTGTTTCCAAAAAATCACAGAGTGGAGGAGGGCTTACCATTAAGATGTGCTAGGGAAAAACAGAAAATGAAAACGACTTTGAGACGCTGTAACTCAAAAACTAGAAATGCGAACCAAAAACTGTTTGGCCTGTCTCAATATTTTTTAATTGCACTACCTGCACACGCTTAACATCTTATATATATCTCTTCTTGATATATGCTGTAAGCCAAACATAAGGATTTTTCACGGGCGGTATCCTTAAGTTCTAAGATCTAAGCTAAATTTTCAAACCTCTGCAAATAAAATGGGAAAGAATTTTTTACACCTTTTCTATACAATACTATGTACGGCTTCATTCTCACAATATAAATCATTGTACGAAACTATGGTAGGTTGTCATTCTTTTTAATACTTCAAAGCAATAACTTATATAGATGTCTCAATTATATTATAGTGTATAGCAATAAAAAATGGCTATGTATATATTTTCAAACCTTTATATACATATTTTAACACCATTTGACGAATTTTGAAAATTATGCTAGAGACTAGCTTCCAATGGTTGACATGGCTTTAGGGGTGTAGATTTCGACTATCATATTTTCAGAACTATATGATAAATTATTTGTCTACTCTAGTTTATATTAGATAATTAAAGCAAACAAATTCTAAATAATATGCTAGAAACTTACTTTCAACGGTAGACATGGGGTTTTCAGGGGTGTAGATTTGAATATAATATTTCCAGATCGATAAGATAAATTAATTGTTTACTTTTGTTTATATTAGATACATAAAGTAAACAAATTACCAAAATAGGGTTGATTGAGTAACTCCAGGCACCCGCAGGGCGACTCTGCGGACACAAAGTGTCTGCAAGCCGCGCAGCGCAAGCAAGCGAAGCGCACTTGTACTTATAAAAACCGGAAGTGATGAGATATCTCGAAAAAATGTTGACAGTGCACATCGACACCATAAAAAGATCCTACATGCGAAATTTGGAAAAATCGGACTGTTAGATTTCGCAGTAGCGCGGTACGGACATACATACACTGCCCTACCAAAGTATTCGTTCACCCTAATAATTCCCATACAAATTGTATAAATCGTATCTATTTTGGGAGTCAATATTAATAAATCAGTAATAGTTCGACTAAATTTGCCTCAAAATTCAAGTTCTACACACTCGATTTACTCATTTTATATCAACTCAATTACTCTATTTTAAAGCTAAAATATTTCAACCCGTGACACCTAGTGCCACTAACGCCATCATATATAGTGGCATCAATTTATGCTATGTGGCACAATGAAGTAAATGTTCAAATATTTATGTTGGAAATAGAGTAATTGAGTTGAAAGACTATACAATGAGTAAATCGAGTGTGTAGAATATGAATTTTAAGCCAAATTTAGTCAAACTGTTACTGATTTATTAATATTGACTCCCAAAATAGATACAATTAACACAATTTGTATGGGCATTATTGGGGTGTACGAATACTTTTGGTAGGGCATAAGGGCGTCTCCCTACAGGAGCTGCACTAAACATCCCTGGTGCAAATTAGGATTTAAAGTGAGATATTTCAAGAAATCGGTTAACAGCCCTGTCTTTATTATTTAAAATAAGATATAAGGTAATAAAGACTACGTTGAGTATCAACCCTGAAAGCTAAATAAAAATGTTAGAAAATACGCCAGAAGTCAGCTTTCAGAATTTCACATTTCAACTTTGATAAGGTCGGTTATTTATAAATATGAGTTCAAACTCTGCAATTTTTGGATGAACTACTAAAAATATTGTTTGGGGCTGTGCTCGGTTTGACTATAAAATTCCACAACTAAAAGGTATGAAATTTTAAATGTTAACACATACAATGCTAATCGCAACCTCGCTAATCGTTTGGATTAGTGAATTCGCTCCGTTAGTGAAATAATACTAATTCAATGGGTATTAACTACAATAAATTCGTATTGTTACAATATTTAGGATAACATGCGCGCATTGCGCACTTGCGCAGCGTGGCTAGCGAACACTTGGTGTTCCCAGAGTCTTCCATGCATTTTTTTATAAATTTTTACTCTGTACCTATTGTAAACATAAGTAAATAAATAATATATCATACAGTTTCGAAAACACTATATTTGAGATGTACACCAATAAAACCCCCATATCAACAGTTGAAAGCTAGATTATAGCATATAGTTGGTTTGTTTATTTTACATATCTATTGTAAACAAAAGCATACGAATAAATTATCATATTTATTCAAAATACTACAGTGGCACAATTCTATCCTTAATATCTCGCATCATAGACCCTACACCGTATATAAGTATAGAAAACACACTGAAAAGTAAAAATGATGAATCCGCTTGGGGACAAATAAATCGATATGCACTGTTAATAACTTTATAGTCATTATTGATAAGATAAAATGATTTTTTAGGGTATATTAAAGTGATTTTTAGTTTCGAATAGGATCACAAATAAGGATGATTAGGAGTTTAAACGAGATTCGGAGAGAAATTTTTATTAAAATTCGTACCTAAGATCCAAGAATTCCCCGTTTGCAAAGGTTTATTTATGCGGGAAAAATCGGCAGAAAAAGTGCCACCTCGATTCCCCAATTCTACCAATTCCCCGTTGGTGGGTGTTAACTGTGTGTGACTAGGAATTTGCTCCTACTTTTAACCATGTTTCTAAAGGCCCTGTTTGTGGAGGTTCTACTGTATATTGTATAGAAAAGGTGTGTCAACTGTTTTCCATCTATTACAGGGTGTGAAAAGATTTAGAACTTAATCATATACTCATAATTTGACACCTGCATGCCAATTTTCTTATATATATGACTTGCCAATTTTTAATCAATTCGGGCATACAGACAAAAAGCGTAGCGTTATGATTATAAACGTTGGTTCAAAGAATAGAGGCGAATCAGATTGTTGTTCGGATTAGCAAGTGCGTACTGTATTCATAAACGTCGGTTCAACCTCCTTCTAATAACCTCGAATTTGTCCAAATCGGACGTTGGGAAAGTCCTCAAATTTACATTTCAAGTGTGTTCGGTTGAATACTAAGCTAACTTAACACTCGTAAATTTTGCATATTCTCTGCTATATGTAGAGGTTATCTGATATTGTCTCTGAAAAAGGCAAAGAATCTAACAAATTAAAAATTGAATGAAGAAATTATGATTTTAGCGAATAAATAAATCGGAGATCACCTGTGCAATATGACCGGATATACTGGCAGTATTAATAATGCTGCTTGACAATTTCCGCTTTGAAGCCTCCTGCATATATTGATGGCATGCTTGAATCATATTCGCATAGCCAATAACATTAACAGAAAAGCTCTTTTCCCAATCCTCCTTTTCAGCACTGAAAGATTTAGAACCAAAATAAGCAACACAATTGACTAAACCACGAATTATACCATCATTATCATTTGCAAAGTTTTTAACTGCAAAGGTACACTGCTCTTTGTCAGAAACGTCAACTTTTCGACAAGATACAGTCCCAGACAAAGATTCACAGATTTCTTTGGCACCCTGCTCATTAATGTCAAAAATCTGTACAATAGCGCCTTCAGAAAGAAGTCGTTCGACTGTAGCTTTTCCAATGCCTGAAGCACCTCCAGTTACAATGATAGGCCAGTTAATTAGACGCATACAAAATGGATTCGTAGCCATTTAAAAAGTTAAATATAAAAAGATCTAAAACACAACAAATTATTAACCTGTTTTCTAATTAAGGGTAGAACACGCTTATTTGATAGGAAGTTCAATGGTAAAATTTAGTTGTACAAACGAGCCAGTCGCTACGAATAAAATCATGAGTATATGAATATGGAAGTTATTCTAAACATATAAGATCGTTGCTGATTTCTGAAATTTTGGGTTTCTTTTTTAGAACACCATAAAAGATAATTGAGACAAAATAATTTGTACTAGGATCACACAGGCATATCAAACTAAACTAGTCTACTAGGCATATGAAATCATCGATAAACAATATTTATCCCGCATGAAATTTGAAGTTAACTCTTGAATAATCTACTACAGTAAAACCTCCAATTAGGGAACACTTTTGGGACTGCTGAAAAGTGTTCCTAATATGGAGGTGTTCCTTGATAAGAGGTCTGCCTTTCAGGGGCCTGTCATAAACTTTATGCGGTGTATGAATGTATGTTTGTACACGTTTAACGAATCTGTATTATTAAATGTGATAATTAGCCCAATTGATTAAACTTTGAAAAAGTCTGTGACACATTTCTGCGACATGTGGCAACGCTTTTCTATTATATGTCCGTAAACAACACTCAGTACTGATGATTGACAAGATCTCTAACTTCTGTAAAAGGTTAGATTCTTACTGGATTTTGTGAAGACAATGTAATAATTTGTTTTGAGATAGAAAGACCAAAGATTTGAACAAAATGTCTTCATACAGACAGTGGTAGTATTTGTATACTTACTAAACAATGGGAAATGGCTTCCTTTTCATATAAACAACTCTCATTTTAATAATCAGTCATGTAAAGAAAAAAACAAACTTCGATCACACTGATCCTCACAAACTGTGAACAAAATACTTGTGTCATGTTGATCCCCAGAAATTATGATAAACACATGTTCCTTAATGGGAGGTCCATATGAATGGCTAAGTGACATTTGGGACACAAGAGTGTTCCCTGTTCACTATATGGAGGGGATCCTTAATGGGAGGTAGGTATCATTGTTAAAAGATAGGAGAAAATCGGGACTTAAAAAAGGTATCCCCTAAGCGGAGGTGTTTCTAAATCGGAGGTATTCCCTAATGGAGGTTTTACTGTATATCCATTATCTACCCTCACTGACGATTTTCTGTGAGTTTCAAGAAATTTTGAAGTCTTTGACCTTTGACCACTGAACACCTGTTGCAACAGAGAGTAATCCAATACCCTAATTGAGAATCAATGGGTGCAGCAAAACACTGGTTGTTAAAATGACCTCTCCTATGCAATGATGCATCAAAGTATACATTACAGCGGAAGCTGCCATGAATGTTTGATGTTAGAGCACCAAAACGTTGCTTTATCTCCATCGCAGCAATATCCGATCGCTCGGTGACAACTTGGGTGGCAACCAGGAAAATTTCTAGCGCATTTCGCTGAATGTTATTCCCTGGAACAGGAATGTCTAGAGGCACAAATCATCAGAAAATCCTGCCAGCTCGCAGATGTACATTGAACAGTGAGATGGGAACGCATATTAATTTCACTCGTTAGCTTATTCAACATGAGCGGATTATTCACCGAATCCCCTGAGTATTCCACCAAATGAAATGATGAGGAGAATTTGGAGTGAACTAAATGGCACTTCCGACATTGAAGACCGAAATACGATTGAAGGCCATTAGTGAATGGAAACTTGTGAAGACGGAGAAGACCCCCTGCACACAGGATCCGTGCACTTTAGGAGGGAAAATACAAAACCAAGTATGTCCATGTTCATAATTTCACATCCATGAGGAATAAACATAGAGTAGGTGGTCACTTTACCATTCTCTTTCAGTGTGACCTTGTGGGAAATTGTTCGAGGAGGAAATTATGGGTTTGAAAAGTCCAGTAGGATCAGGAAGGGTCACTTCTTAAATACAGATGGAGTTTGAGCGATGGTCCTCTTAAAATAAGACTTGCCCTTTTGAAATCGTCCCAGGTTTACCTTCACATGATAAGCGCGCTTAATTTGGGTGGTCGTCTAGCTGGGGCTATCAATATCCCAAATGTGAAAGAACCCAATTATGCATCAAGTTGCGGTTGAGGAGTTGCTAGAGTAGAAGGAGTACTACAAGCAGGAGGTGATGGAATGACTAATTCAGAATCTGATTCTGACTCTGAATCTGAAGAAACGGAATGCGCTGGGATCTCAAGAATAGGCAGATCCTGAAACCTGATTTGCGGAGAATGCATGCTGTCAGAAAGTATGATCGTTCGTTGACGAAGAAAATATTACTAATAAAAATAATTGAAAAGTTGCTAAGTTTTAGTAAAATGTTAGATACTACAGTAGACCCTCTCAGATCCGGACCTCCGAGTTACGGGCACCTCCCTCAACCGGGCGGACATCCTCTCGGATGAATGAGGTTCCTGTAGCTAGGATTTCTGGATTGACTTCGCCCTGATTCCCAATTGATCCTGATACAAAGTCAACCAATCTATCTCTTAGAATTGCAATTGTTCAAAAAGCTATATTTGATCCGACTCTAGTTTAAATATATTTGTATACTTCTCCATCATGCAACTAAGAATTAATATTTTCTCAGAATGAACCATCCTTATTATTCAATTTACGTATTCATTCTAAACAATATCATTTCTGAGCTACTGGCACCTCTTAGTTCTCAACCTCCAAGATACGGGCAGTAATAAGCGTTTAAATCTACCCATAATTGATATTTCTAATTTTACTACTATAAATTATCATTCTGCTTTCTTTCCTGAATTACGTGCACCTCTGTGATCCGGACCTCCGAGTTACGGATATCTTCGAGATCCGGACATCTTTAGATACATCCAGTTACGAGTATTTAACTTAGTAAAGTAGACTATAACTACTGCAAGTTAGCTCATTAGGAAAGAGTTTGACATTTTGGAAAATAAATATTTGAATATTGCCATGTGAATAATAGTAATTCTGACATCAGGACGGTAGTGCCCGAATAAGAGAGGTTCGACTGTATTACATAAGCTAAGATTATGATTAGATAGGAATATATATGCTAAATTTTAGATGTAAATTTATCCCTATTGTTTTCGTAATATTATTCATTTTTACAAATATATTCAGCATTCATTCATGAAAACTTCAGAACATATAGAGAATTGATATGTTCATCTAAGAGAATATTTAAAGTTGGCCTTTCCTATGGGCATTTTGATTTTTATCAAAAATTTGCCAAAAGTCATTTTAAAACATTTTTAGATCCATGAAGGGGTTCTAAACATTAAATTCGATTTTTAGAATTTCAATGCTAATATTTCGTCACTTGGAGCTACTTGTACCACCTGGTGTCACCCCCAAAAGGACACAATTTTGAAGCGAAATGTCTCATATCCATAACTTCCTTGAACCATGTCAGATCATCATTTTAATGAATTCGTGCTCAGCACTAAATTTCCAGCAATTTGATCAATATATTGGACATATATTGGACACATTTTGAGAATCTTTTGGCTGCGGATTCCTAGCAACGGCCAGGAATGTGAGAAAATTCCTGGCCGTTGCTAGGCACGGACAACCAAAAAATTCTCCAATAATAGTCAATATATTTATCAAATTGCTGGAAATTCAATGCGGGACACGAATTCAGAATTCAAATGATGATATGACATGGTTCAAAGAAGTTATTGATCTGGGATTCCGGCGGATACTATCGAATGTGGTTATATCAATGACCAGTTTTTCACACTTTTGATGGTGAAAATTTCTGATATACCATATTTAAGTTAAGTACTGCTATAAATTGTCGAATAAGGATATTTGAGTGATATTATTGAATATTCCAAAGCAGTTAAAAATAATGGAAATTAAGGATACCGCAATCGAAAAAACATGTGATATGGCTTACAGCATACGATGAAAGTAGAGCTATAAGAGATGTTAAGCGAGGTATCTCCGTCAAGAAATACTTGCACATTCCAAACCGTTTTTGATTCCCATTTCTAGTTTTTGAGATACAGTGTTTCAAAGTATATTTTTTTTGTTTTTCGCTAGCACATCTTAATGGTAGAAATCCGACCACTCAAGGAATTATTTAGGACAGCGCTGTCCAACAGGCGGCCCGAGTGGCCTGCTTCAATCTCCCCCTTTTTTACCCACTTTTAGACAAATTCTCCAAATTTTTCAATATCATGCATTTCGTTTTCTCGTTGGTAGGGACATAGGGACATAGGGCTGATAGACCATGGTCCTACCAATTCTTTTCAATAGATATTAGCTTCTAGTGTTCACGATACAAATTGTCCAAATGCCTCTATCCATACCCATCCCGAGTGCACGCCCCTGTATTGCGGCCCGCCACTAAATGGTATGAAGCAGTTGCGGCCCGAAGTAAATATAGCTGGACAGCCCTGGTTTAGGACATACCAAGGAATTAAATGCTTCCAATATCGAATCATAGATAGTCTATCATATTTGCAACTTCATAGGATCAAAAGAAAGTTAAAATGACAAAAATTGAAAATTTTAGCGATGTCCGAAAAAAAAGGCAAAAAAATGGAAATCAGGAATAAAATCACCAGGTTATAAGATATCGAAAATAAAGTGGTCCTACGTTCATCGCCTAATAATATGGAACAAATCTTGAAATTTTCAAACCTCATTCTCAAACCAATTTTGAGTTAAAAAAGGGTAAAGACGGTCAATTTTGAAATTTTAAAGTCCTGAGATATAGAGATTTTAAGGTTAGATGTTAAGAAGAATGTAAAATGAGTTATTAATGATGAACAAAAGCATTAACAGACATTTATTAGCATCTATACTGCTGATTTAGGTATATTCGAACCAAATATTTACAAAAAATAGCAAAAATACCCTGAAAATCCACAATATTCCTTGAGGCCCCTAACCCCGAATATTTTGAGATAATAGCCAATAATAATTGATATTCCTGGCACTACGAAGTATAATCTATCAGTTTAGAATGAATACAGAGCTTTCAAAAAGTATATTAGGAAGTTAGAGCGAAAGTCTCCAAGTTAGGTTTTTCGAAAAATGCTACGTCATATCACAAAAATATAAAATTACATCCCATAGGATGTAGTGCAATTTTCATCAATGAATCATATATGTGCTCTCATAAAAAGTACATTAGGAAGTGAGCATTAAGAATTTGGGCTTATATTTATCGAAATAGAGATATATCTCTTTTTCGACCTTAAATGGGGGTTTTGACCGAATCTGCGAGGTCCAAGGCCATAACTTTCAAAATAATTATCAAAAGTTCTCCAATTTTTCTGCACACATTATTAACGACAATTGTCCGCCTTTGGCATCTTCACATGATCGTAGTCGGCTCTTAAGGATACCGCCCTCGAAAAACATCTGACATAAAAAAAATATTGAGTAGTCTACCATCTAATCGTACTTGTTGGACGGCATTTATTTTGATATTCTAGAACTGAGCACCTAAAGCTCAGTCGTACTAAAAATCGGAAAGTTATTCGTGGTTTTGCGGCGCATTCATCAATTATTTTCTAACATATCTGATATTTTTTCAATTATATGAACCTCAAAATGGTTTTGGCCCCTTTAAATATTAAAAAACAGATGAATTTAGAAAAAGAGGCACTTAAAATCCAATCAAAAATATCTTTATGAGGGACTTCATTTC
The DNA here is from genome assembly GCA_963281255.1 of Aphrocallistes beatrix. Lineage (NCBI taxonomy): Eukaryota > Metazoa > Porifera > Hexactinellida > Sceptrulophora > Aphrocallistidae > Aphrocallistes > Aphrocallistes beatrix. The sequence goes on along the minus strand of OY725499.1, from coordinate 1,236,575 downwards.
TAAAATGCTCGGGAAATGGCCGTTGTGATATTAGCTATTGTGTATAGAAAAGAATTCTGAACATTTTTCAAAAAAATTTGTTCAGATCCGACCATTAGTTTGTAAGTTATAGTATATTGAAGTTAAAGTTGGGACATTAAACCTCTCTATGGCCCCGAAAGTGCTCGATGTCAATGCATAAAAACTATTGAAGATATATAATCTATTATAATCTTAAATGAAAGGATATCTATTATAATACAAGCGGGCATTGCTTGCTTGCGCTGCAGGGCTGGTGGACACATTGTGTCCGCCGGAGGCTCCCTTCGGTCGCCTGGGGTCAAATTGGTTAATTATATGGGGGATAACAGCTCTAAATATGGCCATCTTAGTGTTAATATCGATATTACTCGAAAACCACCAAATTTGTAAAATTGTAAATTTTGGATCGTTCCCTGATAAAAACCAAATGCTAGGATTTAGAAGAATGCATCCCACCCCATAAAAACAAAATCAAACTCAATCGGTGCGTCTAATAGCGATCAATAGGTACTCATTCGTATAAATGATGAGTTCATTTCCAAATATTGATCTAGGTAAAATTGCCGGTTTTTGAAATTTGACTCCATATATTGGGTTATTGCCCGATAAAAAACAAATATTAGGATTTATAAGGATGCATCCCACACCATAAAAACAAAATTAAACTCAATCGGTGCCACTAATACCGATCAACTGGCACTCATTCGAACAAATGATGAGTTCAGTTCTAATTATTGATCGAGGTAAATAGCCGTTTTTTGAAATTTGACTTCAACTTTTGGCATCGTTTGTTAATATATTCCAAATTTTAGGATTTACCAAGATGTGTCCCACCCCATAAAAACAAAATTAACCTCAATCGGTGCCACTAATACCGATCAACTGATACTCATTCGTACAAATGATGAGTTCATTTCTATTTATTGATCCAGGTAAATAGCCGTTTTTTGGAATTTGACTTCAAACATTGGGGTCGTTCCCTTATAAAACCAAATATTTGGATTTATAAGTATCCATCGCATCCCACTGAAACAAAATCAACCACAATCGGTGCCTCTAATATCGATCAACTGGTACTCATTCGTACAAATGATGAGTTCATTTCTATTTATTGATCCAGGAAAATAGGGGGTTTTTGAAATTTGACTTCATATATTGGGGTCGTTTCCTTATGAAACCAAATATTAGTATTTATAACAATGCATTGCACCCCTTTGAAACAAAATCAACCTCAATCGGAGCTCAAATACCGATTAACTGGTATTCATTCGTACAAATGATGAGTTCATTTCTATTTATTAATCCAGGTAAATAGCCGGTTTTTGGAATTTGACTTCTTATATTGGGGTCGTCTCCTTATAAAACCAAATATTAGGATTTATATGAATGCTTTGAACCCCATTGAAAAAAATCAACCTCAATCGGTGCTCAAATATCGATCAACTGCTACTCATTCGTACAAATGATGAGTTCATTTCTATATATTGATCCAGGTAAAATAGCCGGTTTTGAAATTTGACTTCATATATTGGGTCGTTTCCCGATAAAACCAAATATTAGGATTTATAAGGATGCATCCCACACCATAATGACAAAATTGACTTTAACCGGTGCCTCTAATACCGATCTACGTGTGTAATATTTCAACGAAAATTTGAGAAAAATTACCAATGAAACCCCCTCTATAGCAATGTTTTAGGATATAGCATAAGAATCTCGGGTTATCTCACTCTGGTCACGTCAGAATTTTTAAATTTTCGTCTTTTTCACAGGTGTCATTATGTATATATTTGAAATTTTTATTTTGTTGATTCTAAGCAGAAGAAAGATTGAATGGGTATTTATAGCATTAAGAATGGACAGAAATACAATGTATATTGTATTAAGGTGATCATTTAAGACTTGTCAGTGCACTCTTATCCTATTCTCTAAATTTATTTCAATTTTTGCTAAAATTTATACTTGTATTTCGTCTTTCATTAACACAAGCGCGCTTCGCTTGCTTGCGCTGCGCGGCTTGCAGACACTGTGTGTCTGCAGATTTACCTAGTGGGCGCTTGGGGATATTAGAGAAACAATACGTCGCTTTCTTGTTTTATGCTAAGTACGCTGGATTGTCATTTGTCTACGGTTACATTTATGAAATCAGAACTGTAGCAGAAATTTTGTTTAGTGATAAATATAATTTACTTCGTATTAAGTCAACTAATCCCGAATGTAAGCTCAATTTGAATACTCAAAGTTCACATTGCTAAAGCTTATTATACTTAAATAATCAATTCCAGTCTATGTCGTTAAAAGTTATTTTATGATCGAATTGATTGATCGTAGCATATAACACACTTTAATTGTTGTTAACAATCAAATTATATAGACTCAAAATAGCAGTATTCAATCATTTATATGAAATAGAATCGTGTGAATGGTATTATAAAAGGATGATAATTGATTGGTTCTCACATAATCCAATGAATTTCAATCACAAATAGTTATTTTGATTGTATGCTTAAGTCAATACTATTTTATTCCAATGTATTTGCATTATAAAATAATCGAATTTGATTGGTCAGCACATTTTGTCACCTATCTCGGCGAGGTGTGAACATTTCACTTAGATCTTCGAACTTAATCCTAGATTCATCATTTGACACATACATGCCAATTTTCGTATTTCTACGACTTGCCAATTCTTCAATCAATTCGGACAAACAAACAAAAACAAAAACAAAAAATCCTAGAGTTTTAATATATAAGATACCTTGAAAGACTACTTAAAATTAATGTTAAAATAGTGAAGAAGTGATTCTACTTCATTCGGGAGCATTTATGATATAACAGAATATCATATATGATGCTTCTGAAACATTTTTCACAAAACTATACTTGATTTCCCATGTCGTCCATTCATTTTCGGACGAAAATGAAATTGAGGATTTTACGTATATTTACAGTTGTACGCTAGACCTTTAAATTTTAGTTGATAATATAAAAATGCACTTTTGACTGGTAAATATTTAATCTTTCAACAATATTGGATATGGTACTGTCTCCTGATTCAGAACAGGAGGATATTAATTTCTATTGTGAGCTTACATTTAATGAAATATCAATTGTCAATCGGAGTCACTCTCATCCGAGTTTCCACAGTCAGTCAACCAGTTATGTAGTTCTATTCTTTCTTCATCGTGCTCATTTGATTCGCTTTCAAATTCAAAATCTTGTGCGTTATTAAATTCTTCATCCGTATTTTCTGATGTATTTTCTCGGTTTTCCTATTCAATATCTTACGATAAATGTCGAAATTCTTTGAAATTCTATTGTACAAATTAGTATTTTATTGCTCATCTATGGATATTCCAAATGAAATTTCTGATCTTTTTGATAATTATCATATTGATAGTTTATATCGTCTTTGTCGGTTTTGTTTCAATCGACTTTCTTCCCAAACTATCCCCAAGGAAGCCATTCGCAAACCACCTACCCAACTGGTAGTAGAAAGAGCTCTGAAATTTTATCAGATACATTTCAAGGTAGAAATTTCTGATATGACTAAGCCTAAAGTTATTTGCTCTGGCTGTCGTACTCGTCTTGCTAATCTGGAAACTGGGAAATTAACTTTGGAAAAATTCGAGAAGGACCGTAAAAATCTCGAGATTCTACCAAATATCGAAGATCAACAATATAGTACTCGTAGAATTACAGGTTGTACATCAGATAATCGTTGCCATGTTTGCCAAATTAATGGCTCTTGCCTTAACAACTACATGGTCAAACTTAAAACTCATGGTCCTAAACCAGGCAGACCTCTAGAACAGTCACCATGTAGAACAATGTCTAGTAAATGTGGAAAATTTCTAGAAAATCACAACGATAAATTTTGTAGAAATATCCTAAAACACCCCCACAGTTCATCAGAAGCTGGAAAGCATTTTGCGGAGAGAGTAGAAGCACGAGGGTTTACAAGTAAATTAGCAGCTGGTTATATCAAAGACACATTAAAAAAAGATATTCATTCTAATCCATGCAAACAACAGACTGGCAATAACAACAATCAAATATGATGGTAGAAAAAGTCCAGTACTAAAGCAATTGAACATTGAATCTGCTCGAGTTATTCAAAGACTAGGACATCTTGGTCTTGGAAAACATTCATATTGGGAATTGGGCAGAATTTTACGTCGGGATGGGATTGTCTTTCCTTCAGGAGGAATTAAAGAGGCATGGGATGAAAAATAGTCGGTGTTCGGAAGCATTTTCACTCCAATCACCCTTCAGATGATATGTAGAGAAAATACAAAGAATCCAATGCCAACGCCATTCGGATTTTGTACAGATATTGAACATCTCCTTAACATCATCACTCATAATCAATCGGATAAAGTTTCAAGATTAAAACTACAAATTGATGGAGGAAGAGAATTCCTGAAAATGTCGTTAATTATCGTATCCATGAATCCTGGTAGTATCTATTCTCCTACACCAAATAGCGTACTTTCCAACTTTGTTATTGCAATGGGTCATGGTCTAGAGAACTATCAAAATCTGAAAGAGCTATTCAGTTTTCCCTCAATTCAAAAATTGTTTTTAATCAATGCGCCTGTACAAATATCTTGTGATTTTAAGGTAGCAGCTTTAATTGTCGGGATTCAGCAAGCATCGAGCAAATATCCCTGTCCTTACTGTTTGTGGCGCAATGGTACTTCTTGCACTGGAGTATCAAACCAATCGAGGATGCGAGAAGAAATGATGAATGACCTTGCAAAGAAACATCATAATGTCATTAACGAACCACTCATTCATTGGTCAGAGTCAGTAATGGAAAAAATTGCTCTAGCTCCACTGCATATTCTTCTCGGGCTCGTAAATAGACTATTTTCTGAATCAAAACCTAATGAAAAAGCTACAAATAAAAAAGATCGTCAGTTGTATAAACTCCACTGTATGGCGTTATGTAAATACAATGTGTTTCGTTCAGAATATTGGAATGGCACCCTAGAAGGCAATTCTTGTTCGAGACTTCTAGACCACTTAGATGATATTCCATTTCCAGCCAGCTCAGTATGCTTTATCAATGCATTAAAAACTTTGAAACAAGTCAAAGATAAATGCCTAGGGATGGTGAGAAAATCAGGTTGGCAAGATAGTATTCGAGCATTTAGAGAAGCATGGCGTGATACAGGGTTACCTTGGTCTTTGAAATCAGATATCTTATCGGATCATTATGAGGAATACTTGACCCGTTTTGAAAATGACGCAAATGCTGGTGCAGCACTTAGTTCAGAGCAAAGCGGGGAAATGCTACATTCCAGACTGCAAAAGGTATGGGATCTTCGATTCAAGACTAGGGCTGAAAATCCAATATTTTCTCAACGTCTTGTTGATTGTATGGTAACATACAACTATAACTTAAATTGGGATAGGGCACAAAGGTCTTTAGAAAATACGGATGAAGAGGCTAACAATACACAAGAATTTGAAAGCGAATCAAATGAGCACGATGAAGAAAGAATAGAACTACATAACTGGTTGAATGACTGTGAAAACTCGGATGAGAGTGACTCCGATTGACAATTGATATTTCATTAAATGTAGGCTCACAATAGAAATTAATATCCTCCTGTTCTGAATCAGGAGACAGTACCATATCCAATATTGTTGAAAGATTAAATATTTACCAGTCAAAAGTGCATTTTTATATTATCAACTAAAATTTAAAGGTCTAGCGTACAACTGTAAATATACGTAAAATCCTCAATTTCATTTTCGTCCGAAATTGAATGGCCGACATGGGAAATCAAGTATAGTTTTGTGAAAAATGTTTCAGAAGCATCATATATGATATTCTGTTATATCATAAATGCTCCCGATTGAAGTAGAATCACTTCTTCACTATTTTAACATTAATTATAAGTAGTCTTTCAAGGTATGTTAATGAAAGACGAAATACAAGTATACATTTTAGCAAAAATTGAAATAAATTTAAAGAATAGGATAAGAGTGAACTGACAAGTCTTAAATGATCACCTTAATACAATATACATTGTATTTCTGTTCATTGTTAATGCTATAAATACCCATTCAATCTTTCTTCCGCTTAGAATAAACAAAATAAAAATTTCAAATATATACATAATGACACCTAAAAATTCTGACGTGACCAGAGTGAGATAACCCGAGATTCTTAGGCTATAGACATCCTAAAAAACATTGTTATAAAGGTGGTTTGCATTGGTAATTTTTCACAAATTTTCGTTGAAATATTACACCCGTGGATCAACTGGTACTCATTCGTACAAATGATGAGTTCATTTCTTTTTATTGATCCAGGTAAATAGCCGGTTTTTGGAATTTGACTTCATATATTGGGGTCGTTTCCTTATAAAACCAAATATTAGGATTTATAAGGATGCATCTCACCAGATTGAAACAAAATCAACCATAATAGATGCCTTTAATACCGATCAACTGGTACTCATTCGTACAAATGATGAGTTCATTTCGATTTATTGATCTAGGTAAATAGCCGTTTTTTGAAATTAGACTTCAACTTTTGGTGTCGTTTGTCAATATATTCTAAATATTTTGATTTACAAGGATGTGTCCCATCCAATAAAAACAAAATCAACCACAATAGGTGCCTTTAATACCGATCAACTGGTACTCATTCGTACAAATGATGAGTTCATTTCTTTTTATTGATCCAGGTAAATAGCCGGTTTTTGGAATTTGACTTCATATATTGGGGTCCTTTCCTTATAAAACCAAATATTAAGATTTATAAGGATGCATCTCACCAGATTGAAACAATATCAACCACAATAGGTGCCTTTAATACCGATCTACTGGTACTCATTCGTACAAATGATGAGTTCATTTCTTTTTATTGATCTAGGTAAATAGCCGTTTTTTGAAATTAGACTTCAACTTTTGGTGTCGTTTGTCAATATATTCTAAATATTATGATTTACAAGGATGTGTCCCATCCCATAAAAACAAAATCGAACTCAATCGGTGTCTCAAATGCCGATCAACTGGTATTCATTCGTACAAATGATGAGTTCATTTCTATTTATTGACCCATGTAAAATAGCCGGTTTTAGGAATTTGACTTCATGTATTGGGGTCGTTTCCTTATAAAAACCGAATATTAGGATTTACTATATGGATGCATCCCACCCCATAGAAACAATTTCAAACACAATCGGTGCGTCTAATTCCGATCAACTGGTACTCATTCTTACAATTGATGAGTTCATTTCTATTTATTTATCCAGCTAAATTGCCGGTTTTTGGAATTTGACTTCATATATTGGGGTCTTTCCTTATAAAACCAAATATTAGGATTTATAAGTATGCTTCGCACCCCACTGAAACAAAATCAACCACAATCGGTGCCTCTAATACCGATCAACTGGTACTCATTCGTTTAAATGATGAGTTCATTTCTATTTATTGATCTAGTAAAATAGCCGGTTTTTGAAATTTGACTTCAACTTTTGGCGTCGTTTGTTAATATATTTCAAATATTTGAATTTACAAGGATGTGTCCCATACAGGGTTGGCAGATTTTGTTCACTTGGACAAAACCTAGTGGTTTTAACTAGGTTAAAACCGTCCTGTCCAAAACCTCTTGGGTGGACAAAACTGGACAAAACTGGACAAAACCTCAAAATTTAATTCATATTCTTCATTAACTGGAAGTCTGTGACCATCAATAAACTATTGTTAGTCTAAAATCACTGTTCGTGTATAGGTTTTGTCCAAGTTTTGTCCAGGTTTTGTCCAATTGTTGTTCGTATCTTCCATGATAAATCGAATACAAAATATAGTTAGTATGGTAATAAACAGGAGCTAGCAAGAAAATCCATTCATTGTCCTCGCTCTCTTTCCATCCTAAACTGTTTCGTACCCACTGCAATGATTTACAGTTTCTATTAGGTTTTGTCCAGTTTTGTCCAGTTTTGTCCGGTTTTAACCGGTTAAAACCAGGTTTTGTCCACTGCCCTGTCCAAAACCTGTTTTGGACGGACAAAACCCAACCCTGGAACTCCCATACCATAAAAATTTACCTCAATCGTTGTATCATATACCGATCGACTGGTATTCATTCGTACAAATGATGAGTTCATTTCTATTTATTGATCTAGTAAAATAGCCGGTTTTTGGAATTTGACTTCATATAATGGAGCGTTTCCTTTCAAAAAGCAAATAGTAGGATTTATAAGGATGCATCTCAACCCATAATAACAAAATTGACCTCAACCGGTGCCTCTAATACCGATCAACTGGTACTCATTCGTACAAATGATAAGTTCATTTCTATATATTATCTAGGTAAATAGTCGGTTTTTGGAATTTGACTTCATATATTGGAGCGTTTCCTTTCAAAAAGCAAATAGTAGGATTTATAAGGATGCATCTCAACCCATAATAACAAAATTGACCTCAACCGATGCCTCTAATACCGATCAACTGGTACTCATTCGTACAAATGTTAAGTTCATTTCTATATATTATCCAGGTAAATAGCCGGTTTTTGGAATTTGACTTCATATTTTGGGGTTGTTTCGTTATAAAAAAACGAATATTAGGATTTATAAGGATGCAACTCAACCGATAACAACAAAATTGACTTCAACCGGTGCCTCTAATACCGATCAACTGGTACTCATTCGTACAAATGATAAGTTCATTTCAATTTATTATTCAGGTAAAATTGTCGGTTTTTGTTATTTGACTTCATATATTGGGGTCTTTTCGTTATAAAAACCAAATATTTGGATTCATAAGTATGCATCTCAAACCATAATAACAAAATTGACTTCAACCGGTGCCTCTAATATCGATCAAATTGTACTCATTCGAACAAATGATGAATTCATTTCTATTTATTTATCCAGGTAAAATAGCCGGTTTTTGGAATTTGATTTCATATATTGGTGGCGTTTCCTTATAAAAAGCAAATGTTAGGATTTATAAGTATGCAGCGCACCCCATTGAAACAAAATCAACCTCAACTGGTTCCTCTAATACCAAACAACTGGTACTCATTCGTACAAAAGATGCGTTCATTTCGATTTATTGATCCAGGTAACTAGCTGGTTTTTGGAATTTGACTTCATATATTGGGATCGTTTCGTTATAAAAACCATATTTTAGGGTATATAAGGATGCATCGCAACCCATTCAAACAAAATCAACGACAATCGGTGCCACTAATACCAAACAACTGGTACTCATTCGAACAAATGATGAATCCATTTCTATTAATTGATCCAGGTTAAATAGCCGGTTTTTGGAATTTGACTTCATATATTGGGGTCGTTTCCTTATTAAAAGCAAATAATAGGATTTATAAGGATGCATCTCAACCAAAAATAACAAAATTGACCTCATCCGGTGCCTCTTGTATCGATTAAATGGTACTCATTCGTACAAAAGCTGAGTTCATTTCTATTTTTTCATCTATGTAAATAGCCTTTTTTTGTAATTTGTCTTAATATATTTGGGTCGTTTTCATATAAAACTAAATATTAGGATATATAAGGATGCATTGCATCCCAATGAAACAAAATCAACCACAATCGGTGCCACTAATACCGATCAACTGGCACTCATTCGAACAAATGATGAGTTCATTTCTATTTATTTATCTAGGTAAATAGCCGGTTTTTGAAATTTGGCTTCACATATTGGGGGCGTTTCCCTATAAAAAGCATAAGTTAAGACTTATCAGAATGCATCCACCACATAAAATCAAAATAAATCTCAATGGTGCGACAATCACCGATCAACTGGTACTCATTCGAACAAATGATGAGTTCATTTCTATTTATTGATCGAGGTAAAATAGCCGGTTTTTTGAATTTGACTTCACATATTGGGGTCGTTTCCTTATTAAAAGCAAATAATAGGATTTATAAGGATGCATCTCAACAAATAATAACAAAATTGACCTCATCCGGTGCCTCTTGTTTCGATTAAATGGTACTCATTCGTACAAAAGATGAGTTTATTTCTATTTAATGATCTAAGTAACTAGCTGGTTTTTGGAATTTAACTTCATATATTGGGGTCGTTTCGTTATAAAAACCAAATATTATGATTTATAAGGATGCAACTCAACCCATAATAACAAAATTGACCTCAAACGGTGCCTCTAATACCGATCAACTGGTACTCATTCGTACAAATGTTAAGTTCATTTCTATATATTATCCAGGTAAATAGCCGGTTTTTGGAATTTGACTTCATATTTTGGGGTTGTTTCGTTATAAAAAAACGAATATTAGGATTTATAAGGATGCAACTCAACCGATAACAACAAAATTGACTTCAACCGGTGCCTCTAATACCGATCAACTGGTACTCATTCGTACAAATGATAAGTTCATTTCAATTTATTATTCAGGTAAAATTGCCGGTTTTTGTTATTTGACTTCATATATTGGGGTCTTTTCGTTATAAAAACCAAATATTAGCATTTATAAGGATGCATCTCAACCCATAATAATAAAATTGACTTCAACCGGTGCCTCTAATAATGTTTAAATTGTACTCATTCGAAAAATGATGAGTTTATTTCTATTTATTGATCCTGGTAAATAGCCGGTTTTTGGAATTTGACTTGATATATTTGGGTCGTTTCGTTATAAAAACCAAATATTAGGATTTATAAGGATGCAACTCAACCAATAATGACAAAATTGACCTCAAACGGTGCCTCTAATACCGATCAACTGGTATCATTCGTACAAATGATAAGTTCATTTCTATATATTATCTAGGTAAATAGCCGGTTTTTGGAATTTGACTTCATATTTTGGGGTTGTTTCGTTATAAAAAAACGAATATTAGGATCTATAAGGATGCAACTCAACCAATAATATCAAAATTGACCTCAACCGGTGCCTCTAATACCGATCAACTGGTACTCATTCGTACAAAGGATAAGTTCATTTCAATTTATTATCCAGGTAAATAGCCGGTTTTTGGAATTTGACTTCATATATTGGGGTCGTTTCGTTATAAAAAACAAATATTAGGATTTATAAGGATGCATCTCAACCCATAATATCAAAATTGACCTCAACCGGTGCCTCTAATATCGATCAAATTGTACTCATTCGAACAAATGATGAGTTCATTTCTATTTATTGATCTAGGTAAAATAGCCGGTTTTTGGAATTTGACTTCATATATTGGGGTTGTTTAGTTATAAAAACCAAATATTAGGATTTATAAGGATGCACCTCAACCCATAATAATAAAATTGACTTCAACCGGTGCCTCTAATATCGTTTAAATTGTACTCATTCGAACAAATGATGAGTTCATTTCTATTTATTTATCCAGGTAAAATAGCCGGTTTTTGGAATTTGACTTCATATTTTGGGGTTGTTTCGTTATAAAAAAACGAATATTAGGATTTATAAGGATGCAACTCAACCGATAACAACAAAATTGACTTCAACCGGTGCCTCTAATACCGATCAACTGGTACTCATTCGTACAAATGATAAGTTCATTTCAATTTATTATTCAGGTAAAATTGCCGGTTTTTGTTATTTGACTTCATATATTGGGGTCTTTTCGTTATAAAAACCAAATATTTGGATTCATAAGTATGCATCTCAAACCATAATAACAAAATTGACTTCAACCGGTGCCTCTAATATCGATCAAATTGTACTCATTCGAACAAATGATGATTTCATTTCTATTTATTTATCCAGGTAAAATAGCCGGTTTTTGGAATTTGATTTCATATATTGGTGGCGTTTCCTTATAAAAAGCAAATGTTAGGATTTATAAGTATGCAGCGCACCCCATTGAAACAAAATCAACCTCAACTGGTTCCTCTAATACCAAACAACTGGTACTCATTCGTACAAAAGATGCGTTCATTTCGATTTATTGATCCAGGTAACTAGCTGGTTTTTGGAATTTGACTTCATATATTGGGATCGTTTCGTTATAAAAACCATATTTTAGGGTATATAAGGATGCATCGCATCCCATTCAAACAAAATCAACGACAATCGGTGCCACTAATACCAAACAACTGGTACTCATTCGAACAAATGATAAATTCATTTCTATTTATTGATCCAGGTTAAATAGCCGGTTTTTGGAATTTGACTTCATATATTGGGGTCGTTTCCTTATTAAAAGCAAATAATAGGATTTATAAGGATGCATCTCAACCAAAAATAACAAAATTGACCTCATCCGGTGCCTCTTGTATCGATTAAATGGTACTCATTCGTACAAAAGATGAGTTCATTACTATTTTTTCACTATGTAAATAGCCTTTTTTTGCAATTTGACTTAATAGATTTGGGTCGTTTTCATATAAAACTAAATATTAGGATATATAAGGATGCATTGCATCCCAATGAAACAAAATCAACCACAATCGGTGCCACTAATACCGATCAACTGGCACTCATTCGAACAAATGATGAGTTCATTTCTATTTATTTATCTAGGTAAATAGCCGGTTTTTGTAATTTGACTTCATATATTGGGGTCGTTTCCTTATAAAAAGCAAATGTTTGTAGTTATAAGGATGCATTGCATCCTATTGAGACAAAATCAACAACAATCGGTGCCACAAATACCGATCAACTGGTACTCATTCGTACAAATGATGAGTTCATTTCTATTTATTGATCCCGGTGAATAGACGGTTTTTGGAAATTGACTTCATATATTAGGGTCGTTTCCAAATAAAAACCAAAAACTAGGATTATAAAAATGTATCCCACCCCAATAAAAACAAAATAGACCTCAATCGGTGCCTCAAACATCGACTAACTGGTATTCATTCGTACAAATGATGAGTTCATTTCTATTTATTGATCCAGATAAATAACCGGTTATTGAAATTTGACTTCATATATTGGGGTCGTTTCATTATAAAAAGCCAATGTTAGGATTTATAAGGATGCATCCACCAGATGAGAACAAAATCGACCTCACCGGTGCCACAAACACCGATCAACTGGTACTCATTCGAACAAATGATGAATTCATTTCTATTTTTGATCCAAGTAAAATGGCCGGTTTTTGGAATTTGACAACATATATTGGGGTCGTTTCATTATAAATGGAAATATTAGGATTTATAAGGATGCATCCTAAAGCATTGAGACAAAATCAACCACAATCGGTTCCACTAATACCGATCATCTGGCACTCATTCGTACAAATGATGAGTTCATTTCTATTTATTGATCCAGATAAATAACCGGTTTTTGAAATTAGAATTCATTTATTGACGTTGTTTCTACAAGTATATAAAAACCAAAAATTATGATTAAAAAGGATGCATCCCAAACCACAAAAACAAAATTAACCTCAATCAGTGCCACTAATACCGATCAACTGGCTTTCATTCGAACAAATGATGAGTTCTAATCTATTTATTGATCCAGGTAAATATCCGGTTTATGAAATTTGACTTCATATATTGGGGTGGTTTCATTATAAAAAGCCAATGTTACGATTTATAAGGATGCATCCACCAGATGAGAACAAAATCGACCACACCGGTGCCACAAACACCGATCAACTGGTACTCATTCGAATAAATGATGAGTTGATTTCTATTTATTGATCCAGCTAAATAGCCAGTTTTTGGAATTTAACTTCATATATTGGGGTCGTTTCCTTATAAAAGGAAATAATAGGATTTATAAGGATGCATTCACCAGATGAAAAAACAAAATCGACCTCACCGGTTCCACAAATACCGATCAATTAGTACTCAATCGTACAAAAGATGAGTTCATTTCTATTTATTGATCATGTAAAATAGCCGGTTTTTGGATTTTGCCTTCATCAATTGGAGTCATTTCCTTATAAAAAGCAAATGTTAAAATTTATAAGGATGCATCAACCAGATGAAAACAAAATCGACCTCACCGGTGCCACAAATACCGATCAACTGGTACTCATTCTTACAAAAGATGAATTCATTTCTATTTATTGACTTGGTAAAATAGCCGGTTTTGGAATTTGACTTCATATATTGGGGTCGTTTCCATATTTAAACCAAAAATTAGGATTTATATGGATGCATCCCACACCATAAAAACAAAATTAACCTCAATCGGTGCCACTAATACCGATTAACTGGCACTCATTCGAACAAATGATGAGTTCATTTCTATTAAATGATCCAGGTAAATAGCCGGTTTTTTGAATTTGACTTCATTTATTGAGGTCGTTTCCTTATAAATGGAAATATTAGGATTCTGAAGGATGCAACCCACACCATAAGAACAAAATTAACCTCAATCGGTGCCACTAATACCGATCATCTGGAACTCATTCGAACAAATGACGAGTTCATTTCTATTTATTGATCCTGGTAAATAGCCGATTTTTGGATTTGGACTTGATATAATGGGGTCGTTTCAATTTAAAAACCAAAAATTATTATTTATAACGATGCATTCACACCATAAAAACAAAATTAACCTCAATCGGTGCCACTAATACCGATCAACTGGCACTGATTCGAACAAATGATGAATTCATTTCTATTTTTGATCCAAGTAAAATGGCCGGTTTTTGGAATTTGACTTCATATATTGGGGTCGTTTCATTATAAATGGAAATATTAGGATTTATAAGGATGCATTCTAAAGCATTGAGAGAAAATCAACCACAATCGGTTCCACTAATACCGATCATCTGGCACTCATTCGAACAAATGATGAGTTCATTGCTATTTATTGATCATGGTGAAATAGCCGATTTTTGAAATTTGACTTCATATATTGGTGTCGTTTCCATATAAAAACCAAAAATTAGGATTTATAAGGATGCATCCTAAACCATAAAAACAAATCTAACCTCAATCGGTGGCAATAATACCGATCAACTGGCACTCATTCGAACCAATGATGAGTTCATTTCTATTTATTGATCCAGGTAAATAGCCGGTTTTTGGAATTTGACTTCATATATAGGGGTCGTTTCCTTGTAAAAAGCAAATGTTAGGATTTATAAGGATGCATCCCACCCATAAAAACATTTTCAAATTCAATCGGTGCCTTTAATACCGATCTACTGGCACTCAATCGTACAAATGATTAGTTCATTTCTATTTAATGATCCAGGTAAATAGCCAGTTTTTGAAATTTGACTTCAACTTTTGGCGTCGTTTGTAAATATATTCCAAATATTAGGATTTAAAGGATATGTCCCAACCGACAAAAACAAAATCGACCTCAATCGGTGTCTCAAAAACAGATCAACTGGTACTCATTCGTACAAATGATGAGTTCAATTCTATTTTTTGATCTAGGTGAAATAGCCGGTTTTTGAAATTTGACTTCATTCATTCGGGTCGTTTCCATATTTAAACCAAAAATTAGGATTTATATGGATGCATCCCACACCATAATAACAAAATTAACCTCAATCGGTGCCACTAATACGGATTAACTGGCACTCATTCTAACAAATGAGGAGTTCATTTCTATTTAATGATCTAGGTAAAATAGCCGGTTTTTTGAATTTGACTTCATTTATTGGGGTCGTTTCCTTATAAATGGAAATATTAGGATTCTGAAGGATGCAGCCCACACCATAAAAACAAAATTAACCTTAATCGGTGCCACTAATACCGATAATCTTGCACTCATTCGAACAAATGACGAGTTCATTTCTATTTATTAATCCAGGTAAATAGCCGGTTTTTGGAATTTGACTTCATATATTGGTGTCATTTCCATATAAAAACCAAAAATTAGGATTTATAAGGATGCATCCCACAATAGAAAAACAAAATTAACCTCAATCGGTGCCACTAATACCGATCAACTGGCACTGATTCGAACAAATTATGAGTTCATTTCTATTTTTGATCCAGTTAAGGATACCGCCCTCGAAAAAACATATGATTTGCATTACAGCATACGATGAAAGTAGAGCTATAAGAGATGTTAAGCGTGGTGAGGTATCTCCATCAAGAAATACTTGCACATTCCAAACCGTTTTTGATTCTCATTTCTAGATTTTGAGGTACAGTGTCTCAAAGTATGTTTTTTAAATTTTCCGCTACCACATCTTAATGGTAGAAATTTAGGCACTCAATGAATTGTTTAGGACATTCCAAGGAATCAAACGCTTCCAAAATCGAAACATAGATAGTCTACCATATTTGCAACTTCATTTGACCAGAAGAAAGTTAAAATGACAAATATTGAAAATTTTATCGGTGCCCGAAAAAAAAGGGCCCAAAATGTCTGTTTTTTTTGGAAATCAGGAAAAAAATCACCGAGTTAGAATATATCCAAAAAATGGTGGTCCTACGTTCATCGCCTAATGATATGAAACAACTCTTGACATTTTCAAACTTCTATCTCAAACTAAATTTGAGAAATAATTCTGTAAAGACAGTCAATTTTGAAATTTTAAAGTCGCGAAATATAGAGATTTTAAGTTTAGGTGTTAAGAAGAATGTAAAATGAGTTATTAATAATGCACATAAGCATCCACAGACATTTATTCGCATCCATGCTGCTGATTTAGGTATATTAAAGCCAAATATTTACCAAAAATAGCAAAAGTACCCTGAAAATGAACAAATTTCCTTGAGGCCCCTAACTCCGAATATTTTGAGATAATTCGTAGATAATATTTCATATTCCTGGCACTGCGAAGTATAATCTATCAGTTTAGAATAAATAAAAAGCTTCCAAAAAGTATATTAGGAAGTTAGAGCGAAAGTATACAACTTTTAGTTTCGAAGTTAGGATTTTCGAAAAATGCGACGTCATCATACGACAAAAATTTAAAACTTAACATTCCATAGGGTGTAGTGCAATTATTATCAAAGAATCATATATGTACACTCATAAAAAGTATATTAGGAAGTGAGAACTAAGAATTTGGACTTGTATTTATAAAGATAGAGAGATATCTCTTTTTGGACCCTAAATGGGGGTTTTTGACTCAATCTGCGAGGTCCAAGGCCAGAACTTTCAAAATAATTATCAAAAGTTCTCCAATTTTTCTGTACATATTATTAACGGCAATTGTATTCACTATTGAGCATTATAGCTAAATTTGTACACATATTAAATGATTAGATCCGCCATTTTCTAATAGATTCAAAGTTCTCCATAGAATTTGTATTACAATTAAATCAATGATAAGTCGAGAATTAGTTATTTTTTGACAAAGGAATGGTCGAGGAACCTATATATTTTCGCATATATCCTTTTATTTAAGGATATAATATATTATATATCTACAATAGTTTTTAAGATATGACATCAGCCTCTTTCGGGACCTTAGAGGGATATTATGGCCGAACTTAATGGTCGGATCTGAACAAATTTTTTTTTGAAACGATCAGAATTTTATTTCTGACCCAGGGATCGCTAAATATCTGAGATCAAACTTGCAATTACAAGAGGATTATATAAATGAACTCCCTTATAGAGCTATTTTGTTTGGATTTTATTTGCCCATTCTTTTAAATCTTTGTGTTTTATAATCTCCAAAGGTGCTAAAACAATATCAAGGTTCATATCATTAAAAAAATATCAAATAAGTTAAAACTAATTGGTAAATGAGTTAAAATCCTCTAATAATTTTACAATTTTTATGAACGCGAACTTTAGGGGGTTATTTCGCAAAAAATAAAAGAAAATGCCGTCCAAAAAGTGCTATCAGATGGTAGACCGATCAGAAATACAATGAAATTAGCAATAAAACATTTTGCTGTTTTTTTTTACGCCAGGCAAGATTTTTCGAGGGCGGTATCCTTAAAATAACCGGTTTTTGGAATTTGACATCATATATTGGGGTCGTTTCCTTATAAATGTAAAAATTAGGATTTAAAAGGATGCATCCCCCACCATAAAACAAAATTAACCTCAATCGGTGCCACTAATACCGATCAACTGGCACTGATTCGAACAAATGATGAGTTCATTTCTATTTTTGATCCAGGTAACATAGCCGGTTTTTGGAATTTGACTTCATATATTGGGATCGTTTCATTATAAATGGAAATATTAGGATTTATAAGGATGCATCCCACAGAATAAAAACAAAATTAAATTCAATCAGTGAAACTAATACCGATTATCTGGCACTCATTCGAACAAATGATGAGTTTATTTCTATTTATTGATCCAGGTAAATAGCCAGTTTTTGAAATTTGACTTCAACTTTTGGCGTCGTTGGTAAATATATTCCAAATATTAGGATTTAAAGGATGTGTCCCAACCGACAAAAACAAAATCGACCTCAATCGGTGTCTCAAAACAGATCAACTGGTACTCATTCGTACAAATGATGAGTTCAATTCTATTTATTGATCAGGTGAAATAGCCGGTTTTTGAAATTTGACTTCATATATTCGGGTCGTTTCCAAATTTAAACCAAAAATTAGGATTTATAAGGATGCATCCCACACCATAAAAACAAAATTAACCTCAATCGGTGCCACTAATATCGATCAACTGGCACTCATTCGAACAAATGATGAGTTCAATTCTTTTTAATGATGCAGGGAAATAGCCGGTTTTTGAAATTTGATTTCATATATTGGGGTCGTTTCCTTATATATGGAAATATTAGGATATATAAGGATGCATCCCACACCAGAAAAACAAAATTAACCTCAATCGGTGCCACTAATACCGATCAACTGGCACTGATTCGAACAAATGATGAGTTCATTTCTATTTTTGATCCAGTTAAAATAGCCCGTTTTTGGAATTTGACTTCATATATTGGGGTCGTTTCCTTATAAATGGAAAATTAGGATTTAAAAGGATGCATCCCACACCATAAAAACAAAATTAACCTCAAACGGTGCCACTAACACGGATCAACTGTCACTGATTCGAACAAATGATGAGTTCATTTCTATTTATTGATCCAGGTAAAATAGCCGGTTTTGGAAATTTGACTTTAACTTTTGGCGTCGTTTCCATATAAAACCAAAAATTAGGATTTATAAGGATGCATCCCACACCATAAAAACAAAATTAACCTCAATCGGTGCCACTAATATCGATCAACTGGCACTCATTCGAACAAATGATGAGTTCATTTCTATTTTTGATCCAGTTAAAATAGCCCGTTTTTGGATTTGACTTCATATATTCGGGTCGTTTCCAAATTTAAACCAAAAATTAGGATTTATAAGGATGCATCCCACACCATAAAAACAAAATTAACCTCAATCGGTGCCACTAATATCGATCAACTGGCACTCATTCGAACAAATGATGAGTTCAATTCTTTTTAATGATGCAGGGAAATAGCCGGTTTTTGAAATTTGATTTCATATATTGGGGTCGTTTCCTTATATATGGAAATATTAGGATATATAAGGATGCATCCCACACCAGAAAAACAAAATTAACCTCAATCGGTGCCACTAATACCGATCAACTGGCACTGATTCGAACAAATGATGAGTTCATTTCTATTTTTGATCCAGTTAAAATAGCCCGTTTTTGGAATTTGACTTCATATATTGGGGTCGTTTCCTTATAAATGGAAAATTAGGATTTAAAAGGATGCATCCCACACCATAAAAACAAAATTAACCTCAAACGGTGCCACTAACACGGATCAATTGTCACTGATTCGAACAAATGATGAGTTCATTTCTATTTATTGATCCAGGTAAAATAGCCGGTTTTGGAAATTTGACTTTAACTTTTGGCGTCGTTTCCATATAAAACCAAAAATTAGGATTTATAAGGATGCATCCCACACCATAAAAACAAAATTAACCTCAATCGGTGCCACTAATATCGATCAACTGGCACTCATTCGAACAAATGATGAGTTCATTTCTATTTTTGATCCAGTTAAAATAGCCCGTTTTTGGAATTTGACTTCATATATTCGGGTCGTTTCCAAATTTAAACCAAAAATTAGGATTTATAAGGATGCATCCCACACCATAAAAACAAAATTAACCTCAATCGGTGCCACTAATATCGATCAACTGGCACTCATTCGAACAAATGATGAGTTCAATTCTTTTTAATGATGCAGGGAAATAGCCGGTTTTTGAAATTTGATTTCATATATTGGGGTCGTTTCCTTATATATGGAAATATTAGGATATATAAGGATGCATCCCACACCAGAAAAACAAAATTAACCTCAATCGGTGCCACTAATACCGATCAACTGGCACTGATTCGAACAAATGATGAGTTCATTTCTATTTTTGATCCAGTTAAAATAGCCCGTTTTTGGAATTTGACTTCATATATTGGGGTCGTTTCCTTATAAATGGAAAATTAGGATTTAAAAGGATGCATCCCACACCATAAAAACAAAATTAATCTCAAACGGTGCCACTAACACGGATCAACTGTCACTGATTCGAACAAATGATGAGTTCATTTCTATTTATTGATCCAGGTAAAATAGCCGGTTTTGGAAATTTGACTTTAACTTTTGGCGTCGTTTCCATATAAAACCAAAAATTAGGATTTATAAGGATGCATCCCACACCATAAAAACAAAATTAACCTCAATCGGTGCCACTAATATCGATCAACTGGCATTCATTCGAACAAATGATGAGTTCAATTCTTTTTAATGATCCAGGGAAATAGCCGGTTTTTGAAATTTTATTTCATATATTGGGGTCGTTTCCTTATATATGGAAATATTAGGATATATAAGGATGCATCCCACACCATAAAAACAAAATTAACCTCAATCGGTGCCACTAATACCGATCAACTGGCACTGATTCGAACAAATGATGATTTGATTTCTATTTTTGATCCAGGTAAAATAGCCGGTTTTTGGAATTTGACTTCAGATATTGGGGTCGTTTCATTATAAATGGAAATATTAGGATTTACTAGGTCGTTCAATAAGTCTTGCGGGTCATGGTATATTTTGCAACTATAATAGTAAACAAATCAGTTTTTATCTATAAGACAACCTTATATCTTAGCTTGATTTACTGAAAATCTTAGCTTGATTGAATGAAAATTACAAATTTCTGATCAATTTATTCACACATCATTTCAACATACTGGTAAAATTATGGCTTCCAAGGATGACAATTTTAATCTGAAACGGAGAGCTTACATTGAGTTTCGCACAAAACTCCGCATCCAACCGGTACTCATCTACAACTAGTTGCAGGAAGTATTGTGCATGGACTGCCCTTCCAGATCAACGGTCGAGCGATGGGCTGCACGATTTCAGTCTGGAAATACAGACGTGTCAGATCTACCTCGATCTGGGAGACCGGTGTCCGTCAGCACCCCAGAGAATGTTGCTCTAATCGAGAGCAAAGTCAGGGAAGATAAGTGTATAACAATCGAGCAGTTAGAGCAGAGTATGGAGATTTCATCGGGGGCCATTCTTTCCATTCTGACTACTCAGCTTGGTTTCCGATCCATTTGCGGTAAGTGGGTCCCAAATAACCTCGGCGATCAACAAAAGCTCGCACGTGTAAAGACTGCCAAGAAACTCCTGGAAACCTATGACGGTTGTGATCCTAGACGCCTAGCTGAAGTTATAACCGGAGATGAGACTTGTGTCTATTATTCAACCCCTTACAGCAAGTATAAAATGCGATCATGGGTGAGAGGCGACGAAAGACCGGCCCAAATTCCTAGGCCCGACTTCAGAAAACCGAAGGTCATGTACACGATCTTCTTCAATAGTAGTGGAATAGTCTTGCAAATACCTTCTGAAAGTGGTAAAACAGTGAACGCAACGTTTTTTACAGAGAAAGTACTTCCAAACCTAATAAAAACTTGGAAGAGCTCCGTCCCAAGGCTAAAATGAGGAGAATAAAATTATTGATAGATAATGCTAGCTCCCATACAACCAAGCTCACTAAAAATTTCTTGGAATCAGAGGGGTTAGATTTACTTCCCCACCCACCCTACTCACCAGACCTAGCTCCCTGTAATTTTTGGCTATTCCCCAAGCTCAAAATCTACCTTCAAAGCAGGGAATTTTAGTCAAAACAAACCGTCGGGTCGGCCCTGTACCAGTTCTTCAAATCCACCCCCGAAGAAGAGTACAGAAATGCATTCATAAAGTGAGTGGAAATATCGAAACGCTGTGTAGAAGTAGGAGGGGGGTATTTCGATTAAATAATACATTGAGAGATATTTTATGACATTTATTTACTATTTTATGGTATGACCCGCAAGACTTTTTGAATGCCCTAGTATATGGATGCATCCAAAACCATTGAGACAAAATCACACACAATCGGTACCACTAATACCGATCATCTGGCACTCATTCGAACGATTGATGAGTTCATTTCTATTTATTAATCCAAGTACAATAGCCGGTTTTTGAAATTTGAATTCATATTTTGGCATCGTTTGTAAATATATTACAAATATTAGGATTTAAAGGATGTGTCCCACCCGATAAAAACTAAATCGACCTCAATCGGTGTCTCAAAAACAGATCAACTAGCACTCATTCGAAAAAATGATTTATTCATTTCTATTTTATTTTTCCAATTAAAATAGCCGGTTTTTGTAATTTGACTTCATATATTGGGGTCGTTTCATTATAAATGGAAATATTTGGATTTATAAGGATGCATCCCACACCATAAAAACAAAATTAACCTCAATCGGTGCCACTAATACGGACCAACTGTCACTGATTCGAACAAATGATGAGTTCATTTCTATTTATTGATCGAGGTAAAATAGCCGGTCTTGGAAATTTGACTTCAACTTTTGGCGTCGTTTCCATAAAAAATAAAAATTAGGATTTATAAGGATGCATCCCACACCATAAAAACAAAATTACCCTGAATCGGTGCCACTAATACCGACCAACTGGCACTGATTCGAACAAATGATGAGTTCATTTCTATTTTTGATCAAGGTAAAATAGCCGGTTTTTGGATTTTGACTTCATATATTGGGGTCGTTTCATTATCAATGGAAATATTAGGATTTATAAGGATGCATCCCACAATAGAAAAACAAAATTAACCTCAATCGCTGCCACTAATACTGATCATCTGGCACTCATTCGAACGATTGATGAGTTCATTTCTACATATTGATCCAGGTAAAATAGCCGGTTTTGGAAATTTGACTTCAACTTTTGGCGTCGTTTCCATATAAAAACTAAAAATTAGGATTTATAAGGATGCATCCCACACCATAAAAACAAAATTAACCTCAATCGGTGCCACTAATACGGACCAACTGTCACTGATTCGAACAAATGATGAGTTCATTTCTATTTATTGATCGAGGTAAAATAGCCGGTTTTGGAAATTTGACTTCAACTTTTGGCGTCGTTTCCATAAAAAATAAAAATTAGGATTTATAAGGATGCATCCCACACCATAAAAACAAAATTACCCTGAATCGGTGCCACTAATACCGACCAACTGGCACTGATTCGAACAAATGATGAGTTCATTTCTATTTATTGATCGAGGTAAAATAGCCGGTTTTGGAAATTTGACTTCAACTTTTGGCGTCGTTTCCATAAAAAATAAAAATTAGGATTTATAAGGATGCATCCCACACCATAAAAACAAAATTAACCTCAATCGGTGCCACTAACACCGATCAACTGGAACTGATTCGAACAAATGATGAGTTCATTTCTATTTTTGATCCAGGTAAAATAGCCGGTTTTTGGAATTTGACTTCATATATTGCGGTCGTTTCCTTATAAATGGAAATATTAGGATTTATAAGGATGAATCCCACACCATAAAAACAAAATTAAGGTTGGCCTTTCCTATAATAGCTATCTTTTGACTTTTTCAACCGATTCATTTAATTTTTTCAGTGCAGATTTGAATCACAGAGTTATCTGCAAAACTCCAATAATAATTGAAATATTGCAACAGATAAAAATTTTTTGAAAAAGATTGGTCATTTTATAAGGAAGAAATCGGACACAATATGCTTACAAACCTTTAGAAACTTCTCAAATTCCTCCATTAATCGATTATCTAACTAATGAATTGACATATTTTCAAATTTTGAAAATTGTTAAAAGTTCACACCAAAACACCCGAGGAATTTTATTATATTAATTTTGACACTATTTTTTTAATAATTCTCTTTTTATTCCTAACAAGCGCGCTTCGCTTGCTTGCGCTGCGCAGCTGGCGGACACTTTGTGTCCGCCGGAGGCTCCCTTCGGTCGCCTGGGGTCACATTGGTTAATTATAAGGGAGATAACATCTCTAAATATGTCCATCATAGTTTTAAAATTGATTTCACTAGAAAAATCACCAAATTTGTCAATTTTAAAATTTTTGATGCGTAATGATGACGTCATAACAAAGTGATGAGTCATCATTTTTTGATCATTCATCATTTTTTAAAGTCGCATCATATGTGAGGCGTGCTAGTATACAGATTCTATTAAAATTTCAGCCTTCTATCTCCTATAATGGCTGAGTTATGACCGAATAACTGTATTGCTTAACTTTTAAAAATGTGACAATGACGTCATAATTCCATGATGAGTCGACATTTTGCTCTGAACTCAGAACTTACTGGAGCCATAGCCAAAAAACTCCCACATGCCAAAAATCACCCTTCTGCGCCCAGCAGTTTCTTCAATCAATTTGTTACAGATATATATATAAATATATACAATAATCGAGTTTTAATAGTAAGGATATATCCTTAACAAGCGCGCTTCGCTTGCTTGCGCTGCGCGGCTAGCGGACATTTGTGTCCGCCAGAGGCTCCCTTCGGTCGCCTATAAGGGAGATAACATCTCTAAATATGTCCATCTTAGTGTTAGATGAAAGTCGCATCATTTGATGAAAGTCCTATAATGGCTGAGTTATGCCCGAATAACTGTGTTGCTTAACTTTTAAAAATGTGACAATGACGTCATAATTCCATGATGAGTCGACATTTTGCTCTGAACTCAGAACTTACTGGAGCCATAGACAAAAGACTCCCACATGCCAAAAATCAGCCTTCTGCGCCCGGCAGTTTCTTCAATCAATTCGTTACAGATATATATATATATATATATATACATACAATCATCGAGTTTTAATAGTAAGGATATCAAAATTCTGTCTATTTATTATGTTCTACTCTTCGAGATCTATCAGAAACCGTTGAGTTTTCGCCCCTACGTTGAATTTACAAAAAGTTATCAACTTTATAATTGCTGAAAAAAAGTATCAGAAAATATGATTTAGAAAATATTTATAGGGTGTCCCATAATTATTGTCGTATAGAATATTTTAAACTTCTGTTTATAGTATTCCTGGTTTGCTCTCTATATACTTTCTTTTCATGTGATATCTATTACTATGAATCAACTTTCGAATTGAAATAGAACCTTGTAATAAATTCCAATTGTTGCACGAGTTTGGACGATTTTATCATCGGAGTATAATTCTACCGAAATGGATGTCGTAAATTCGAAAGAATCACTGAGAAACAGGGCCGTTGGTATGATAATTGGTGGCATGCTTCAGAAAAATGTTGCCATTTGTCTGGATAAACCACTCAGAACAATTCAACGCTGGTGGGCACGATATAGACGAGGAGAAGATCTTGGACATAAGCCTGGTGCTGGGCCTCCATCAAGAGTGTCGAGGGAAGCAAAAATTATTATGTCCAAATCTCTCGGGAAAATCCGCAACTCGACTAGAAAAATCGCTACCAAATTGAAGAGAAAGGGTCACAATATCTCTAAATCGACAGTACATCGATATTTGAAGGTGACTCTAGGCGCAAATGCCTATAAAAGACCTAAAATTCCCAAATTAAGTGAGAAACAGATACAAAATCGTCTTAACTTTTGTATTGAAAGACAAAATTGGGACTTGGGGGAATGGAAGCGAGTCCTATGGAGTGATGAATCGCCATTTGAATTGTTTCACTCAACTTCAGCCCAGAATGACAGAGTTTGGTCAACTGACAGCTCCGGAATATCACCTCGCGAAAAAGTTAAAAATCCCCCTAAAGTGATGGTCTGGGCGGTTATGAGCTATCGTGCTCTCTCAGAGTTACATTTCGTTCCGCCTAAACAGACAGTAACTTCTCAGTACTATACAGAAGAGGTATTGGAGAAATCCTATTGTACTGCAGTGAGTCGTTCTAGGAATACAGGGGATACTTTGACCAGGAAGTTATTACCAGACATGTCTCGAGCAATTTTCATGCAAGACGGTGCTCCTGCACACACCGCAAATCGGACATAGGAATGGTGCAGGAACAACATGTCTGGTTTCTGGGCCAAAGGAATATGGCCTGGCAACTCGCCGGATTTAAATCCGATAGAAAATCTGTGGAGTATTTTGCAGGAGAAGCTTAATGATATGAAGTCCTCAACGAATCTCAAAGTTGCCTGGGCTAATATCAACCCCTCGATCCTGGAGAATTTAGTGGCTGGTATGCCAGCTCGTATTGCTAAATGCATACAATTGAATGGAAGATATATTGGTAAATAATGGTTAAGATCTGATACATTTAACCTATAATAAGACAACATAGAAACATACGACAATAATTATGGGACACCCATATGTACCTCAATTTCCATTAGTTTTAACTGCTTTGGAATATTAAATAACATACAAATATCCTTATTCGACAACTTATAGCAGTACTTAACTTCAAAATATGGTATATCAAAATTTTCTCCATCAAAAGTGGGAAAAACTGGTCATTGCTGACTGGCCACCCAAAAATAACTACATTCGATAGTGTCCGCCGGAATCCAAGATCAATAACTTCTTTGAACCATGTCAGATCATCATTTTAATACTAAATTCGTACTCAACACTAAATTTCCAAAAATTTGTTATATATATTGACCATATTTGAAGAATTTTTTGGATGTCCGTGCATAGCAACGGCCAGGAATTTTTTCACATTCCTGGCCGTTGCTAGGAACCCGCAGCCAAAGAATTTCTCCAAATATGTCCAATATATATATCAAATTATTGGAAATTTAGTGCTGAGCACGAATTTAGCATCAAAATGATGATCTAACATGGTTCAAAGAAGTTATGGATATGATACTTTCTGTTTGAAAAATGTGTCCTTTTTTGGGCGACACCAGGTGGTAGAAGTGGCTCTGAGTGGCGAAATATTAGCATTGAAATTCTAAAAATCGAAATTAATGTTAAGAAGGGATTTAGGAATCTAAAAATGATTAAAAAGGTCTTTTTGCAATTTTTAGATAAAAAACAAAATGCCCATAGGAAAGGCCAACCTTAACCTCAATCGGTTCCACTAATACCGATCATCTGGCACTGATTCGAACAAATTATGAGTTCATTTCTATTTATTGATCCAGGTACAATAACCAGTTTTTGAAATTTGAATTCATATATTGGGGTCGTTTCCATATAAAAACCAAAAATTAGGATTTATAAGGATGCATCCCACACCAGAAAAACAAAATTAACCTCAATCGGTGCCACTAATACCGATCAACTGGCACTGATTCGAACAAATGATTAGTTCATTTCTATTTTTGATCCAGTTAAAATAGCCGGTTTTTGAAATTTGACTTCATATATTGGGGTCGTTTCCTTATAAATGGAAATATTATGATTAATAAGGATGCATCCCACACCATAAAAACAAAATAAACTTCAATCGGTGTCACTAATACCGATCATCTGGCACTCATTCGAACAAATGATGAGTTCATTTCTATATATTAATCCAGGTAAAATAGCCGGTTTTGGAAATTTGACTTCAACTTTTGGCGTCGTTTGTTAATATATTTCGAATATTAGGATTTATAAGGATGTGTCCCACCCCATAAAAACAAAATCTCAATTGTGTCTCAAATACATATCAATTGGCACGCATTCGAACAAATGAAGAGTTCATTTCTTTTTAGCAAACTAGGGGAAATAGCCGGTTTTTGGAATTTGACTTCATATATTGAGGTCATTTCCTTATAAAAAGCAAATAATAGGATTTATAAGGATGCATCGCACATCATTGAAACAAAATCAAGCACTATTGCTAGCGCTAACACCGATCAACTTGCACTAATTTGTACAAATGATAAATTCATTTCTATTTATTGATCTAGGTAAATAGCCGGTTTTTGGAATTTGAGTTCAACTTTTGGCGTCGTTTGTTAATATATTCCAAATAATAGGATTAAAAGGATGTGTCCCATCCCATGACAACAAAATCGACCTCAATCGGTTCCACTAATACCAATCAACTGGCACTCATTTGTACAAATGATGAGTTAATTTCTATTTATTGATCCAGGTAAAATTGCAGATTTTTGGACTTTGACTTCATATATTGGGGTCGTTTCCATATAAAAACCAAAAATCATGATATATAAGGATGCATCGCACCCCATTAAAACAAAATCAACCACAATCGCTGCCTCTAATTCCGATCAACTGGTACTCATTCGCACAAATGATGTGTTCATTTCTATTTATTGATCTAGGTAAATAGCCGGTTATAGAAATTTGACTCAACTTTTGGCGTCGTTTGTAAATATATTCCTATTATTAGGATTTAGAAGCATGTGATCCACCCGATAAAACCTAAATCGACCTCAATCGGTGTCTCAAAAACCGATCAACTGGTACTCATTTCTACAAATAATGAGTTCATTTCTATTTATTGATCGAGGTAAAATAGCCGGTTTTTGGAATTTGACTTCATATATTGAGGTCGTTTACTTATAAATGCAAATAATAGGATTAATAATGATGAATCGCACCCCATTGAAACAAAATCACCACTATCGGTGCTCTAAT
This sequence comes from Aphrocallistes beatrix, assembly GCA_963281255.1. NCBI lineage: Eukaryota > Metazoa > Porifera > Hexactinellida > Sceptrulophora > Aphrocallistidae > Aphrocallistes > Aphrocallistes beatrix. Next base: position 1,207,798 of record OY725499.1, on the reverse strand, counting down.
ACCAATCAACTGGCACTCATTTGTACAAATGATGAGTTCATTTCTATTTATTGATCCAGGTGAAATAGCCGGTTTTTGAAATTTGACTTCATATATTGTGGTCGTTTCCATATAAAACCAAAAATTGGGATATATAAGGATACATCGCACCCCATTAAAACAAAATCAATCACAATCGGTGCCTCTAATTCCGATCAACTGGTACTCATTCGTACAAATGATGAGTTCATTTCTATTTATTGATCTAGGTAAAATAGCCGGTTTTTGAAACTGACTTGAGCTTTTGGCGTCGTTTGTTAATATATTCCAAATAATGGGATTAAAAGGATGTATCACATCCCATTACAACAAAATCGACCCCAATCGGTTTCTCAAAAACCGCTCAACTGGTACTCATTCGTACAAATGATGAGTTCATTTCTATTTAATGATGCAGGTAAATAGCCGGTTTTTGAAATTTGACTTCATATTTTGGGTTCGTTTGTTAATATATTCTAAATATTAGGATTTACAAGGATGTGTCCTACCCTATAGAACTAAATCGACCTCAATCGGTGTCTCAAAAACCGATCAACTGGTACTCATTCGTACAAATGATGAGTTCATATCTATTTATTGATCTAGGTGAAATAGCCGGTTTTTGAAATTTGACTTCATATTTTGGCGTCGTTTCAATATCAAAACCAAATAGTAGGATTTATAAGGATGCATCCCACATCCTAAAAACAAAATTAACCTCAATCGGTTCCACTAATACCGATCAACTGGCACTCATTCGAACAAATGATGAGTTCATTTCTATTTATCGATCTACGTATGTGAATTAGCCGGTTTTTGGAATTTGACTTTATACATTAGGGTCGTTTCTTAGAAAAATCAAATAGTTGGATTTATAAGGATGCATCGCACGCCAATGAAACAAAATCACCCACAATCGGTGCCTCTAATTCCGATCAACTGGTACTCATTCGTGCAAATGATGAGTTAATCTCTATTTATTGTTCTAGGTAAAATAGCCGGTTTTTGAAATTTGACCACATATATTGGTGGTCGTTTCATATACAAACCAAATTTTAGAATTTATATGAATGCATCCCAAACCCATAAAAACAAATCGACTTCAATCGTTGTCTCAAATACCGATCAACTGGTACTCATTCGTACAAATGTTGAGTTCATTTACATTTATTGATCTAGGGAAAATAACCGGTTTTTGAAATTCGACTTCATATATTGAGGTCGTTTCATGTAAAAACCAAATATTAGGATTTGTACGGGATGCATCCCATCCTATTAAAATAATTTCAATCTCAATCGGAGCCTCTAATACCGGTCAACTGGCACTCATTTGTACAAATGATGAGTTCATTTCTATTTAATGATAGAGGTAAATAGCCGGTTTGTGAAATTTGCCTTCAACTTTTGGCGTCGTTTGTAAATATATTCTAAATATTAGGATTTACAAGGATGTGTCCCATCCTATAAAACTAAATCGACCTCATTCGGTGTCTCAAAAACCGACAACTGGTACTCATTCGTACAAATGATGAGTTCATTTCTATTTATTGATCCAGGTAAAATAGCCGGTTTTTGTAATTTGACTTCATATATTGGGGTCGTTTCCATATAAAAACCAAAAATCAGGATATATAAGGATGCATCGCACCCCATTAAAACAAAATCAACCACAATCGGTGCCTCTAATTCCGATCAACTAGTACTCATCCGTACAAATGATTAGTTCATTTCTATTTATTGATCTAGGGAAAATAATCGGTTTTTGAAATTTGACTTCATATATTGAGGTCGTTTCATGTAAAAACCAAATACAGTCGACTCTCGTTAATACGAACACGGATAAGGAGTACAATCGGATAAGAAGTACAAGTTTTGATTCCCCAACCTAATCTATGGCAAAATATATACAAACGAACTCCGGTTAACACGAACACGGATAAGACGAATTATCGGATAATAAGTACGATTTGTGGGTCCCCTTCAGTGAGTTTTCAATACTAAATACATCGGTTAATACGAACACGGATAATACGAACAGGTGTGTGCCTACGAGCACTTTGAATATGGTACGTGGATAGATACTAAACAGATATTTCTCAATAAAAATACAGTCGAATCTCGTTAATACAACATGGATAATGAGTTCTCTATTTGACAAGTACAATTTCATACTCTCACGTATATCACTGTGTATATTAAGTATTTTGGACAAATGTGGCTATGTACGTGCTTCGGTTAATACGTACTCCGGATAAGGAGTACAAATCTCCACGGTCCCTTGGTGTACGTGTTAACGAGAGTCGACTGTATTAGGATTTGTACGGAGGCATCCCACCCTATTAAAATAATTTCAATCTCAATCGGAGCCTCTAATACCGATCAACTAGCACTCATTTGTACAAATGATGAGTTCATTTCTATTTAATGATCCAGGTAAATAGCCGGTTTGTGAAATTTGACTTTATACATTAGGGTCGTTTCTTATAAAAATCAAATAGTAGGATTTATAAGGATGCATTGCACGCCAATGAAACAAAATCAACCACTATCGGTGCTCTAATACCGATCAACTGGCACTCATTTGTAGAAATGATGAGTTCATTTCTATTTATTGATCCAGGTGAAATAGCCGTTTTTTGAAATTTGACTTCATATAATGGGGTCGTTTCAATTTAAAAAGCAAATGTTAGGCTTTACAAGGATGCTTCCCGCACCATAAAAACAATTTCAAACTCAATCGGTGCCTCTAATACCGATCAACTGGCACTCATTCGAATAAATGATGAGTGCATTTCTATTTATTGATCCAGGTAAAATAGCCGGTTTTTGGAATTTGACTTCATATATTGGGGTCGTTTCCATATAAAAAACAAAAATCATGATATACAAGGATGCATCGCACCCCATTAAAACAAAATCAACCACAATCGGTGCCTCTAATTCCGATCAACTGGTACTCATTCGTTCAAATGATGAGTTCATTTCTATTTAATGATCCAGGTAAATAGCCGGTTTGTGAAATTTGCCTTCAACTTTTGGCGTCGTTGGTTAATATATTCAAAATAATATGATTACAAGGATGTGTTCCATCCCATGACAACAAAATCGACCTCAATCGGTTCCACTAATACCGATCAACTGGCACTCATTCGTACAAAAGATGAGTTCATTTCTATTTATTGATCTCGGTGAAATCGCCGGTTTTTGAAATTTGACTTCAACTTTTGGCGTCGTTTGTAAATATATTCCAAATATTAGGATTTACAAGCATGTGGCCCACCCGATAAAAACTAAAATCGACCTCAATCCGTGTCTCAAAAACAGATCAACTGGTACTCATTCGTACAAATGATGAGTTCATTTCTATTTATTGATCCAGGTGAAATAGCCGGTTTTTGAAATTTGACTTCATGTATTGGGGTTATTTCATTCTAAAAAGCAAATGTTCGGATTTATAAGATGCATCCGACCCCATAAAAACAATTTCAAACTCAATCGGTGCCTCAAATACCGATCAACTGGCACTCAGTCGCAGTGGCGTCAGGTTGACCAAAAAAGCGGGGGGGCCAGCCGGCCAGGCCGTTGTACTAGTACTTGTATACTAAGTGCACTCAATATGTCAATACAGTAAACCCTTGTTAATCAGAAGTCCGAACGGAGGAGTTCTGATTCAAAAGATATCTGTTACGATTATGGTATACTATATTCCAAGTTATTTTAATATGAATTTGAGAATGAGATGTTCGGATTTACGAGGGATCGGAGTGCCAAGGTTCTGAAAAGCGGGGGGCTACTGTACATTAAAAAAATGAATAATTGTATCAATTTTATATTCAATACTTTCAGGTTGGTATTTCATAATTGATCAATTAAAGAATCATTATTTCACGTTGTTTTTGAATTGAACAATGGAAGTGTCTATACTCTATAGTGCTAATAATATACTACACTGAATGTGTTTCCAACCATAAATAACAAACAAATCAAGATTCTAGTAATTCAATAAATTTTAAAATTTCCAATTTCTGATTCCGATCTACATTTATTCTTGAAAATAATAAATGTCTTCTTCTGAGAGTTCAGCTAAAAAGCCTAAGTTTGCACAGCCGATATTAAGCCATTTTCTCCAAGCACAATTAAGTCTATCAACACTCACTTCACCTGACTGCGATCCAGGTTCTCAGTCCCCTGAGAGCCCAAATGAATGTATTACCCTCTCACAACAGGAATCTGCAGAACAACACCAAATTACGCCACAACCACCAGTCCAAGTCGGACAAGATTTTAACCCATATCTAGTAGATAAAGAAACACACTGTCATGGCAATCAGAAGTTTAATAAAGCTTGGCTTGCCGAAATTCCCTGGCTACGTTACGATACAAATTTGGATTTGTGCTGGTGCTCTGTTTGTGTCTGGGGTTTGAATGCTGACATGTTACCAGCTAGTGAGAATAAGCACAGGTTTGCAGAGAGCAGCTTTATCACTGGATGGAATAATTGGCATGGTGGTAAGTCGAAGCTTCTGAGACATACAGGAGCTGATGCCGGTACGCTTAAGCATAATGTACATCATTATTTGGCAGGTGTCAAGGCTGCTCACGAGAATCAGCTAACGATTAGGGCCCAAGTAAGCAGCACGAAGAAACGGGAAATGCAAAGGAATAGGATTGGCCTTGATGCTGTTATTTCTAGCATACAACTCTTGGCTAGACAAGGAATGCCGCTACGAAGCCATGGCGAAGAAAAAGATGCAGCAAATATCTGGCAGGAAGTTAAACTAATTTCAAATTTCAATGAGGATGTAAAATCATACTTTAATTCGTCTGGGTACAAGTTTATGTCGGTACCAATACAGAATGAGTGTCTCAAGATGTAGGTAATAGTGTACTGGATATAATTGTTGAGAAGATCAAGAGGTCCGTTTGGTTTACATGTATCATGGATGAGACTCAAGACATCTCAACCCTTGAGCAAGTTTGCATCTGTATGAGATATGTAGACGATTCAGATCTTAGTGTGCGGGAAGATTTTTTAGGATTACATAACATAGGTTGGTACTACAGCAGTAGAACTCGACAAGATACTTACCAAGACGATAAAAACTCTTGGTCTTGACATGGAGAATTGCCGAGGTCAGGCATACGATGGGGCCTCAAATGTTTCTGGTTTGCAAACATTAGTTAGGAATCATCATCCAAAAGCCCTGTATTCCCACTGCGCTGGCCATAATCTTAATTTAGTGCTGAATGATGTTGCAAAGGAAGTTCGCCAGTGTTATCATATCGTGACTCTCGTAGGTAAGTTCGGGATATATGTGAAGGATTCAGCGAAAAGAAAAGCATATTTCGCTCAGATACGAGTTGCAAACTCAGAAGACGGTAAGATAAGCGACTCAAATATCCGTCCCATATGTCCAACAAGATGGATTCTAAGATACCCTGCAGTTAATGCTATTTTAGAAAATTACGAGGATCTTCTTGACTTCCTGTGCTCCTCAATTGATAACGAAAACAAGGCTCAAGGATATGTTAGAGAACTTCAACGCTTTGAAGTCTATTTTGGAGTACGCATTCTACATCGTATCTTTGGTCAAGTTCACCCAGTTCACAATGCAATCCAATCATAATCACTGGGGGAGTGTTCAAGTATAGTAACTGCACTGCTGCATTGAGAATAGACAGAGAATCTGTGGACATTTTTAGCGTTTTCATGACTAGCTGTAAGTCTTCGGCATTGGCTATGGGTATTGATTTGCCTGTAGTTCCTCGAGGTCTCGCGAAAATGGTGAATAGAGGAAATAGGGTTGAATGGGAAATTGATGACATCGTTGTCAATAACTATTACCATGGTATTTGGACAAAGATGTATAGCTCTTTAGTAGGTTCGCCGACAATGCGTTTTCAAGGAAAGGCAATTGACATTGCACGGGATTTTCAAGACATTTTGTCCAATATGAGCGAAAATTCTATTTATGAATTCTCTAGCATGAACTCGCTCATGGAGCTCTACAATACTGACATTAATTGGAAACTGTTGAAGTTGGAGATGATACAATGGGATCGTGTTAGTAAGATATCCAACCCTACCAAACACACGACTGATATGAAGTACCTTCACAAGTATCTTTCTGAGAAGTCTGATCATCGTCTAATGTGGCCTAATTTGGTGTTATTTCATAAGCTCTACCTTCTTCTTCCTTGTACATCTTGCTCTGCCGAACGTGTAATTAGCTGCTTAAGACGAATAAAAACATATCTGCGCAGCACAATGACAGAAGACAGACTAAATGCATGTGCATTATGCAATGTACATCATGAAATATTGGACAAATTGGATATTGGCAAAATGTCAGGATGAATAGATTTGTGCTAAGTAAAGACAGCTTAAGGGATTACTAGAATAAAATTTATGACATTTCTTTGCTTATAATTTACCTATAATATCGTACAATAGCAATAAAACAATACAATGTCATAGAATCAATAATATTTAGGATTAATATTTCACACAGCATAATATTTACAGGTACATTGAGAAACTAGTATCAAAATACCTTCAAATGAACATCATTTTTGAGAAAATCGGGGAGGCGGCCCCCCAGGTTTTTGGCTTTTATCAAAACCGGGGGGGCGAGCCCCCCCGCCCCCCCTGAACCTGACGCCACTGCTCAGTCGTGCAAATGATTAGTTCATTGCTATTTAATGATTCAGGTAAATAGCCGATTTTTGAAGTTTGACTTCAACTTTTGGCGTCGTTTGTAAATATATTCTAAATATTAGGAATTTACAAGGATGTGTACCGCCCTATAAATCTAAATTGACCTCAATCGGTGTCTCAAAAACCGATCAACTGGTACTCATTTGTACAAATAATGAGTTCATTTCTATTTATTGATCCAGGTGAAATAGCCGTTTTTGAAATTTGATTTCATCTATTGGGGTCGTTTCAATTTAAAAAGCAAATGTTAGGCTTTATAAGGATGCTTCCCGCACCATAAAAACAATTTCAAACTCAATCGGTGCCTCTAATACCGATCAAATGGCACTCATTCGAACAAATGATGAGTGCATTTCTATTTATTGATCCAAGTAAAATAGCCGGTTTTTGGAATTTGACTTCATATATTGGGGTCGTTTCCATATAAAAAACAAAAATCATGATATACAAGGATGCATCGCACCCCATTAAAACAAAATCAACCACAATCGCTGCCTCTAATTCCGATCAACTGGTACTCATTCGTACAAATGATGAGTTCATTTATATTTAATGATCCAGGTAAATAGACGATTTTTGAAATTTTGCCTTCAACTTTTTGCGTCGTTTTTAATATATTCTAAATATTAGGATTTACAAGGATGTATCCCACCCTATAAAACTAAATCTACCTCAATCGGTGTCTCAAAAACCGATCAACTGGTACTCATTCGTACAAATGATGAGTTCATATCTATTTATTGATCTAAGTGAAATAGCCGGTTTTTGAAATTTGACTTCATATATTGGGGTCGTTTCAATATAAAAACCAAATAGTAGGATTTATAAGGATGCATCCCACATCATAAAAACAAAATTAACCTCAATCGGTTCCACCAATACCGATCAACTGGCACTCATTCGAACAAATGATGAGTTCATTTCTATTTATTGATCTAGTTGAATTAGCCGGTTTTTGGAATTTGAATTTACACATTAGGGTCGTTTCTTATAAAAACCAAATAGTAGGATTTATAAGGATGCATCGCACGCCAATGAAACAAAATCAACCACTATCGGTGCTCTAATACCGATCAACTGGTACTCATTTGTACAAATGATGAGTTCATTTCTATTTATTGATCCAGGTGAAATAGCCGGTTTTTGAAATTGGACTTCATATATTGGGATCGTTTCCAAATAAAAACCAAAATTAGGATTTATAGGGATGTATCCCACACCTTTAAAACAAAATTAACCTCAATCGGTGCTCTAATACCGATCATCTGGCACTTATTTGTACAAATGATGAGTTCATTTCTATTTATTGATCCAGGTGAAATAGCCGGTTTTTGAAATTTGACTTCATATATCCGGGTCGTTTCATTTTAAATTCAAATGTTAAGATTTATAAGGATGCATCCGACCCCAAAAAAACAAATTCAAACTCAATCGGTGCCTCTAATACCGATCAACTAGCTAGCACTCATTGGTACAAATAATGTGTTCATTTCTATTAAATGATCCAGGTAAATAGCCGGTTTTTAAAATTTGATTTCAACTTTTTGTGTCGTTTGTAAATATATTCTAAATATTAGGATTCAAAAGTACTGATCACCCCCCACCAATTTGATATTAAGCAACGACTGATGTGTTATTTAATTATATATTCTCGAAATAGTGTCCTTTGACGCGAATACACTCCTTTAGAGTGTCTACCCAGCAGCGGAATGTCTTTTTATACTCCGTCTGTGGGATCGATTTCAGGTACTTATGAACGGCGATTCCGATCTCCATTCGACTAGTGAACTCCTTATCAGAGAGATGACTTTTCAGCTTTGAAAACAACCAGAAGTCACAAGGACTTAGGTCAGGGGAATAGGGAGGGTGATTCAGTGTTTTCATCCCTATATCCTCGATGTATGCGGTGACTTGTTTAGTTTTATGGCTACTGGAATTATCATGTAGAAGTTTTATTCCACGAGGACCAGTTCTCGGCAGACGCTCTGTGTAGTGTTTACTGACTTCTGCGAGCACATGAGTGCAATAAAAGTATCAAGTAACATTCTGGCCCTTCGGAACGCAAACTTGAGCAACTGGGCCGTAGGCGTCAAATGCAATTGCGTACATTACCTTCTTGGCACGGAAATCTGGACGCGGTCTTTTAGGTCGGGGTTCGTCCGGATGCAGCCAACACTTAGATTTTTCCTTGGATTTAGGTTGTGAATAGTAAATCCAAGTTTAATCTATGGTTGCTATCTCATAGAGTCGCCTTGCATCAAATTTTTCGTAATGTAGAAGATTTTCACAACATTATACCCTCTGTTTCATCTGGGCCTCTGACAGCAAATACGGCACCCACCGAGCTCAAACCTTCCTTACTCCGAGATCTACCTTCAGAATGCGGTAAATACTTCCCGTTGAGATATCTGTATACTAAGAAATCTCTTCAATAGAGCAGCAAGGGTCATTTCGAAGAAATTCACCAACCAACTCAATTGAGGGTTCACAGGTTGCAGATTTAGGCCTACCAGTCCGAGGCTCATCTTCAATGCTGTCTCTTCACTTTCGAAATAGTCGAGCCCATCTTCTAACCGTGGAATAAGCAAGTGCTTGATCTCCACAAACTTCCACGAGATCATTGTGGATGTTCCTGTTCGAATCTTTTAGCAGTGAACGAAACTTGATATACGCCCTTTGATCTTGCTCAATAATTGAAGATTTTGAAGCCATAAATGTATAAGTAGCCAAAACTGACAAGATTGAAATGATGATTATAAGAAAAATACTTATGCTATCTTAAAAAATCTTTTAGATACTAGGAGAGAATGGGTAATGCTATCTGGATTATATTAATTGGTACATTCGATATACACTAGCTGTCAAAAATCAATAGTGATCAGTACTTTTGAAATGACCTAGGTACAAGGATGTGTCCCACCCTATAAAAACTAAATCGACCTCAATCGATGTCTCAAAAACCAATCAACTGGTACACATTCGTAAAAATGATGAGTTCATTTCTATTTATTGATCCAGGAGAAATAGCCGGTTTTTGGAATTTGACTTCATATATTGGGGATCGTTTCATTATAAAAACCAAATATTAGGATTTATATGGATGCATCCCAACCCATAAAAACATAATCGACCACAATAGGTACCTCTAATACCGATCAACTGGTACTCATTCGTACAAATGATGAGTTCATTTCTATTTAGTAATCCAGGTAAAATAGCCGGTTTTTGAAATTGACTTCAACCTTTAGCGTCGTTCGTTAATATTTTACAAATATTAGGATTTACAAGGATGTGTCGCACCCATAAAAACAAAATCGACCTCAATCGGTGCCTCTAATACCGATCAACTGGCACTCATTCGTACAAAGGATGAGTTCATTTCTATTTATTGATCTAGGTAAGATAGCCGGTTGATAAATTTAGACTTCAATTTTTGGCGTCGTTTGTAAATATTTTCCAAATATTAGGATTTATACGGATGCATTCCACCCCATTAAACAATTTCATACTCAATCGGAGCCTCTAATAACGATCAACTGGCACTCATTCGTAAAAATGATGAATTCATTTCTATTTATTGATCCAGATAAAATAACCGGTTTTTGGAATTTGATTTCATATATTAGGGTCGTTTCATTATAAAAACCAAATATTGGGATTTGGTAAGGATGCATCCCAAACGATAAAAACAAAATCGACCTCAATCGCTGCCTCTAAAACCGATTAACTGGTACTCGTTCGTGCAAATGATGAGTTCATTTCTATTTTTTGATCCAGGTAAATAGCAGGTTTTTGAAATTTGACTTCAACTTTTGGCGTCGTTGGTTAATATATTCCAAATATTAGGATATACAAGGATGTGTCCCACCCCATTAAAACAATTTTAAACTAAATCGGAGCCTCCAATACCGATCAACTGGCACTCATTCGTACAAATGATGAGTTCATTTCTATTTATTGATCCAGGTAAAATTCCCGGTTTTTGGAATTTGACTTCATATTTGGGGTCGTTTCCTCATAAAAACCAAATATTAGGATTTGTTAAGGATGCATCCAAACCCATAAAAACAAAATCGGCCTCAATCGGTGCTTCTAAAGCCGTTCAACTGGCACTCATTCGTACAAATGATGAGTTCATTTCTATTTATTGATCGAAGTAAAATAGCCGGTTTATGAAATTTGACTTCAACTTTTGGCGTCGTTTGTTAATATTTCCAAATATTAGCATTTACAAGGATGTATCCCACCCATAAAAACAAAATCGCCCTCAATCGGTGCCTCAAATATTGATCAACTGGTACTCATTCTTACAAATGATGAGTACATTTCTATTTATTGATCCAAGTGAATAGCCGCTTTTTGGAATTTGATTTCATATATTGGGGTCGTTTCCTAATAAAAACCAAATATTAGGATTTCTTAAGGATGCTTCCGACGCATAAAAACAAAATCGACCTCAATTGGTGCATCTAATACCGATCAACTGGCACTCATTCGTACAAATGATGAGTTCATTTCTATTTATTGATCCAGGTAAAATAGCCGGTTTTTGGAATTTGACTTCATATTTGGGGTCGTTTCGTTATAAAAACCAAATATTAGGATTTGTTAAGGATGCATCCAAACCCATAAAAACAAAATCGGCCTCAATCGGTGCCTCTAATACCGATCAACTGGCACTCATTCGTACAAATGATGAGTACATTTCTATTTATTGATCCAAGTGAATAGCCGCTTTTTCGAATTTGACTTCATACTACGGGCATTCAATAAGTAGTCGTTATCATAGTATACTTTCCCCAAAACAAGTAATATAATTAATATCAATGCTGCAATTTCTCGAACTACTCTCCTTGATGCTGTATAACTAGTATTAGCCTCTTAATCCAATCCAAAAAACTTTTTTGAAGTCTCCACGTGGTATACCTTTCATATACTGAAAAATCGCCGATCCGAGGTGAGGCCGACTTTCGAATTCCCTCCCTGAAAGGTGTTTCTTCAGCTTAGGGAAGAGCCAAAAGTCGCATGGAGCGAGGTCTGGTGATTAGGGAGGATGATCTAGCTCTACAACTCTCAGACTTTCCAACTTTTCCCTTACCAGCTTGGTCTAGTGGGGTCGGGCATTATCATGCAATAATCTCAATCCTCGAGTTCCAGTCCTTGGCCGTCGATTGTGGTAGAATTTCTCAACCTCAGATAGGCACTCACTCATGTAAAATGATCCAGTAATAGTGGTATTCTTGGGGACACAAATCTGGCACACTGGACCATAAGAATCAAAAAATATGCAGCACATAACCTTGGGGTTCCGGAAGTCATATCGAGGGATTATTGGTGGGTCCTGGCCTTTAGCTACCCATACTTTGTTAGCTTCCTTTGACAAAGGCTCGCTATAACGCACCCAAGTCTCATCACCAGTCACGATCTCGAATAGACTCCTGGAGTCGGTTCTATCGAAGTCAGAAAGCAACTTTTGAGCACATTGAACCCTCTTAGTTTTCTGGGCCTTGTGCTAGTGCATGCGGGACTCACCGAGCGCAGATTTTCCTAAATTGAAAATTGTCATGCACAATGGTATGAGCGGTTCCCGTTGAGACCCCAACTGCATTAGCTATCTCCATCAATGAAATAGGGGGTCTTCTTCAAGTAATTCGGAAACCTCGAGGACAAATTTGTCACTGGCGCCGGAAATCGGCCTCCCTGCTCTGGGCTTATCTTCTATCGACTCTCTTCCCTCACGAAAACGTCGGGTCCTGTCAACTATCGTAGAATATGGAAGAGTTCTATCATTATAAACCTCCATCAAATCCTTGTGGATGTCGGTTGAAGAAACTTGGAGCAGTGTATGAATCTTTACATAGGCTGGCTGCTCAGTTTTGAAATCTGCACTCTCGGAAGCCATAATAAATGCCAGTATATAAAAATGCCAAACTAATAATAGCCACAGTATAAAAACCAAAGCTCAGAATTGAAAAAGTAAAGTATCATTTGAAAGAGCATCGGTAGGGCTACATTAGATATGCTAACCCAATTCTGAATTAAATGGAACAACCAAGATAAATTGCAATAACGACTACTTATTGAACGCCCGTAGTAAAATTATAGGATTAATAAGGATGCATCCCAAGCCATAAAAACAAAATCGACCTCAATCGGTGCCTCTAATACCGATCAACTGGTACTCGTTCGTCCAAATGATGAATTCATTTCTATTTATTGATCCAGGTAAATAGCAGGTTTTTGTAATTTGACTTCAACTTTTGGCGTCGTTTGTTAATATATTCCAAATATTAGGATATACATGGATGTGTCCCACCCCAATAAAACAATTTACAACTAAATCGGAGCCTATAATACCGATCCACTTATACTCATTCGTACAGTTGATGAGTTAATTTTTATTTTTGATCCTGGTTAAATACCGTCTTTTTAGAATTTGACTTCATACATTGGGGTCGTTTCCTTATAAAAACCAAATATTAGGATTTCTTAAGGATGCTTCCCAAGCATAAAAACAAAATCGACCTCAATTGGTGCATCTAATACCGATCAACTGGCACTCATTCGTACAAATGATGAGTTCATTTCTATTTATTGATCCAGGTAAAATAGCCGGTTTTTGGAATTTGACTTCATATTTGGGGTCGTTTCCTTTTAAAAACAAATATTAGGATTTGTTAAGGATGCATCCAAACCTATAAAAACAAAATCGGCCTCAATCGGTGCCTCTAATACCGATCAACTGGCACTCATTCGTACAAATGATGAGTTAATTTTATTTTTGATCCTGGTAAAATAGCCTCTTTTTGGAATTTGACTTCATATATTGGGGTCGTTTCCTTATAAAAACCAAATATTAGGATTTCTTAAGGATGCTTCCCACGTATAAAAACAAAATCGACCTCAATTGGTGCATCTAATGCCGATTAACTGGTACTCATTCGTGCAAATGATGAGTTCATTTCTATTAATTGATCCAGGTAAAATAACCGGTTTTTGAAATATGACATCATATATTGTTTTTTTTATATAAATCCTAATATTGGTATTTATACGGATGCATCCCACAAATTAAAACAATTTTAAAAATAATCGGAGCCACTAATACCGATCAACTGGCACTCATTTGTACAAATGATGAGTTCATTTCTATTTATTGATCCAGGTAAAATAGCCGCATTTTGGAATTTGACTTCATATATTGAGGTCGTTTCCGTGTAAAAACCAAATATTAGGATTTATTAGGATGCATCCCAACCCATAAAAACAAAATCGACCTCTTTCGGGGCCTCTAATACCGATCAACTGGTACTCATTCGTACAAATGATGAGTTCATTTCTATTTATTGATCTAGGTAAATAGCCGGTTTTTAAAAATTTGACTTCAACTTTTGGCGTCGTTTGTGAATATATTCCAAATATTAGGATATACAAGGATGTGTCCCACCCATAAAAACAAAATCGACCTCAATCGGTGCCTCAAAAATTGATCAACTGGTACTCATTCGTACAAATGATGAGTACATTTCTATTTATTGATCCAAGTGAATAGCCGCTTTGTGAATTTGACTTCATATATTGGGATATTTTCCGTATAAAAACCAAATTATAGGATTTATAAAGATGCATCTCAACCCATAAAAATAAAATCGACCTCAATCGGTGCCTCTAATAACGATTAACTGTACTCGTTCGTGCAAATGATGAGTTCATTTCTATTTATTGATCCAGGTAAATAGCAGGTTTTTGAAATTTGACTTCAACTTTTGGCGTCGTTTGTTAATATATTCCAAATATTAGGATATAGAAGGATGTGTGCCATCCCAATAAAACAATTTTAAACTCAATGGGAGCCTCAAATACCGATCAACTGGTACTCGTTCGTGCAAATGATGAGGTCATTTCTATTTATTGATCCAGGTAAATAGCAGGTTTTTGAAATTTGACTTCAACTTTTGGCGTCGTTTGTTAATATATTCCAAATATTAGGATATACAAGGTTGTGTCCCACCCATAAAAACAAAATCGACCTCAATCGGTGCCTCAAATATTGATCAACTGGCACTCATTTGTACAAATGATGAGTTCATTTCTATTTATTGATCCAGGTAAATAGCCGCTTTTTGGAATTTGACTTCATATTTGGGGTCGATTCCATATAAAGAACAAATATTTGGATTTATAAGGATGCATCCCAACCTATAAAAACAAAATCGACCTCAATCGGTGCCTCAAATATTGATCAACTGGTACTCATTCGTACAATTGATGAGTTTATTTCTATTTATTGATCCATGTAAAATAACCGCTTTTTGGAATTTGACTTCATATATTGGGATCGTTTCCGTGTGAAAACCAAATATTAGGATTTATAAGGATGCATCCCAACCCATAAAAACAAAATCGACCTCAATCGGTGCCTTAAATACCGATTAACTGGTAATCATTCTTACAAATGATGAGTTCATTTCTCTTTATTGTTCCAGATATAAAAGCCGGTTTTTGGAATATGACTTCATATATTGGGGTCGTTTCCTTATAAAAACCAAATATTATGATTTGTTAAGGATGCATCCTAGCCGATAAAAACAAAATCGACCTCAATCGGTGCCTCTAATACCGATTAACTGGTACTCGTTCGTGCAAATGATGAGTTCATTTCAATTTATTGATCCAGGTAAATAGCAGGTTTTTGAAATTTGACTTCAACTTTTGACGTCGTTTGTTAATATTTTCCAAATATTAGGATATACAAGGATGTGTCTCACCCATAAAAACAAAATCGACCTTAATCGGTGCCTCAAATATTGATCAACTGGTACTTATTCGTACAAATGATGAGTTCATTTCTATTTATTAATCCAAGTGAATAGCCGCTTTTTGGAATTTGACTTCATATATTGGGTTCGTTTCCATATAAAGACCAAATATTAGGATTTATAAAGATGCATCCCAACCCATAAAAACAAAATCGACCTCAACCGGGTCCTCGAATACCGAGCAACTGGTACTCATTCGTACAAATGATGAGTTCATTTCTATTTATTGATCTAGGTAAAATAGCCGGTTTTTGGAATTTGACTTCTTATATTGTGGTCTTTTCATCCAAATCCTAATATTAAGATTTATACGGATGCATCCCACCCTAATAAAAACAATTTCAAAATCAATCGGTGCCTCTAATTCCTATCAAATGGCACTCATTCGTACAAAAGATGAGTTCATTTCTATTTATTGTTCTAGGTAAAATAGCCGGTTTTTGAAATTTTTCTTCAACTTTTGGCGTCGTTTGCTAATATATTCCAAATATTATGATTCACAAGGATGTGTCCCCCCCATAAAAACAAAATCGTCCTCAATCGGTGCCTCTAACACCGATGAACTGGTACTCATTCGTACAAATGATGAGTTCATTTCTATTTATTGATCTATGCAAAATAGCCGGTTTTTGAAATTTTTCTTCAACTTTTGGCGTCGTTTGCTAATATATTTTAAATATTAGGATTCTCAAGGATGTGTCCCCCCTATAAAAACAAAATCGACCTCAATCGGTGCCTCTAATCCCGATGAACTGGTACTCATTCGTGCAAATGATGAGTTCATTTCTATTTATTGATTTAGGTAAAATCACCGGTTTTTGAAATTTGACTTCAAGTTTTGGCGTCGTTTGTTAATATAGATCCACATTATATATTCGACACCTGGAATTGATTAAATTTGAAGTTTTTGTGAGAGAGATACCTACTAGGTATAGTAAAAATCCCTAGAGTTGTGGAAGATCCATTAAAGTTTGATATTGATGATGACCCCTAATGCAGTGGCGGGCAAACCTAATCCTTAAGTGGGCAATAATTGGCCCCGCGATGGGCCTTGCGGCCCCTAAATATGTCAGTTCTTACTACGGTCACACACTTGGTCCTGGCAAGAACTGACAGGTTTTCATATTATTTATAACGCAGAACTTTTACAAAACATTATTCTTGTACGAATCTTATATATTTAAATCTATGATTGTTTTGTTTGTTTTTCTTATTTTATTGAAGAATTGACAAATCGTAGAGATCACACCTCTGCAAAAATATTTAAATAAATTTCACACCTTTTCTATACAATATGTATATAGCTACACTCTCACAATAAAATAATTGTATGGCGCTACATAGACATTCATTTTTATTACTACTGAGAACTTATAGAGATATATCTGAATTTTATTGTAGTGTGCCCCAAGAAAAAGATCATGCGTCTATTTTCATAAATTTTTATACTCTAATCGGGCAATATTATTTGAAATCCTTACTATTTTCCATCATAATTAGTTATATTGGGTTTATTCAGGGAGTGAAATGTAATCAAACTATTACACATCTTGTAATTTCGATTTCAAATTAATATTCTACACATTCGAATTACTCAGGTTAAGATTCCTCTTTGTGCCACTCCTCGTCATCATGTCTAATGGCAATGAGAAAGTGACACAAAGTGACATATTTTGATAATAATTCAACTTATGAATATGACAATAGAAGGATTCAAACCTGAATAATTCGAATGTATAGAATATGAAGTTGAATTATGTCTATCTGTTCATGATTAAAAGATAGTAATTCCATAAATAGACAAGTATTACAACTATTTCTCTGCGAAAAGTTTGGTCAGATAAATTTAAGGGAATGTATGATATTAGTTTTAGTTTTATCTAGTATAGGTGTTTCATAAGTAATAAATAAAATGGAACCCGCTGTTATATAAGTTCCCATTACTGTATGCTTCCACGGTTTGCATGATATGCTAGACAAAATTCTGAGATCCGGACACTGTACGGACGGCACTGTCCTGATCTGAGAGGTTTTACTGTATGCAGATATAATGTGTTTTTCCAAAATTTCATGCATTTTACAGGGTTGCAAAAATCAAAATTGGTTTGAGATAGAGGTTTGAAAATTTCAAGAGTTGTTCCATATTATTTGGCGATGAACGTAGGACCACCATTTTTTCGATATCTTCTAACTTGGTAATTTTATTCCTGATTTCAAAAAAAAAAGTCATTTTTGCTGTTTTTTGGTCCTTTTTTTCGGACACCGATAAAATTTACAATTTTTGTCATTTTATCTTTTGATCCTATGAAGTTGCAAATATTGTAGACTATATATGATTCGATTTTGGAAGCATTTGATTCCTTGGTATGTCCTAAACAATTCCTTGAGTGCCCGAATTTCTACCAGTAAGATGTGCTAGCGAAAAACGAAAAAAAACAGACTTTGAGACACTGTATCTCAAAAACTAAAAATGATAATCAATAACATTTTGGAATGTGCCAGTATTTCTTGATGGAGATACCTCCCCACGCTTAACATAGCTCTACTTTCATCGTATGCTGTAAGCCAAATAATATGTTTTTTCGAGGGCGTATCCTTAATATTTAGTTTGATCATAGCCTACTAAAGATAATGCAGGCAACAGACTCTTACTATAGATGAAAAAGATGACGAAATACTTATATTACTCTTAATAATAGCAATTATGATTCCACTCAACTTCTGTCGAAAATATAGTAAATGGACTGTTGATGATTGGAGAGCTATTTGCTGGACAGATGAGTCTCCCTTTAAACTATTTCTTTCAACAATTCCACAAAATGATCGAATTCGGTGGCGTAATTCTTCTGAGGTCACACCACAGGGAGGTGAAATTTTCCCCCAAATCATGGTGTGGGGCATGATGAGTCACCAGGCACTCAGAATTCATATTATTCCACCCAAACAAACTGTGAATGCTTCCTATTATGTATCTGAAATATTGCTAAAACCTGTAAAGATGCACTGAAAAGAAAACGGAAAAAGGTACAATTCTTCAACGGAGAATTATTCCAAACCCGTTACGGGCCACTTTGATGCAGGATGATGCTCAATCTCACAGGGCTAAAATTACTCAGGAATGGTGTCGAACACATTAATCAAATATCTGGGCAAAGAAAGAATGGCCAGGTAATTCTCCTGGCTTGAACCCAACCGAGAATCTGTGGGCAATTGTCAAACAGAAGCTTGATGAACTACCTCAATCAAAGAACCTGGAGGATCTTAAATCTTCATTGAAATTTATTTGGTCTAGCATTGAACCATCATGTCTGGATAGATTAGTCGTAGGGATGCCTGATAGGATCAAGAAGCGCATTATATTTATCTATTTATCTATCTATCTATCTATCTATCTATCTATCTATCTATCTATATATCTATTATATATATATATATATATATATATATATATATATATATATATATATATATATATATATATATAGTTTAGTCTATTTGTCTCAGCTTTCATCGTCCTCATCAATTAGCTTAATTTCAAAGTTTTGATTCTGGCTGGGGTAATTTGAAGAAATCAAAACCAATGACTCGAAGAGTATATTTTAGAAATAAGAGCTTTTTCTCTATGTTATGTGGGCAAACGAATCCTATCACCTTGAGAAATCTATCTCTGTCGCTATTTTAAATTCTCTCTCACTTGTTGATTCTCAATGTGGACTCAAATAACTAAAAGCAAGGATTGACAATATTGAATATTATATCATTACTCGAATAGAATTTATCATCTGAATCACTTAGAATTGCATCCCAACAAATGTTCGCGTTGGAATTGGATTCGATTTGAAAACTGCTTTCTGCTAGAGATCCTGCTGCTATGATATTGGACGAAAAACTAACTAATTTTCTTTTTGCTGCTTCCGTTTTCGCCTTGTCTATAAAGCCACTTGTTTTATATCTCAGATACAGGAGAGTAGCAAGTGCATTCACTTCGCTAAATTCGATATCAACGTAGTGCACACGGGGATCTTAACCCTTGAAATACTGTTCAATTATATGACCTTTTCGTTTTTCATAGCACCAATTCCAAATTTATCAATTCCATTCAACTCATTAAAATTTATCTTGATTAAGGGAATGTTATCTGAAATGCAAGCATATTCGTGTTTAGCATCTAATGTTTCATCAGCGACCGGTGCACATTTCTACTGCTTTTACCGAACTAACATATCATAATAAGAACTCCAGCTTGTTATCTCACCTAAAAACAAAGTGTATCCTGGGATCTCCTTGTCCTCTACTTGATAACCTCTGGGAACTGTCATTGCCTTCGGGCTCCTCCGAAATAAGGTGATTAATTTTGTGGCATGCATCATCAAAGATTGAACACCACTCTGTTCAAAAATAGAATTCATGACTACCAGATGTATCATGTGTTAAATAAAATTGCATTATCCTGATTGTTGATATCCATTGCATTCACCATATTCGGGCATTATTTCGCATTATCAAATGGAGTTTTCCATCTAGTTTCCAATCTGTAATTATCATGCATAACGTTTTACCAATTGAATAAGCTGTATACGACACATATTAAGGATACCGCCCTCGAAAAAACATATGATTTGCATTACAGCATACGATGAAAGTAGAGCTATAAGAGATGTTAAGCGTGGGGAGGTATCTCCATCAAGAAATACTGGCACATTCCAAACCGTTTTTGATTCTCATTTCTAGATTTTGAGATACAGTGTCTCAAAGTCTGTTTTTTTAATTTTCCGCTAGCACATCTTAATGGTAGAAATTTAGGCACTCAATGAATTGTTTAGGACATAGCAAGGATTCAAACGCTTCCAAAATCGAATCATAGATAGTCTACCATATTTGCAACTTCATAGGACCAGAAGAAAGTTAAAATGACAAATATTGTAAATTTTATCGGTGTCCGAAAAAAAAGGGGCAAAAAACGGCGAAAAATGTCTGGGTTTTTTTGGAAATCATGAATAAAATCACCGAGTTAGAATATATCCAAAAAATGGTGGTCCTACGTTCATCGCCTAATGATATGAAACAACTCTTGAAATTTTCAAACTTCTATCTCAAACCAAATTTGAGAAATAATTCTGTAAAGACGGTCAATTTTGAAAATTTAAAGTCCCGAGATATAGAGATTTTAAGTTTAGGTGTTAAGAAGAATGTAAAATGAGTTATTAATAATGCACATAAGCATCCACAGACATTTATTCGCATCCATACTGCTGATTTAGGTATATTAAAGCCAAATATTTACCAAAAATAGCAAAAGTACCCTGAAAATCCACAAATTTCCTTGAGGCCCCTAACTCCGAATATTTTGAGATAATTGTAGATAATATTTAATATTCCTGGCACTGCGAAGTATAATCTATCAGTTTAGAATGAATAAAGAGCTTCCAAAAAGTATATTAGGAAGTTAGAGCGAAAGTCTGCGACATTTAGTTTCGAAGTTAGGATTTTCGAAAAATGCTACGTCATCATATGACAAAAATCTAAAACTTAACATTCCATCGGGTGTAGTGCAATTATTATCAAAGAATCATATATGTACACTCATAAAAAGTATATTAGGAAGTGAGAACTAAGAATTTGGACTTGTATTTACAAAGATAGAGAGATATCTCTTTTTGGACCTAAATGGGGGTTTTTGACCGATTCTGCGAGGTCCAAGGCCAGAACTTTCAAAATAATTATCAAAAGTTCTCAAATTTTTCTGCACATATTATTAACGGCAATTGTATTCACTATTTAGCATAATAGCTAAATTTGGACACATATTTAATGATTAGATTCGCCATTTTCTAATAGATTCAAAGTTCTCCATAGAATTTGTATTACAATTAAATCAATGATAAGTCGAGAATTATTTCTTTTTTGACAAAGGAATGTTCGAGGAACCTATATATTTTCACATATATCCTTTTATTTAAGGATATAATATATTATATATCTACAATAGTTTTTAAGATATGACATCAGCCTCTTTCGGGACCTTAGAGGGATATTATGGCCGAACTTTACTTATAATATGCGATATCTCAAGAACAAATGGTCGGATCCGAACAAATTTTTTTTTGAAACGATCAGAATTTTATTTCTGACCCAGTGATCGCTAAATATCTGAGATCAAACTTGCGATTTCCCGAGGATTATATAAATGAACTCCCTTATAGAGCTATTTTGTTTGGATTTTATTTGCCCATTCTTTTAAATCTTTGTGTTTTATAATCTCCAAAGGTGCTAATACAATGTTAAGGTTCATATCATTAAAAAAATATCAAATAAGTTAAAAACTAATTGGTAAATGAGTTAAAATCCTCTAATAATTTTTCAATTTTTATTAGCGCTAAACTTTAGGGGGTTATTTCGCAAAAAATACAAAAAAATGCCGTCCAAATAGTGCTATCAGATGGTAGACCGATCAGTAATACAATGAAATTAGCAATAAAACATTTTTCAGTTTTTTTTTACGCCAGGCAAGATTTTTCGAGGGCGGTATCCTTAAAAACAACCCTGCACAGCTGCTTTTCGTTCTCCTCCCTTGTTGATGAAATGCAACGTGAAGCTAATAATAGCATGCTGACTCTTTGCTACAGTGTTGCCATATCATGAACAAAGTTAATAGATTTGACCATTTTCATGAACTTTTGAGTTGTGGCATTAACATGCCATGAACCATGAACTAACCTCAACTAAAACTTGAATATCCATATTATGTATATATCAATCAGAATCTCACGCACCGGTGTATTTTTGATAACCTGAAATATAATTTGGATGAGAATAACTTTTTACTTCTGTCATGAATGAACATGGCAAGAACTTTTTACCTTTTGCATGAACTTTTTACTTTTTGGCATGAAAATGGTATGAACTTTTCACACTTTTGCATGAACTTTGCATGAACATTTAATGTTTTATGGCTGAACTTGGCATGAACATTTGAAAGTATGTGGCATGAACATGCCAAACAACTCATCTGCCAACACTGCTTTGCTATCCAAATATCAGCCGTTAAACTACAAAAATCTCCGAGATGATTGTTTAACAGCTCAATCATTTTGAATTGGCAGTTCTATATATCTGGAATAATCATTTGAAGTACTTTTTCACTTGCAACTTCGAATTTGTGATTTAAATGACTAATAAAAACGTCGAACCTTCAATTTTCAACTGGATTGTAAGGAAGAAGTTATTCAAAAATCCATTCATCTAGTAAATAAATTTTTCAGGATGATCAGGCAGCCATTTGCGTTGCAACTCGAAAGTTCCTCAAGAATCAGTTGGGCTTGTGAATCTGGGATAACCAAAACCATAGCATTCTATATACTAAGGCAATGGCACTCTATTCAAAATATGGACCATGGATGGCAATTACCATCGGCTTTCAAAATATCATGTATTGTTATACTGCCTTTCATCACTATTCTAAAGTACTCTAATGTCACATTTGATTAATTTTAATGATTTCGGACCACCCAACCCACTTAAAATTAACTATTATTATATACTTTAATGGTAAAATCACAATCAATACACTGCTAAATATAAATAAATAATTAAATAAATAAAAGATAAAGTGTGACAATTCATTTATAACTAGACTAGATTCTTCTCTCTCTCTCTCTCTCTCTCTCTCTCTCTCTAAAACAAAAGAACATAAAAAAATACAGTCAGGGCCGCTTATTGTGAACCACCAGGGGGCCAAGAATCTGTTCAAAATAGAGATACTTCATATTAACTAACCGAACTTGATTCAATACAAATCCTATCTAAAAAAAGGAATTCGGACCAGGAGGTTAGCTCATAATAAACGAATGTTTATATTAAGCGGGTTCATAGTAAGCGACCCTGACTGTATGTAGTTATATTTTTAGCTTAGTGTTATCTCTATTTCATCACTACGAATGTAGACTTCAGAAAAATGACATGACGCTCTAAATCGTTAAATTGGAAGCAACTTCTAGAATTTTAGTATACTCACTCTCTAAACCAATACTATTTTTTATCTTAGCATTAGTGATATTATGAATGGCATTATTCACGTGTTGAATCAAAGGGGTGGATGAGGAAATCACCTTCTCATTTTTAATAATTTCAAATAATTCGACTTCATTAATGATATTTTCCAATGACATGGTATCAGTTAGTGAGTGGCAGGATAGTTAAATTTTGTTTGTTTCCTTATAAAAAGCCTTGTAATATAAATTTCCATTAATAATTATTGAACGTTCGATTGTAGAAATTTCATTATGATATTGAATCTTAAGAAAAAAGATGACCGTTGAATTTGGTCAATAAATAACCCACCAACAGGGAGTTCGACTGAATTAAAACAATTAAGAGTAGAAATAGTAAACTTAGCTTCTGTTTCTTTGAATTCCGCAAGCCTCTTCTGATATGCTTCTTATATCCCCCTTTATAAGATTCCAAGTGACTCCAAAGCGATTTAGTTAGAAAATAGTCTTTTTGATCCTCCTTGAGCACCCCGTCGTATCTTTCTCGTTATTTCCTGACAGACAGAAATGCAGCAATTAGCAATTGATTCATTTGTAATCAAAAAATTTCTTACCACGATATGTACCTTTTGGTCATTAATATAAATAAAATTTGAATCAATTGATTGTACTTTTTATTACATTCAATGATATTTGACTTTGGACGCTTATCGTATAACATGCGTTTATTACTATGTATTCAGAACCAAGACATCTGTAAACAGTTATATAAGGTTACTACGCAAGGAATGCAATAACGACTTATTTGAATTTATTCAGCATCAACACTAATCTCGGTCCCGGTGAATTCCTGCCCCGGTCGATCCCTAAGTGTAACTTTGTTGAATGAAAAAAGTTGCATCATGCAAGATGACCTTTAAAGAGTTGAGAAGGACGATACTAAGTACTCTTCAGTTTGACTATGGATATTTGCAGTCCAAATTCGTGACGCAGAGGGGAGAGGAATCGTAGTCTTTACATTCATGCCAGATGTCGGTTTTTGATTTGAGAATTAGCGAACGGCGAGACTAAAAGTCAACAGAAATATCAGGGCTACGTTCGTAGATATAAGATTCAATTAGATTTTGTGAATGTTAGAACACAAATGATCATAATTTCAAAATTGTTATGACCTGTAATGCAATTGCTATAACTTTTGAACGGATAATCTTATTTGAAAAATCATTTCTTCTATGTATTTACCAAGCTTATCTGGCATTTTAATAGCTTAGAATATCCATAATTAGTTGACATCACCAGTTCGAAATAATTCCAAAGAGATTTGTATTAAGAATATGATTTTCAGACATAAGGTTGCGAAAAATTTGCTGCCGAAAATTGAACTTTCTTAGACTTTTGTTTTCAAAGATACTTTTAACTAGCTTCAATGATATTTGACCTTGGTCGAAACTTTTGGGTATTCATCGATTAGTGCTGGAGTAGGACCCATTGGCATAGGTGGTGTTCAACATCCGTCCATGCACGGCTTACTTAATACGCGGCCTTTTATGTCACCGAGAAGACCTGGGAAATTATGATTCCAGTTTTACCACAGTTAAAGGTTACAGACCGATAAATCAAAAACCGTATACGATAAGCCTTAAAAATGTATTAATGTCATATACAAACATCAGATCAGGGTATGCAATTCAGCTGTCAAAAAATTGATATGTCATCATGTGATTGCGCAAAAATTACGAAAGTTCTTTTTAAAACAAAAAACCTTTTCTAGCTCATTTTAAGCATCGTTATCTACATTTCTACTGCTAGTGCGATTTTTTCTATAGGGCAATGATAGAAAGGCCTAATTCCCAAAAAATCTGGGAATCTTACCTGGAATGAATTCCTCAGTTGCTATGGAAACGAAAAATTGAAAGTTTAAGACATAACGCAAAAAGTATATATTGTAGACATTGAGAAAGTATACGATTCAATCCACAAGTTATCAATATGATAATAATACTTTTTACGTTTCTATTTCCAACAAGCGCGCTTCGCATGCTTGCGCTGAGCAGCTGGCGGACACTTTGTGTCCGCCGGAGGCTCGCTTCGGTCGCCTGGGATCTCATTAGTTAAATATAAGGGAGATAGCATCTCTAAATATGTCTGTCCTACTGTGATAATCGATATCGCACGAAAAATCACCAAATTTGTCAACTTTAAAAATTTTGATGTGTAATGATGACGTCATAATAGAGTGATGAGTCGTTATTTTTTGATGATAGTTGTATCATATGTGAGGCGTGTTAGTATACATATTCTATTAAAATTTCAGCCTGATATCTACTATAATGGCTGAGTTATGCCCGAATAACTGTGTTGCTTAACTTTTAAAATGTGACAATGACGTCATAATTCCATGTTGAGTCGACATATTCGTCTGAACTCAGAACTTACTGGAGCCATAGTCAAAATACTCCCACATGCCAAAAATCAGCTCTCTGCGCCCGGCAGTTTCTTCAATCAACTCGTTACAGATATATATTGGTAATCCTTACTATTAAAACTCGATTAATGTATATATATATACTACAAGCGCGCTTCGCTTGGTTGCGCTGCGCGGCTGGCGGACACTTTATGTCCGCCGGAGCCTCCCTGCGGTCGCCTGGGGTCACATTGGTTAATTATTTGGGGAATAACATCTCTAAATATGTCCATTTTGGTTTTAAAATGGATATCACTGGAAAAAACACCAAATTTGTTTGATGAGTAATGTTGACGTCATGGCAAAGTGATGAGTCATCATTTTTGAAGATAGTTGCATCATATGTGAGACGTGTTAGTATACAGATTCTATTAAAATTTCAGCCTTCTATCTCCTATAATGGCTGAGTTATGCCCAAATAACTGTGTTGCTTAACTTTAAAAATGCGACAATGACGTCATAATTCCATTATGAGTCGACATTTTGGTCTGAGCTCAGAACTTACTGGAGCCATAGCCATAAGACTCCCACATGTCAAAAATCAGCTTTCTACGCCTGGCAGTTTCTTCAATCAATTCGTTACAGATATATATATATACAAACTTTAATCGAGTTTTAATAGTAAGGATATATCTATACGTATATATGTTAGGACAAATTTGCGAAATCAACAATTATGCATAATTGTTCATTTCGCAACAATTATGCATAATTGTTCATTTAATACCACAATTATTGTAATTGTTCATCTAATGCGACAATTATGCATATTTTTACAATTTCGTAGATATTTACTGCACTTTCCGAGCCATTCATTTTAATTTATTATGCCATCCCTCTAATTTATTATTAGTTCTAGGACAGTGTGTGTTCGTCGAATACATTCCACAAAATGAGTGCAAATTGCCCTACAAACCAAGTCTCTTCAAATTATTTTATAAATCCTTATAGGAAGATTCAGGTCTAAATGCTAGGGTTTAAATTCATTTAGACCCAAAACTTATGGGTGAAGATGTTACTAGTAATATCGAAAATCAACAGATTGTTTATTCTGAGTTTCTTATTGACTATCTAATTAGAATTCTAATTAGATTACTACATGTTTAGCTCATCTAATTTTTTGATACAATACATACATCCTCAATTGGAGAAATCGGGTTAACTGTGAAAAAATGTTCCCCCGGACCAATATTCCATGGAAAATTTGTCCATGCAGGATCAAAACATTCAGCATAGGACCTTGTCGCATTAGATGAACAATTATCCATAATTGTCATATTAGATGAACAATTATGCATAATTGTTGTTAAATGAACAATTATGCATAATTGTCGTATTAAATGAACAATTATGCATAATTGTTGCGAAATGAACAATTAGGCATAATTGTCGACAATTATGCATAATTGTTGATTTCGCAAATTTGCCCTAACATATATATATATATATATATCTGCAACGAATATATTGAAGAAACTCCCGGGAGCAGAAAGCTGATTTTAGGCATGTGGGAGTCTTTTAGCTATGGCTCCAGTAAGTTCTGAGCTCAGACGGAAATGTCAACTCATCATGGAATTATGACGTCATTGTCACATTTTTAAAAGTTAAGCAATACAGTTAGTTATTCGAGCATAACTCAGCCATTATAGGAGATAGAAAGCTGAAATTTTAATAGAATCTGTATACTAACACGCCTCACATATGATGCAACTATCATCAAAAAATGATGACTCATCACTCAGTTATGACGTCATCATTACGCATTAAAATTTTTAAAATTGACAAATTTGGTGATTTTTCGAGTGCAATCGATTTTAGCACTAAGATGTACATATTTAGAGATGTTATCTCCCTTATAATTAATCAATGTGACCCCAGGCGACCGAAGGGAGCCTCCGGCGGACACGAAGTGTCCGCCTGCCGCGCAGCGCAAGCAAGCGAAGCGCGCTTGTTTGTCTAATAACTCGTAAACCATTGAATCTAGTAGTGAAATTATGTCATGGCTTTATAGGAAATAGTCTATTGGCTATCAAATAAGATCAAATTTGAATGCATAGTTATTGCGGGTTTCAAAATATGACCTCAACTGATCAAAATGCGTTTCCATCGCAACGCTGGAATGTAGCAACATTCCATGAAAAATATTCACTTTTCGCATCAACCCATTCACAGCTCAGTTCTATACAAAAAAACTATAATAAAACAACCACTTAGAAGTGCCCTTAAACAACAGAAATTCACTAAATGTGTCCCAAATAGGGATTCCAATCCCGGCCAAATTTCTTAATCCCGGCATTTCGAATTGATATTTTTCTAATCCCGGGATTTCGGGATCCTGGGATTCAAGATCTTTCCAATCCCGGGATCCCGGGATTTTTCGGGATTGTATAGATATAACACTAAAGTTTCGTGATCCCGGATTGAGAAGGTAATCCCGGGATTGAAATATCGGGATCGGGATTATAAAATTAATCCCGGAGGTAAATGAACCGGGATCCCGGGATTGTAACCCCTAGTCCCAAATATAACCTATTGTGCAATCATATGATGACTAATCGAAATTTTAACAACGGATATGGATACTTTGGCGTCATATTTATATATGCTGGTAATACATTTCGAAGCTCTATTCTGCGTCGTCCATGATTTTTGGCAGATCATGTATTTGATCAACCATCTTCCACCGCATCCCTGGTCCATTTTTGAGATTTAGATGGAAGGCCTTATATACAGAGTGCTATGGTCGGAATAAATATTGGATTGTTTAGCAAATATTCGTCCTCTAAAATTAACTTTTCAACTCATTAGTGACATTTATTGCATTCCTATTACATAGCAACCAACAGCATTGCACTGTTTATGTTTAGTCTGTCTGCGGTCAAATATACAACAGACTTAAAATTCCGAATGCACATATCAATAGCAGAATGTTGTAATAATGAGTGATATTATAGAGGAAGACATAAAAGCATTTTCAAAATGGTAGAAATTGAGAGTTGTCAGGTCAATTTTATATTTTTACAAAAGGCATAAAATTTTGAGCTATACTCTAACCGGACAAAAGTATTTAATATGAAAAAAAGATAGAGGATCACAATGCCAGCGAGCCACACAAGTCTGCAATGGTAAAATGGCAAATGGCCGAGAAAGTGAAGTCGTCAGCCATCCAGTCAGTTGCCAGCAGCATATCAGCAGCACACAAGCTGGAAATCGATGAAAACCGCCATTACATCATCTGCATTATCCGCTGCATCCTCCTCTGTGCACTGCAGGGAACTGCTCTCAGGGGCCATCGTGAGCAAATCGACGCCGACAATTCCACACTCAATCGGGGAAACTTTTTGGCCATAGTTTCGTTGACTAGTGTGTATGACGACGTGGTGCGCAAACGTCTCCACTCTGGACCACAAAACGCGAAATACGTCCATCATGACATACAGAATGATATTCTGTCTTCTGCCAGTTCTTTGGTTCGTCAGCTCATAGTCGCCCAAGTTGTCGAGGCAGGACTGTATGCTGTCATTGCTGACGAAACGCGTGACACGTCCAAGGCGGAGCAAATGTCAATCGTCCTTCGGTATGTCAGGGACGGCGAGATCCATGAGGCCTTTCTTTGCTTCAAGGAGTGTCAGAGACTGGACGCAGGAGGACTCTGTGAAACTATCCTTGACACTCTGCAGACGAGTGGCATCGATCCACAGCGGTGCTGTTCGCAATGTTACGACGGGGCGGCAGTATGAGTGGTCACCTCAGCGGTGTACAACAACGCTTCAAAGAGGTAGTGCCTCATGCAACCTATGTACATTGTTACGCCCACCGCTTCAACCTTGTGATGGAGCTAGTGAAGACTCACGGTCGAGTTTGTGACCTTTTCGTTACTCTACAACAACTTCACAACTTCTTGTCTACCAGCGTCGTTCATTCCAGTTATGTTGCAATTCAAAATGAATCCCGGACATCAGACGCGTGAGATTCCCAGTATCTCTGAGACTAGATGGGTCATCAGTACAGAGCCTTGTTTACGCTGTCTGTAACTCTGGACGCTGTGAGTGACGTCATCGACGAGTTTGCGGAAGAGAGTGGGGACCGTGGGACTACCGCCCGCAACCTACAACAAAAGCTCACTTCTTGTTTCGTAGTCCACTTATTGACAATGCGTTGGTTGCTGCACATGTGTGCGGTGGCTACGGGGAAGCTTCAGGGTAAGACAGAGACAATGGTGGATGCCCTCGAAACTGTGAAGACTCTGAGCGGCATCGTCTCAAACCGCCCCGAGCATCCTTACCCTGATGAGATATGGAACTGCATCTGGAGCGAGGCTGTGGAGTTGACCACCCTATGTAAGTTTCCTGTTCTTCCAGCTCATCGTATACCAAGCGTCCGTAGAGCCAGGTTCGAGGGCCCAGATGACTATCGACGTCGACTGTTCCTGCTACTATGTAACACTCGCAAGGTAGCTCGATCGACGCTTCATGAACCATGAGAACCGTGTCATGTACAACGGAACTGTAGCACTCTCTCCCGGAAGCTGTACTTTCTTAGATGTCGCTGACATCAAGGCGTTCTGTCGACACTATAGTATATTTTGTGGAGATACATTGGCAGCGATAGAATCTGAGATTGCTTTGTTGAAGGATATGTTCACGAGAGAGGAAGAGCTTCCGAAGACTTTGCTGGAATTCTACGTGTTCATGTCCACACAAGATTCTTTTTCCGCGCATCACAGCTATTCAAGTAGCTGTGACAGTTCCAGTTTCGAGCTCTTCGGCAGAAAGGTCATTCAGTGCACTGAAGCGAATTAAATCATACCTTCGTTCGATAATGTCAGAAGAGCGGGGAAGCGACTTGGGGTGCTGCACTTGAATCGTAACATACTTTCCCTCATCGACGAAGAAGACATTCTGAATCGGTTCGCAGAGAAGAACCGAAGGATTTACTTTAGTAATATATTGTTCCTGTTTCTTTCACAAAATTTCACTTAGTCTCATATAATATAGAACAAAAAATCACAAATTTCGTATTTTCAACCCAGGGTATTATACAGCCCTCCAGAGATACGCTCCTAGTTTCGAACACATAAATTTTCATACGCCCTAAATCGCTAAATAGCATTATATTATAGGGTAAATTGGGTAATATTCTGGATTTTCACGCTCCTATACACTTTCAGGCTTAAAATCATACGCCTAAAGGAGTGTCTCGCACTCCTAGATAATCCCTTGTTTCAACCTCATTTATGTCTACTAGACGATTTGCGTATCCAATTTAATTAGGAGTGGGACAGATATTAGAGGACATCACCACCTGCCATTTTGATTAATATTAAAACTCATGATGCATTATTTTGTACAGGTAATAAAAGAGCAAAATCGCCCAAGTCTGTGTAAATAAGCTGGTTCAGCATAAATTGAAAATTGCTGCTTGATATAGGGTCGGTTTTTTATTTGACCTGACTTGAACAAGAAATACATTTTCAGACAACCTGGGTTGAAAACAAACGAAATGTATTGCTATCCTAATATGGCTGAAATTACTAGAAATTCTTTCAACCATTATCATTTAAGCTCTTGTGAATATTGTACAAAATCATAAGCGTGGGCATATTTTCACCGTCCAGAGCTGTTACTCCCCCACATATAGAGGTTCTACTGCATAGTATTTAGTGATTATGATGCATCTAAATTTATGCTTCCAATTGAATTAAGAGTAAATTAAGTTTTAGATAAAGTCACTATTTACTTTGGGCATAAAATGTAATTGTCATTTAGATTTTTTTCGAGTGGTCAATAAATGTAGATTATCACAAGATGCAGCGTCATCAAGATGTTTTATCAGATTTAAAAATCGAAAGGATAGCTGTAAATACATATATATAGATATACTTTTTACAAGTGATTATCTTTTAATTCCTAATTCCTAGTGGAAATACATCCATTTTAGCAATATGAATCCATACAATTATATAGAATCATAGATCCAAAATAATAGTATAGAAAACATATTGAAATGAATACCTACATAGACAAAAATAGAAATAAGAGAATTATTGATTAAGTAACAATTTACAAATCTAATATAGTAAATCTTAGTTATTTCAAGAATAAAATTTTTAACTAATTTTATGAATCGCTAAAATCCGATTCAAATTCATTAATATTTTGAGGAATATTTTTAAACATATCTTTTTGAAACGCTGATGCTACATTATCTTTATGAGCAATTGTCTCTATATAACAATCAGTATTATCAGTAATATCTGATAGACTGAAATCTGAAGGAATAGACTCTTCGATTGTCTTTTCATTAAAATGTCTATATTGTAGTGAATCGGGGTGCATATCATCCAATAGTAGCTCTGATCTATTTTGAATCCTATCCGAATTATTAACATTAACTAAAATTTTATCCTTTTGATCTAACTCAATGTCTTCTAATTCATTCTTTAAAGATCCAACAAGTATAGGGGAGTAACTCGAAGATGTAGGTTTAGGGAAATGCTCTTTGTAATCAGGAGAACAATTAATATCAGTTAAATTTGCATAATCAATGACCAAGGGTAATGAAGTTGGAAAGGAAACAGTCCTCGAAAAAAACTTATTAGTTAGCATATCTAAATCGTCAGAAATTGTTTTTCGGGCGAAGTAATATTCTGGATACTTCAAAGGGTAAGATTCACGTTCAGATAATAATTCTTTAATTAAAGAAGAATTTGAGCTAATGGAGAATCTGCATTTGTCAATATGTAATCCTTTCCTTTCTAAACTCGATAATAGAAGTGATTCAAACTCATCGCGCATAGACTTAATGCAAGAAGAGGGTATCGGATGAAGTGTCATCATTTCTGACAAAGTATTAGTATAAGGTTCATTGATTTTTCCAGGCGTGTTTTCCAAAAATAATGTTTGCTTAGATTCACTCTCTTCATTCTCAGGTTTAGTTAAACATTGTTTGTCATTATTAAATGGTAGAGCATCAATACACGTGGATTTAGAAGGAGGAGATTCTGAAAAATTCATATTATCAGAGTATTTCTTAGAATAAAAAGAATCGATCGAAGGAGATTTTAAAGAATCGGATACATTGGACTTGAAATCTGGAGGCATGCAATGAGAATCTTTTCCAGAATTTCTTACAATGGTGGTAAATACTTGTTTAGGACTCTGAGAGTTAGATGAGCTATTCGATAAAAAAGATTCAGAATTTTTAACAGAATATACTTTATCTGAAGATCGATTATCGAAATTCGGAATACATGTAGTGCTACTTGATAGAGAATTTTGGTCCTGTTTTTGTTGCCTAGTACGCAATATCTGTTCATTTAGCTCTTCACTCGGAAACGAAGGGCTAGTTTTCACCCATTCGGCTCGTAGTTGTTCTTGAATTCTTTCGAGTTCAACTCCAAGTCGTTTTTCAATAAGTTGTTCTACTTTCTGCTGTTCAATATCATACCCAGATTTGAGAGTAATGGGAGAAATCGGACTATTAATTTCAGGATGAAGAATAACATCAATTGTATCATCTTCTAACTCTCCAAGATTTGATCTGAAATATAAGATACAAGAAAATGAATTAAGATTTGGATAAATAAATATGAGGAATGTTGCAGTGTTGCTATGGAAACGTATTTTGGTCCGTTTGGGATCATATCTTGAAAACCGCAAGGGCTAGACATTCAAATATAATTCCATTTGATAGCCAATAGACTATTTCCTATTAAGTGATAATATAATTTATTTGTCTAAATTATATTATCGCTTAATAGGAAGTAGTATATTTGCAATTGAATGGAATTCCATTTGAATGTCTAGCTATTGCAGTTTTCAAGATATAACGCCAACTGACAAAAACACGTTTCCATAACAACACTGAAATGTAGCAACATTCCATAAAAAAAATCCAAATTTTTCGCATCAACCCATTCACATCTCAGTTCTATGCGAAAGATTTTATAATAAAAACACTTAGAAGTGCCCCTAAACGACCTCTGAAAATCACCAAATTTGTCACAAATATAACCTATTGCGTAATCATATAGTGACTAATATAAATTTTAACAACGGAAATGGGTACTTTGACACCATATTTACTTAGGTATTTCAAAAGTACTGATCACTATTGATTTTTGACAGCTATTGTATATCTAATACACCAATTAATATACTCCATATAGCATTACCCATTCTCTCCTAATATCTAAAAGAAATTTTAAGATAGCATAAGTATTTTTCTTATAAACATCATTTCAATCTTGTCAGTTTTGAGCAAGAGCAAAGGGTGTATATCAAGTATCGTTCACTGCTAAAAGATTCGAACAAGAACATCCACAATGATCTCGTGGAAGTTTGTGGAGATCAAGCACTTGCTTATTCCACGGTTAGAAGATGGGCTCAACTATTCAGAGAGGGAAGAGACAGCATTGAAGATGAGAATCGGACTGGTAGCCCTAAATCTGCAACCTGTGAACCCTCAATTGAGTTAGTTAGTGAATTTCTTCGAAATGACCCTTGCTGCTCTATTGAAGAGATTTCTAAGTATATGACTATCTCAACGAGAAGTATTTATTGCATTCTGAAGGAAGATCTCGGAGTAAGGAAGGTTTGCGCTCGGCGGGTGCCGTATTTGCTGTCAGAGGTCCAGATGAAACAGAAGGTAGAATGTTGTGAAAATCTTCTACATTACGAAATATTTGATGCAAGGCGACTCTGTGAGATAGTAACCATAGATAAAACTTGGAGTTACTAATCACAACCTAAATCCAAGGAAAGGTCTAAGTGTTTGCTGCATCCGGGCGAACCCCGACCTAAAAAACCGCATCCAGATTTCCGTGCCAAGAAGGTAATGTATGCAATTACATTTGACGCCTACGGCCCAGTTGCTCAAGTGTGCGTTCCGAAGGGCCAGAATGTTACTGGAGACTTTTATTGCACTCATGTCCTCGCAGAAGTCAATAAACACTATGCAGAGCGTCGGCCGAGAACTGGTCCTCGTGGAATAAAACTTCTACATGTTAATGCCAGTAGCCATATAACTAAACAAGTCACCGCATACATCGAGGATAAAGGGATGCAAACACTGAATCACCCTCCCTATTCCCCTGACCTAAGTATTTGTGAGTTCTGGTTGTTTTTCAAACTGAAAAGTCATTTCTCTGGCAAGGAGTTCACTAGTCGAATGGAGATCGGATTCGCCATTCATAAGTACCTGAAATCGATCCCACAGACGGAGTATAAAAAGACATTCCGCTGCTGGGTAGACCGTCTAAAGGAGTGTATTCGCGTCAAGGGACACTATTTCAAGTATATGTAAATAAATAACACATCAGTCGTTGCTTAATATCAAATTGGTGGGGGGTGATCAGTACGTGCTTTTGAAATGACCTAAGTATATTTGCGCGTAATACATACCTAAGCTCTATCGTGCTTGGTTAATGATTTAAGGCAGTTCATGTATTAGTTCAAACATCTTGTACTGCATCCCTAGTCCCAAATCCGCAAGTTACTTTGAGGACTTATATACAGTAGGCTATGCTCTATGGTATAATTTAACATTTAAAATCCAAGAGATACTATGTTATTCGTTAATTTTCCAAATTTCATCGAGTTTTAAACATAAACAGATTTTCAGTACTTTTAAATAAATTCTAAAATGACAATTGA
Organism: Aphrocallistes beatrix; assembly: GCA_963281255.1. Classification (NCBI taxonomy): domain Eukaryota; kingdom Metazoa; phylum Porifera; class Hexactinellida; order Sceptrulophora; family Aphrocallistidae; genus Aphrocallistes; species Aphrocallistes beatrix. Next base: position 1,172,135 of record OY725499.1, on the reverse strand, counting down.
AATAAAGCCTTCTATGGCATGGCCAGCAGGGCCGGAGGAAGCGGTCGGGCCAATCGGGGCCGGGCCCGACCAAAAATTGAGCTCGAATATTTATGTCGATGACGATTTTTCTGTATCCACTTTAATAAAGGCAAATCCGTTTTAGGATACCCACTGCCTAAAAATTTGGCACCGGCCATCAGGCCCGGCGGAAGCACTTTTCATTTGGTCGGGCCCAAAGCTAAAATTATTATTTTTGCTTTTTAACCGTATTTCCTGATTCAGATAGGAAATATTTAATGCAAATTATACACACGTATGATGCAATGGAATTTTTTTCGATCTAATAATATTTTAATCAACATTACTTGATTGAACAGTCAGTTGATTTATAAATACAAACAATCAGTGAAATCGTCCGAAGACAGAGAGACGGGTATAATGATCACGAACACGAACACGAATACGGTTCGTATTCGTGTCGTGTTGTGTTCGCCGATCTCCAATGTAAACAGCATGCGCTAGATATGTCCATGTATAGAGGGCAATATACTGTACATTTAGATAAATGAAGAGGTAATGGGTATCCAGACACCCAAAACACCCGTAGTGGCGCAGGCCCTGTATGGGATAGGAGAGTACTTCTAAGTTCTTGAGATATATTGCGTAATCCTTTCAAAAAAATGAGAAGATACTCGCATTCTATTGGTGAGGTACTGTGAGAAGAAAAGTTAGCTTCACAAAACAAGGAATTCGCTTAATATCAAGCTAAATAATCTAGAATGTAATGTTAATTTAACCCACAATGCTCATGCTTCGCTTGCCTATGCTGTGGGGCTGGCAAACACAAAGTGTCCGCCAGAAGCGCCTAGGTTCAAATTGATAAATTATAAGGGAGATAGGATCTCTAAATATGTATGTATTTACTGTTATAATCGATTGCACTGGAAAAATATTCAAATTAGTTAGTTTTCAAATGTTTGATCCATAATGATGACGTTATAACAGAGTGATGAGTCATCATTTTTGGATGAAGGTTGTATCATATATAATATTATTATACACATTCTATTAAGATTTCAGCTTCCTATAACCGAAAATGACTGAGTTATAGTATAAAAACTGAAATTTATAATTATCAAAAAGTGAAAATGACGTCACAATTCCATGATAAGTCGACATTTTGGCTTGAGTCAGAACTTAGTGGAGCCATAGCCAAAGATTCCACCATGCCAATAATCAACTTTCTGTGCCTGGCAGTTTTTCAATCAATTCGTTACACACACAGTTTTAATAATAAGGATTATATTTGATCGACTGAAACAACTTAATTAAGTTAACCCGTGCACGTCCAGGAATGTTGAAGTGAAAGTGAAAGTGAATTGATATAGCAACTGAAAATGAAAATGAAAGCTGGGTCATTTCTATTTATACCTCTGATCCCAAGTATTTCCCAGGTTAAGCGAGTAAAGTTAACAACAATCGTATTATGTACTATAATCTAAGTTGACTAATTCATGAATTATCAATGAATTACTCAAAATTTGTAACTAAAATAATGAAAAAAATAATTGATATTTCGCTTAGGTACTGAGCATTGTTAGAGATATATAACATGAGCAACCTTTTAACCACTTTTGGGTAATCTGCACTAATGTTTGAGATTTTGAATAATTCATAATTCTTCATCATCTTTGAATAAATTAGTCAACTTAGACTTATAATATACTATAATCAATCAATTTCATCATAAAATAACTTTTAACAATTAAATAATTGACTCAAAATAGCACTATTCGATCATCCTTACTATTAAAACTCGATTAATGTGTATATATATATATATATCTGTAACGAATTGATTGAAGAAACTGCCGGTCATAGAAAGCTAATTTTTGGCATGTGGGAGTCTTTTGGCTATGGCTCCAGTAAGTTCTGAGCTCAGACCAAAATGTCGACTCATCATGGAATTATGACGTCATTGTTACATTTTTAAAAGTTAAGCAACATAATTATTCGAGCATAACTCAGCCATTATAGGAGATAGAAGGCTGAAATTTTAATAGAATCTGTATACTAACATGTCTCACATATGATGGAAGTATCATCAAAAAATGATGACTCATCACTTTGTTATGACGTCATCATTAGGCATCAAAAATTTTTAAATTGACAAATTTGGTGATTTTTCGAGTGAAATCGATTCTAACACTAAGATGGACATATTTAGAAATGCTATCTCCCTTATAATTAACCAATGTGACCCCAGGTGACCGAAAGTGACCCCAGGTGACCGAAGGGAGCCTCCGGCGGACACAAAGTGTCCGCCAGCCGCGCAGCGCAAGCAAGCGAAGCGCGCTTGTACATATATATATATATTCATCGAGTTTTAATAGTAAGGATATATATATACACTACCCGGACAAAAGTATTCGACCACCACGAAAGCTTCCATACAAATAGTATTAAATTAGATCTTTTAAAAAAGGAACATGTCCTTAAACAATAGAAAATACTCTATTTTTTATTTCAAATTCGTAATCAACACATTATAATTACTCATAATTGAGTGTTTCAACTCAATTACCTATTCTTATGTTGAAAATTATCAACCTCTGCCACTTTGTGTCACTAAATGCCATCATATATAATAGCTGTGCCCTGGGACAAGTAGCATCAAGTAGCAAATGTTGATATTTATTAACTTGGGAGTTAGTAATTAAGCTGAGGCTATCAATTATGAGTAATTAGAATGTGTAGTTTACGAATTTGAAATAAAAATAGAGTATTCTTTACAGTTTGAGAACATATTCAATTATGAATAGACCCACTTTAATACTATTTGCATAGCGGTTTCTGTGGTGGCCGAATACTTTTGTCCGGATATTGCATTTGTGTATATATATATATCTCTCTGTAACGAATTGATTGAAGAAACTGTCAGGCGTAGAAAGCTGATTTTTGGAATGTAGGAGTATTTTTACTATGGCTCCTTAAGTTCTGAGCTCAGACGAAAATTTCGACTCATCATGGAATTATGACGTCATTGTCACATTTTAAAAAGTTAAGCAACACAGTTATTCGAGCATAACTCAGCCACGATAGGAGATAGAAGGCTGAAATTTTAATAGAATGTGTGCATTAATATACCTCCCTTATAATTAACTAATGTGACCCCAGGCGACCGAAGGGATCCTCCGGCGGACACAAAGTGTCCACCAGCCGCGCAGCGCAAGCAAGCGAAGCGCGCTTGTGTATAAGAAATAGAATCGTGTAAATCGCATTACAATTGGTTGATTCTCGCTTGACTCATTGATTTTAATCACAAATAGTTCCTTCGATTGTAGGCATTTTAAATGGAAGCCACTACTTTTTAGATTCCAATGTATTTGAATCAAAAATAGTCGAATTTCACTGGTTAGCAATTTGTCACCTATCTCGGCGAGGTGTGAAGATTTCACTTTGATCTTCGATCTCCCTTGGAGTCTCATGATTATTTACCTGTGTGCCAAATTTTAAATTTCTGGCACCACACAGTTCCTCAATCAACTTGGACAAACCAAGAAAAAAACATCGAGCTTTAATATATTAGATGTGCCATCTTGAGCCACTTTTTGCATTAATATAATACTCATTACTTGTCACAGGCGTGTCAAGATGCCACAGTAGATTGTAATGACGTTTCGGAAAGTATTTAAGTTTATCACCTAAGCTTCTAAATTAAATTATTTGAGTGCATCGAATCCCAATTTTGAGAGCAACTTTTTGCAAACTATCGAAGTATAACTGATTTGGTCCACACAAAAGTTTATAATTTTAGCGCCTTTTATGACGCGACTTAAATATTGTGACAATAACTTTGGCAGTATGTAAAGTCATCTTCGTTCAAGATAAGTAAACGAATCTGAATGAGTTAAAATGTAATCATTCAGTAATTTTTCCTCAGCAAATACACACAACTCACTCATATAAATACAAGAAACCGGATATAATGCTGTGTTGATTCCCTCCCGTAAAGAGATTCAAGATACTGTGAAAACTCGCTGAGTATGCTGCTAGAAAGCAATGTGAGTTATAATTTTACAAATGGATCCATGCAGATTTTGCCCCATTCGACATTTTTGCAGTGGCCAAATCATCGGTAATAGCTCAATTTTTGAGGTCTTAGAAATGACCTAATCATAGCCTACTATATATAAGGCCTAAGATAAACTTAAGGATCGAATATTATTGAATCTCAAAAAAATTGATAATCGTTATTATGAATTATTTTCGAAGTATGCAGCGCAAAGATACTGTATTTCAATTTTTGTATCAATCAGAGGCTTAATTTCATTTTTACAGAGTCAACTGAAAGTTCCATTTCCCTATACAAAAAACATTGTTCAAATTTTTAATTTTTTTAGTTTGTGTTCAAGATTTTTTTCTGAGCTTGAGTGATATTAGCAAGATTATAAGTTCTACCCTCGGATGGCTTGGGGTATTTTCTATTTATAGTAAATACCCCAAATTTGTATGGCTTCCCCATTGAAAATGACGCAACACATTCCTGTGGCAAGCGAGGGTTAACCCATCCATTATGGAACATAACTGACTACTATCATTAGATAATATGGAATACTGACAAAGATGTGGATTTTAAAATTGATTTATCACTGTATTTTTGGTATTTTTGGGCTTAATTTTGTATATAAATTCGCACATTTCTTAAAGTATTGGCTTAAACAATAGGATCGTAGTCAGCTATCTTTATTACTATATATACTTACTTTTACTTGTGAATTCATTCAATTCTCACTTGATTTGGCTTTGAGAATTTGTTCAAATGTAGTTTTTGAATAAAATTTTCACTTATTGTTTGAGTAAAATTAAAATTAAAATTAAAATTGTCTCAAGATGATATAATCTAATAATAATTTCAATAATTGTTTCTTTGTCATAGTTATTCTATAGATAGATTATATTTCTAGATAGCAGAGCTATTTTAGAACTCAATTCTTTCTTTCATTTTGAGTTCAAATTATATTTTAATTTTAGAACAATCAAATTCCTATGAATTCGAAATAGGAACTAACAATTGTTGCGTGTTTTTATTGATTCCAAATTTAGGTTTATTGCATAGTCGAATTATAATCCAACCACTACTTCTAACTGCTAAATATTGTTTAGTATAAATAGCTAATGAAAAAGTGACAATTATAGAGATAGCACATATCCTACGCATTGACGAACGCTCTGCCTGGGTTCGGAGGAGTTCATGACAATTCCAGTAGGGGACGCCAGAAAGGGTTCTTGTGAACACATAGGCTATCCGCCAATTTTTGATCTAAACAATAACATTTACTTTTTGGGATACTAATAAAATATATTTATTCATTTCCATTCTATTCTCAATTAGCAACAAACTATTGTTTTGTTCTCAATAGCTAAACAACAAAAAAGTACTAGCTAGTAGAAAGAATACTATTTTTATAATATTACACAAAAGTTTCAATAGAAACACACACATTCTATACAATAATAGTCGATATCTTCTTCAATTTCGTTATCGGCGATACCCACGCACTCCATGTGGCTCCACAGATAACATTTGTCGCATTGAATCCAATTGATATGGGCTAATGGGACTTTCAGACCGATTCCAATGCCTACTAAGCAGTTTTCTTCAGCACCTTAACATATTTGGCATATGAATAATGGAGCTGATTGAGGCTGTGTAATATCCTTCAACAGACCAGCATACATGCCAACCTGAGCCATGATAAAAACGGGACTGTTGAATTTCGCGGGACATAGCGGGACGCAAAAGAAAAGTATTATAGATGAGCAAAAAAAAGCGGGACATATGCTCGAAGACGAGCTGTGAAATTTGGGCTGGTCTGTTGAATACGCTCCTGAAGAATAGCCAGCGCCATGTTATCTGATTTGTCTTGCGACTTTGCTATATCGGTGCTGCCTCTTAGCAAAAGATCTCGGTGTTGCCTCTTAGCAAAACATCTCTGTTTTGCTAAGGGACAACACCGGCATTCTGCGTGAGATCGAAGTTCTTTCACTGCATTTTTCATTGATTTTGCTGCAAAATATTCAACTGCAACTATTAATTTTCTTTCTCTTTCAACGTAAGCTTTGCGAGAACAGGAGATGGGTATGCTTAGTGTCGCGTGATATTGTTCAAGCTTGGAAATTATCGCACCAATAAGCCTACCTCCCAAAATACTACCATAGTTCGTTTCTTTTTCGAATTTGTTGGTCGCTAACTTTTAAATTTTTGTTTGATATTTACCCCTTACACTCCAAAAGCCTTGCTGGATGGAACATGCTGTACACTTTAGTTGTACACTGCCTGAACAAAAGTATTCGTACACCCCATAATTCCCCATCAGTATTATAACTATTTGTTTGGGGAATTATGGGCTGTACGAATACTTTTGTTCAGGCAGTGTAGGTTAGTTTCAGATCCGGCCCTCTGCTTTGATTGGAACATCCCCATGGATCCCTTTTTGCAAGAGTTGCAGACGGTAAGATCATCAAACATGGTTTTGAACGTTTCAAGATTAACTACATGTTGTCTTATGTTTGCATCCTCACCTGAATCATTCGAACCGACCACACGGTTCGAAAGATTCAGGTGTATACTGAAGCTTTTGATGAGCAACCGATTTCTCATATGATTTTTCTACATTCTCCTGTTCCTGATATTGATTGGATGTGGTATTGGTTTTGAATGTTGCCTCTGATATGCGAAACGCTTCTTTTTGATGAACTGAATCTATTCCCTGCAAAATGTCTCTTCTGCTCACCAAATTTGAAAATGATTCGTATTGGCATCTGTATGCCATTGCAATATATATACACTGCATGCCATTGCAATATATATGTTAGGACAAATTTGCGAAATCAACAATTATGCATAATTGTTCACTAATACGACAATTATGCATAATTGTTCATCTAATGCGACAATTATGCATATTTTACAATTTTGCATATATTTACTGCACTTTTTGAGCCATTTTTGAAATTTCTTATGCCATCCCTCTAGTTTATCATTAGTTCTAGGACAGTGTGTGTGTTCGTTGAATACATTCCACAAAATGAGTGAAAACTGCCCTACAAACCAAGTCTCTTCAAATTATTTTATAAATCCTTATAGGAAGATTCAGGTCTAAATGCTAGGGTTAAAATTCATTTAGACCCAGAACTTCTGGGTGAAGATGCTACCAGTAATATCGAAAATCAACAGAATGTCTATTCTGAGTTTCTCATTGACTATCTAATTAGAATTCTAATTAGATATACTACATGTTTAGCTTATCTAATTTTTTGATACAATACATACATCCTCAATTGGAGAAATCGGGTTAACTGTGAAAAAAATGGTCCCCCGGACCAATATTCTATGGAAAATTTGTCCATGCAGGATCAAAACTTTCAGCATAGGACCAATTTTCCATGAAGAAAATTGGTCCCCTGGATCAAAATTTTCGTGACAGCACCATGAACAATTTTGCATAATTGTTGCTTTCATTTTAAACAATTATGTAAAACTGTTCATTTCACAACAATTATGCATAATTGTCGTATTAGATGAACAATTTTGCATAATTGTTGTGAAATGAACAATTTTACATATTTGTCGACAATTATGCATAATTGTTGATTTCGCAAATTTGTCCTAACATATATACACTGCCTAACCATAAGTATTCGGACACCATATTGATTTGCATCATAAATAATACTAAATGGGTCTACTCATGGTGGCTAATTTTATCAAAAGACGATAACCACTGAAAATATAATATCAAATATGATGTCTAAATTTGAATGAATTGAACCTCCATAGGTAGATCCATTTAGTACTATTTGTGATTCAAAGCAATATAGTGTTCGAATAACTTATGGCTAGGCATTGTATATATATAATATTCTCATGTAAAACTTTGATATGTGCTTGTTTGTCTTCTATGGATTAGATCTTATGCGCTTGTTTATATTCTATGGATTAGCTCTTAAATACTTATATCGTATTCTAAAATTATCTTTTGAATTGAAAACTAAAATTAGAATATTTAATATAAGGATATTAGATTATGAATGTATCGTATTCCCAAAGACATTATATAATCATATAATGAATTCTAAAATTATCCTTAGAATTTAAAACTATAATTAGAAAATTCAAAACAGTATAAGCTGGATATTTGTCTAATTAATTAGACTTAAACATAGCATTCTATATACTAAGGCAATGGCACTCTATTCAAAATCTGGACCATGGATGGCCATTACCATCGAACTTTCTAGACAATTAATTTATCAAGTTTTATGATTTTATGATTAAATATGATAAATTAATATACTCCCTACTTACTTAGAAGATATTTTGGAATAATTTTCCGAAACTGAAATAATTCATTTTCCTGGATATTTGCATCATCTATCTATGCGTGAAATATATCAGAATACATCACCTTACAATGACAACATCTTGATTTTTTTAACCTCGGGTTCAGGAAATATATGCACTGATGTAATTACTTAGAAATAAGCCTGTGAATTTACCAATATGTGTCAACTTCTGTCTAATAAACGTAACTGAATAAAATGACTAACCACATTTTGGTCACCCATAATAATTAAAAACGATATTTTTACGATATTTCAAAATGTTCTCAAAATATTGTCACTCACTCAAATCGCCTATCTGCACATCGCTTGTCTATTCAACATTCATCTTCACATCACGTCTGCTCTATTCTACCCGATTCTCACTATTACTCGATTCACAGCATACTTTTCAACATGGCTCGTCTGGTACCTGGTTGTAAGTCAAACTATTGTGATAAGATGAATCCAACCTGTTTTCTATTTTCCTGCAGACAATGTAACTCGTGAAAAATGGTTCCGAGCTATACCTCGGCGGAGAGAAGACTACGAGATGAACAAACGATTGAGGCTATGTTGGATAACGAGATGAACAAACGATTGAGGGTATGTTGGATAATACACTTTAATCACAATAGTCTATTGTAGTTTGTTTTTTTATTTCAAGGTCTGCATACACCATTTCCATGAAGAAGACATCGAAATGACCATTCAATTCTCAGATGGATTGAGGATGATTGAGAAGGAAGAAAGTGGGTCTCAAGAAGGGTGCAGTCCCTAGCATCTTTCCTAACTGTCCTAGTTATCTGACAGACGCTACTGTTAGTTGTCAAAGACTATCTCAATATGGCAAGGAGTAAAGGAGGATATAAGAAGCATATCATAAAAGTCTTGCGGAATTCAAAGAAACAGAGGCTAAGTTTACTATTTCTATTCTTAATTGTATTAATTCTAAATTGCATCTAGTCGAACTCCCTGTCGGTGGGTTAACTATTGACCAAATTCAACGGTCATCTTTTTTCATAAGATACAATATCATAATGAAATTTCTACAATCGAATGTTCAATAATTATTAATGAAAATTTATATTACAAGGCTTTTTATAAGGAAACAAACAAAATTTAACTATCCTGCCACTCACTAACCGATACCATCTCATTGGAAAATATCATTAATGAAGTCGAATTATTTGAAATTATTAAAAATGAGAAGGTAATTTCCTCATTCACCCCTTCGATTCAACACGTGAATAATGCCATTCATAATATCACTAATGCTAAGATAAAAAAGAGTATTGTTTTAGAGAGTGAGTATACTAAAATTCTAGAAGTTGCTTCTAATTTAACGATTTGGAGCGTCATGTCATTCTTCTGAAGTCTACATTCGTAATGATGAAATAGAGATAACACTAGGCTAAAATATATATAACTACAGTCAGGGTCGCTTACTATGAACCCGCTTAATATGAACATTCGTTTACTATGAACTAACCTCCTGGTCCGAATTCCTTTTTTAGATAGGATTTGTATTGAATCAAGTTCGCTTAATTAATATGAAGTATCTCTATTATGAACAGATTCTTGGCCCCCTGGTGGTTCACAATAAGCGGCCCTGACTGAAATGTTTTTATGTTCTTTTGTTTTAGAGAGAGAGAGAGAGAGAGAGAGAGAGAGAGAGAGAGAGAGAGAGAGAGAGAGAGAGAGAGAGAGAGAGAGAGAGAGAGAGAGAGAGAGAGAGAGAGAGAGAGAGAGAGAGAGAGAGAGAGAGAGAGAGAGAGAGAGAGAGAGAGAGAGAAAGAGAGAGAATGAGAGAGAATGAAGAATCTAGTCTAGTTCTAAATGAATTGTCACACTTTATCTTTTATTTATTTAATTATTTATTTATATTTAGCAGTGTATTGATTGTGATTTTACCATTAAAGTGTATAATAATATGTTAATTTTAAGTGGGTTGGGTGGTTCGAAATCATTAAAATCAATCAAATGTTACATTAGAGTACTTTAGAATAGTAATGAAAGGCAGTATAACAATAATTGATATTTTGAAAGCCGATGGTAATTGCCATCCATGGTCCAGATTTTGAATAGAGTGCCATTGCCTTAGTATATAGAATGCTATGACTTAAACTATTGGGTTACAACTAATTGTAGTTTAAATTCTTTGCTATCTGTAATTGGATATAACATTATATCAGTAACTGGATATTAGATACAACTAATTTTAGTCGAAAAATCTCACAACGATATATACACTATCAAATTTCAATGTACTATAACTCCCAAAAGCATTCAGAATGCAGCCAAATTTCATAATCGATGAATCTAGTCTATTATCTTCATGAAAAAGTGTCATTGGAAGAAAAAATCATTTTTTTAGATTTTTTTGAAAATTTAGTCACTTTGGACCCTTAACCAGGGATGCGGTAGAAGATGGATGAAGAAATACATGAGCAGCCCTAAATCATTAACAAAGCACAATAGAGCTGTATTACCAGCATATATAAATATGGTGTCAAAGCACCCATATTCGTTAAAATTTAGATTATCCATCAAATGATTGCGCAACAGGCTATATTTGGGTCAAATTTAGTGATTTTCACAGGCCGTTTAAGGTGAGACTAATCTCAAAAATCAATATTATAATAGCGCTAATTGAATGGTACAAAATCATCACCCTATACTAAGTACACATAACACGTGCGAGAGTATACTGCTCCTATGCATAGTTTTACTCTGAATCCATACTTAGTATGATCCATATCAATTACAGCCACAGCTTATGTTGAGCATAACTCAACTTCAGTACTACATAGAGTCAAAATCAAAATTGCGTTTTGAAGCATATTCAATAAGGAACAAATTGGCTCGATTAGAATGTTTTAAAAAGTGACTTTTTAAAACATTCTAATCGAGCCAATTAATCGAGCCAAGTTTGAGCATTCTAATCGAGCCAAGTTAAATTGTTCTAATCGAGCCAATTAATCGAGCCAAGTTTGAACATTCTAATCGAGCCAAGTTAAATCGAGCCAAGTTTTTCATTTTTGAAATAATTTTGTCAACTCGTTGCAGCGGATTTTTTTTCATATTGTTAAATTAATTAGAAATATTTTATCATTAAATAAATGATCAGCATAAATTTTACTTTGTTCAAACAACAATACCATCCATTATAAAACAAAGAGCTAAGCTCTATCTCTACTACAACCTTATAACTTTGTGACACAATGTACCTCAGTCGTAAAAACTAAAAGAAAAATTTTTTTTGGATTTTTATACAAAATTATAAAATGAGTCATCTTTGAAGCCATATAATCGCATAAATAATGGAAATTTTTCAAAAAAAAACTTACAGATAAGCAAGTTCGGATATCAGACTATAGAAATATATCAATTTAAAACAAATCTAATATTCATCGCAAATTTCCTATATTGTAATTAGCCTCACCTTAAGGGAACTTAAGTGTTTTTATTAAGGTTTTTCGCATACAACTGAGAAGTGAATGTGTTAATACGAAAAATTTTTCCATGGAATGTTCTTACATTCCAGTGTAGCTATGGAAACGTGTTTTGGTCAGTTGGGGCTATATCTTGAAAACAGCGATAGCTAGACATTCAAATATAATCCCATTTGATAGCAAATAGGCTACTTCCTATTTAGCTATAATACAATTTTGTGTGTAAATCCAATGGTTTACGAGATATTCGACAAATTACCAAATGTGACCAATATGATAAATTGTCTAATATCTCGTAAATTATTGAATTAAGACATAGAAATTGTATTATAGCTTAACCCGAGCACGTCCGGGAATGTTGAATTGAAAGTGAAAGTTAATTGAAAGTAAACTGAAAATGAAAGTGAAAGCTGGGTCATTTCTATTTATACCTTTGACCCCAAGTAATCCTCGGGTTAATAGGAAGTAGCCTATTTGCTATCATTTGGGATTAAATTTGAATGTCTAGCTATCGCTGTTTTCAAGATATAGCCCCAACTGACCAAAACACGTTTCCATAGCAACACTGGAATGTAAGAACATTCCATGGAAAAATTCCAAATCTTTCGTATTAACGCATTCACTTCTCAATTCTATGCGAAAAACCTTATAATAAAAACACTTAGAAGTGCCCTTAAACGACCTCTGAAAATCACTAAATTTGACCCAAATATAGCCTGTTGCGCAATCATTTGATGACTAATCTAAATTTTAACAGCGAATATGGGTGCTTTGAAACCATATTTATATAGGCTGGTAATACATTCCTAAGCTCTATTGTGCTTTGTTAATGATTTAATGCAGCTCATGTATTAGTTCAACCATCTTCTACTGTATCCCTAGTGCCAAATTTGCAAGTTACTTTGAGGCCTTATTATAGTAGGCTATGACCTAATTAATATACATTAGTTTCTAGAGATACGAAAGGATCATGGAAATGTAATTATTTGATCAAATTACACCCGCAACCCAAAAATATCTGTTTGAATTATAAATCACCAAATATAGTTTCTAAGAAAAAACTTGCGAAATACCATCAAACTTCTAAACTCAATTTTGCTATGTAAAAGCATATATTATGGTCAAATATAAACCTACTTAGATTAGTCTTTCATGTATTTTCAGTCATCAGTTTTCATGAATTCTACATCGATTTACATCAAAATGGGTTGTTACAGTCAATCTATGTAACCAGTCATTTCGCGTAATGCCTAAAAGTTTCAGGCATTTCATGTAATAGCTATAACCCTCAGTCACAGGTAACTAAAACCAATTTTTGATTAAAAAAATACGGTCATTGAGACTTTTTAATTTTCTTACTCAGAATTTTATTGCGAATCTGAATCTGCACTAAAGCAAATATTTCTCCCCCCGCAAAAGTAGAATTTATTTCAACTTTAGTTTTGTTATGAATAAATTGGCACTCCCGAGAGAATTGCTCAAAATATGACAGCTTCCTTTAATTTTGATAACATTATCATTACCATTCAAATAGTAGAGTTATTGTTTGTATTCAAACAAGCTGATTAATGCGCTTGAATGAAGATATCAAAAGAAAAAAACACATTATACTTATTGCACACTATTAGAATATAATTTCTTCACTCCATTGACTTCACTCCACAATTACACCATTGACTTTCTTCTAAATTTAAAGAACCATGTTCAATGTGTATTGAAAGCTCAAGATTTGGTCCTCGAAATCAATAATTCACTCAAAACCAGGAAGACCTACCGTTAAGTCGCCACAGAAAATTCTGAAGGTCTCCAGTAAATGTATGAGCAATATTCACCCAGGAATTCAGCATATTTGTTTGAAAACCACGTTAAAGAAGAACACAGAGAAATTCTTAGATCATCACCACGTGCTCGATACCTTCGTTGGTGATGATATTATTCGGAGAGCAGATCAAATTGGTAATTCAATACTTCTATTGAATTACCAATTTGATCTGCTTCATCTGGAGGTACCCAGTTAGTTTGACTGTTGGATCATTCAAAAGTGCCGAGCCTCCTTCTAAATACATCAAAATGGACTTTTCACACATTGCACAATTGAAGTCAACAGGCCATTCTATGTCTAATAAACAGTTAAAGGCTATAACACAAGTCATTAGAAAAGTTGGAGTTCACTGTCCATCAATGGATAAGTATTATGACGAACGCCATTTAATGTGTGATAATGAGAAGATGAATGAATGAATAGATATGAAAAGATGAAAGTACAATATATGAAAGATCTATTGCATTTAGTATTTGAAGAATAATATTATTAACATGTCAGTTAATGAGTGTAAGTTATATTTAACGTCTTTTCCATTCTGCCATAGCTACATGTGTTTGCATGACAAACTGCTATGGCAACGACTAGAACATTTAACCTTGCTCTTGAAACACTTAAATCTGTTGCTTTCACAGCGTTTGGGTCCAGTTCACATAACCCTGATCACCAGAAGTGGACTCTTGAGTACTGCTTCGCGTAAAGTTGTTTTCGTGAAGTCTTCTACATCTGATTCTTTTAAAGACGTTGTGGACACAGGTCAAACTGGTTGCGGGCATACTTTGATTTAAGAATACCTGATTTGACACAAAGAGTGTACATGTTGTATTCATTGCGCTCAAGTATAACTCTCAGAATATTACTGGGGTTAGGGTCCGCTGTCAACCAGAGGTATTGGTACTGCTGCATTATCACCAGGATGTCCATGAGCTATATCAAGTGAGGTGATGATAGCCATAGGTGCAAGATTCATGGGATGTGAATCATTGATTGGGATATAGTGAATACTGGTGTGATGGTATTAATCGCTGGACTGTCATCATTTACAATTGCCATCGGTATATCGTTAGACGTTGTAGAATTGGGATTTTCTTTAATATTCCCGCTTTCGCTTGTACTAGGTGAATTTGGCCCAGGTGCTGGTGCAGAGGTACTTGCTTGTTGTGTTTCTGGTGTGACAAGAGTTAGTCTTCACTTAGCATGCGTTCAATGACTACGGTGGGAAGAGATGATGAGGCCAGTCCAACTTTAACACATAACCTAACATGGCAGCGTATGGAGCTCTTTAGATTCCGGAATGGAGACTAGAGTTTCTATGAAATTGAATGAATTTGATACCTGTTGACTAGTCAGCTGTAGAATTATCCCCCATCTATGAAATAAGCATGTCCTTGATGTCGGCATTGGCACGTTCAACTGAACATTGGCTCTTAGGGTGGCGTGGCTTACAATGAACCATAACGAGGGAAGGCCATACAATTTTGAGTTCTTGGATAACCAGTGCTGTGAACTCACTACCATATTGTCACTTTGCAGAATCGCGGGAGCACCGATGAGAGGAATATATCCAGGAGATGATGTGCTACTTCAGCTGCATGCTTCGAGGTTAAAGCCCGTAAGATCATGAACTTGGTCAAGTGGTCCTGAAATCTGTGCCATGGACTGCATGTCAATCAAGTCACGAGAAGAAAACTCATTTGTCAGAATAGGGCGTACGAGGGTCACTACGAAAGTTTCTGGAATAGCATACTTATTTTCTGAATATGATTTCTATACTCTCCCACTATTTAAGGCTACTTATTCCGTTACCACATTTCAAATTTCAAAGCTCCAAATACATTTTTGAAAATTTTGTGCAATTTCATTATCGAAGAGTCTTAGATATTTAATTGGTTGCTATGGAGAGATTGAAAGAAGAGATTTCAGAGCAATGATTTTCTACACGACTACATGAGAGGCTTAACTGGTTTAGAATCTCATCAACTTTTACTAAAAACTTTCGGAGTTGTTGCTCCCTCAAGATCAGTTGGTTTGCTGAATTTAGACGTGGTAGTGCTGTTGCGTGGTATTCTGAGGCACCGTGGTATTTTGAGGCACTAGTCAAATTAACCATAGATATTCAACCTGAGTGGTATTCTGAGGTACCGTGGTATTCTGAGGCAACACCAATCCTGTGATCATGATGCGATCATTTACATAGTTCTAATTTATACAATGACTTTCTATTTGAGTGATGATACTTTATGTTTTCCCTGCTCTAAATAGTGTATTGTGCTTCACGACCTGGAATGCTTAAATAATATGTTTATTCGTCTCATTATTCAAGACATACAATACAAATAGAAACAAAGATGTGAGTATTCTAGAATATTGTTTGAGAATTCAGGGGTTCTTCAATTATTCCGAAAGTGGGAGTTGGACAATTGATCATAGATATCACTGGTTCGTAATAATTAGCAAAGTTCTTGATATATATTGCTAACTTTGTGTCCTTGCTACCTTTGAGTGGGCTCCAGCGTACCTGATGGCTAAATTTACTTTCTTGTAGTGTATTTAAGTAGTTGTCGTTTGCAATATAAATATCAACTTGGAGAATTGCTGAAGCTGCCATGATCTCGATATCTCCACCCCAAACACCATCAAGATGTGGCATTTTTTCATTAAGGAAGTAGTCGCTAGGTGTAATGCGGAATTGTCTAAAATACTATCCTAGTTAGGTAGTGCCTTCGCTCGCAATGAAGTTAGAAATGATTCTTCGTAGTTGTTGGTGGCTGTCTTGTTCTCCTGTTATTTTTTTTGATAGACACCTGAATAGACAGTTTCCATCACCTACAATAGCTTCCGTCTCCCAGGGTTGGTATCTATAGAGTGGCTCATCAATAAGGTGATCTGGTTGCCTGCAATTAGTCTGGTATGTAAGACCCAACATCGCACACTTATCACGTTGCCATGCTTCGCCAACAACTGTAATTGTTGGACTTTTAACTGCCATATTGGGAATCTAGTTTCGCCAATCATCAGGGTATGTTTCCCATAGCATTGTGTTTAAGTATTGAATTGCTTAATTAGAAAGTTCAGAATGAGAAGTGCCTGTCACCACACAAGAGTCAGACTCATGGTTTCATCCATGCGTATGCAGTGCGGTGCGCCTACAATTTAATCTTATATTGGTCTAGGCGCGCGAAAATTGCCTGAACTCCGATATCGTAATATTTAGTGTATAGGCTAGCGCTAGGTGTATCAAAATAACTAGAGGCATAGCCTACTATATATAAGGCCTAAGAGTAACTTAACCAGGGATGCGATAGAAGATGGATGAAGAAATACATGAGCTGCCTTAAATCATTAACAAAGCACAATAGAGCTTTCAAATTTAGTGATTTTCAGAGGTCATTTAAGGACACTTCCAAGTGTTTTTATTATAAGGTTTTTCGCATAGAACTGAGAAGTGAATGTGTTAATATTAAAAATTTGGATTTTTTCATGGAATGTTCTTACATTCCAGTGTTGCTATGGAAACGTGTTTTGGTCAGTTGGGGCTATATCTTGAAAACAGCGATAGCTAGACATTAAAATTTAATCCCATTTGATAGCAAATAGGCTACTTCCTATTTAGCTATAATACAATTTCTGTGTCTAAATTCAATGTTTTACGAGATATTCGACAAATTACCAAATGTGACCAATATGATAAATTGTCTAATAACTCGTAAATTATTGAATTAAGACATAGAAATTGTATTATAGCTTAATAGGAAGTAGCCTATTTGCTATCATTTGGGATTAAATTTGAATGTCTAGCTATCGCTGTTTTCAAGATATAGTCCCAACTGACCAAAACACGTTTCCATAGCAACACTGGAATGTAAGAACATTCCATGAAAAAATTCCAAATTTTTAGTATTAACACATTCACTTCACAGTTCTATGCGAAAAACTTTATAATAAAACACTTAGAAGTGCCCTTAAACGACCTCTGAAAATCACTAAATTTGACCCAAATATAGCCTGTTGCGCAATCATTTGATGACTGATCTAAATTTTAACAAAGGAAGGTGCTTTGACACCATATTTATATATGCTGGTAATATATTCCTAAGCTCTATTGTGCTTTGTTAATGATTTAAGGCAGCTCATGTATTTCTTCAGCCATCTTCTACTGCATCCCTAGTGTGCCAAATTCGCAAGTTACTCTGAGGCCTTATTATAGTAGGCTATGCTAGAGGGATATTTTAGGCGCATATCCTACAAAAGCTGGATGAAGCCCTGGGTACATTCCACATAAAATCAGATAGGTTTCGTTGAAATTTACTTGTCTTGAGTATTTTTAATGTTAAGGACACTCTTACAAACTTACCACTCCATACAAGACCTTTTCTGTATATTTTCCAGCTAACACGTCTCCGAACATAGGATACAAATCTGTTGTCCAGCCAAATATTTTTTATCGAATCGCCTTTTTCTATTAGATTTGTATAGTAATACTTGTAATATCAATATTTAATTTTGGAAGATAAGCACCATTGAGTTTTGTTTTAGAGTGGTCTATTTAATGTCACAAATAATGTCAAGTTTTGTTAAATCGTCCTTGGCAATACGGCAGAATACATACCATATCATCTTCACTTGAATCTATTAGAAAAGTAAAAAGAAGTGTGTTCGGAACATACTCGTGATATCTATTAAGCATATTGTGCAGTTGATTATGCAATGGGGTCATAAATGTTCCATCCCGAATATTCTGTGTTAGGATAGCCTGAAAATAAAATTTGAATGATAAACCTGCATCTACGTAGGACAACAGACCAATTATTTTAAAGAAGAAAAAAAGTTAAGTAAATGTAAATCTTAACTGGTTAAAAATTAGTATTTATATTTTTAATTAAAATTGGATGTTGTAATCCATTAATAGATTGAATAATATACAAACCTTGAGAGTGTTGAGATGTGCAATTATTGAGTCACTAGGAAACCCAAAAATAATGGGGTCACTCTAAACAAAAAATATATTCTCAAATTTTGCTAAATGCTTAACAACTAACATAATACCACGGAATGGATAAATGTATTTAAGAATATCATCGAATGTATAGTTTACCACTTACTTCAATCCGTTTCTTGCCAAAAGTATCAATATGAGAATCTGCTGTAATTATAATATTTGCTTTCCTGGACAAATTAGCATCCCGTTCAAAGTAAGGGCGAGCAATGTGGATAGGAATGCGTTTTTCTCTCTGCTTCCCTAGCTGGTCTTGTGATATTACTACATGGCTGTCAGTAACCCGTTTGACTGTTTGTGGCCCCATGTATTTTTGCTGTCTTTTAGTATTAGGCATTTTCTTTAATTTAGGCATGTTTGTGTATAATATCTTATCACCTGTTTTAATTTGAGGTCTACAAATGGAATATAAAATATATCAGTCATATCATCGTTACCTAAAGGTGGGTGGACTCACCACTTGAAAATTTAAGCTATATTTCATTGGAGAAGTTTATAATTTTTAAAAATATGCCTATGCTAGACTAATCTAAGCCAAATGAGATTAATTAGATAAAATAGTGCATATAAAACCTGAATCCGCCTCTTGCCATAAAACACACCTGGTATCATTAACTTTCTTATCAAATTGCCTTTTCTGCCTTAATTGATCTGATCGAATCGAATTTGCTGCACATTTGTATATTTTAGCTTGCTCATGGTCAATGGAAGATATCTCTTCAAGTCCTTGTTCTCGAAGTTCATCTTCTGATGTTGGAATTCAGCGAATATGTTTTCCTCTAACTCCAAATCTTCTTGTGGAGTGGGTATGGTATCATTGATCGCTGAGAGAAGATCCTCATACCTTGACTCTCTTGCAAACATTACCATGTAAGGAGTATATCCGTGGGATTTCTTTTGGGTACTGTTCATAGAAAGAACTGCAGACTTTAGTAGCTCTGACCAATTCTTTTTAGTTTGGTGGTTCAGCTTGTTCAACCTCCTAATTAATCGAATTATAATTTACCATGAGTAACTTTGTATAATAAAATTATATATTGTGATGTAATTAATTAAGGGTAACATTCTGTAAAAATGGACAGAAAGGTCCTTTAAATTTAATAACTTATTTCACAAAATGAATAATTTTGAAAATTTTGAAATTCTGCCCAATTAACCGACTGTTCTCCCTTAATTAAGAAGTAGTTCAAGAAATATAAACATTACGTTTTGAGAATCTTGTTATGTGCTTCAACTAAGCCATTAGCCATAGGGTGATAGGCACGGGTCTTACGATCGTCGATTCCTAGCTTTTGGTGAAATTCCTGAAATATATACATATATAATAAGTTAATTAGTCGATATTGATGATAAACATAACGCATAAAATTAAGTTTCCAAACACACCTTGCTAGTAAACTCCTTTTCTTGGTCGTGCTGAATAACTTTCGGTAATCCGACATCAAGATATATATCTTTAAGATTCTCAAGAATCTCTTCAGATGTTTTAGATTTTAGTCCTCGAGCTACTACAAATTTACTCAAATAACACACAGTGACAAGGATGTGTCGAAAACTGTCTTGAGTTACTGGGAGATCGCATATTAAATCCATCCCAATATGCAGCCATGGTCGATCTGGGGGTGGAATAGGCTGTAGTTTCCTTTGTGGCTGTGGTGGCAATGAGGCTGTTAATTGGCATATCTTACATGATTTGACCTTTTTGAAATGATAAAATTGGTAAATTAAAAAAAGTTCAAGTTTAAGCGAAAACTTTAAGTAAGTAAAACTTGTTTGAGGTTATAAGTTGAAGAAATGCTAATGAAAACCCTCTTGATTTACACTAATTCAAAGTTGCATTGTAGTAAATACACTAATCCGATTAAGATGGGAGAAAATTGATGCAGTTGAATAAGTTTGAAAATTTTAAACTTACATAGTCCTCGATGCAGGGATACATTCCTTTCCAAGTGAACCGCTGTTGTATTGCAGAATAGGTGGTGTTGATTCCAGGATGGCCTACCTGGTCATGCAGCTTCCTTAATATTCCCTGAACTTCCCCAGCTGTTGGCACTTCAACTTGCGTCTCTTTCCCATTAAGAATGATCCTCTTTAAAAGGCAAGTTTGAAACAAGTATGTACAACACTATACATTATAAAACATCGTACATATTAAAGCATTGTACTGCATAAATTACCTTGAATAGTTTATCTGATTCCTCAACTGAATACAGTGATATCTTTCTTCGGAAATTCCATTTCGTCTTGGATGTAGAGGATACCGCAGGAGGGTATACACCGTTAGAAAGGAAATTATGAATATCTTCATATTCCTTTGGCTCCATTAAGTAAATTCTGGATATTTGCTAATTTTCAATTTTGAAAAATGACTAATAGTCAAGTTCGCTCTTATTGAATCCGAACGGCAAAAATGGTTCGTAATAAAGCAGTCATTAAAAAGTCAATCGATATAAAGAATTACATGACGTCAAAATTGGGGTTTGTTCATATAAGCGATCCTGATCGCATGATAGATTAAACTTAATTTTGTCATACTACTTGTAAGTCGGCATACAATTTTTAAGTTGATTGAAAGACCAAAATGTAAATATTAATATTGATTTATAAAATTTGTCATTCGCGAATTGACTATCATTTATACATGTATAATATATTTAGGATTCATCATTGTAATTGTTACATACTTAGATTGTCAAGCCTGGAAATGCAACCAAATAAATGCAAACTTCATCGTGTTATATATTACGTAAATAAGCAAATCATATCGTGATGAATTCAGAACACATTATCAATGTAACCACAACTCATCATCTAGGTTTTCGATGTTACATATGTACGTATTTCATTTACTTTCAATTATCAAATCAATGTAAAATTTTAAAAATATCGATTTAAGCCAAGTTATAAATAAACACGACTTTTTAGAAAAAATGAAAAAACTAAGTTAGTTTTGCTTTGTGAATACCAAATTAGTTTCAAAGTTACGTAGTTTGAACTTAGTTTTGACTTAGTAGTTTAAGAAAAACTTAATTTGAGTAGTTTGGTAAATAATCAGGCCCCTGCAGGTCGTGAAGCACAATACACTATTTAGAGCAGGGAAAACATAAAGTATCACCACTCAAATGGAAAGTCATTGTATATATTAGAACTATGTAAATTATCGCATCATGATCACAGGATTGGTGTTGTCTCAGAATACCACGGTACCTCAGAATACTACGCAAGTTGAATATCCATGGTTAATTTGACTAGTGCCTCAAAATACCACGGTGCCTCAGAATACCACGCAACAGGGCTCACTTCTTGACGAGGCGCGTCCTGGACGGCCTTCAACGGCGGTCAACGAAGAGTCGGTTGAAGAAGTGAGGAAGTTAGTGAGTGCAGATCCACGATTAACCTACACCCAGATAGAGGAGGAACTTGGGCTGTCATCGACTGCACTGAACAGGATTTTGCACGAGTGACTGCAAAAATCGGTATCACTTGAAAAATAATCAAATTTGAAAATCTTTAAATTTTTCGATGCTTAATGATGATGTCATAACAGAGCGATGAGTCGTCATTTTGATGATAGTTGTAGTATTACATGTGAATAATATTAATATATGCCAGGCACAGAAAGCTGATTTTTGGCATGTGGGAGTCTTTTGGCTATGGCTCCACCAAGTTCTGACCCAGGCCAAAATGTCGACACATCATGGAATTATGACACTATTAATTATTATCACCATTTTTATTATTTAAATTTCAGTTTTTCCACCTTAACTCAGTCATTTTTAAATTTAAAATTTTACAAATTTTGTGATTTTTCGGGTGATATCGATTATATCAGTAAGATAGAAGTATTTATGGATGTTATTTACCTTATAATTAATCTTTATCGGCCCAGACTTCCGAAAGGCCCCT
Source organism: Aphrocallistes beatrix (assembly GCA_963281255.1). Lineage (NCBI taxonomy): Eukaryota > Metazoa > Porifera > Hexactinellida > Sceptrulophora > Aphrocallistidae > Aphrocallistes > Aphrocallistes beatrix. Next base: position 1,149,589 of record OY725499.1, on the reverse strand, counting down.
CTGGCGGACAAAAAGTTTCTGCGTGCCGCGCAGCGCAAGAAAGCGAAGCGGGCTTGTACTACATAAAAGACATCCCGAATTTCATTCATTATGAAGTTCGTTTGCCAATATAATCACCTTTCAATTCTAGTACTTTCCTAATTCTATTTGGCACACTACTCACTAAATTAACTAAGAAAGCTTTCGATATTACTATTTTACCGACCCGATTGAGATTTTTTAAATTTATAAGTTTGTTTTCGTGGTTCTATTAAAATAGGTGCCAAGGTTTTTGCAACACCCTGTATTTACCGATAATTATCTCTTCTATACCCGTTACAAATATTATTTCGAACCAAATTTAGTACCTAATTATTGTATTATATTCTTAAAGAAAATCCTCCGACATGATCTATTACTCTTATATCAACAACCGAAAGAATGAAATAACTACTTTATCATTATCATTATCGAGTAAATCCACTAATAGCTACAACGACACCTATTCAAGATGCATCGGAGTTACATTCTACCCCTACCATCATATCTCGCTTCTACTCAACTTTCTAAACTACCTCTATGCTCATTTTAACTGTGAATCACATTTTACCAATTATACGTATAATTTCTGCTTGATTATTTACATTATTAGATGCCCACAATATATAAAACTATCTCCAGACCTTTCATGGTTTCATAAAAGGGAAGTTACAGTAAATTTACTGCATTATAATTTTGATATAAATGTAAGCTAACTGATCTAACCGAAAGTCTGCCATAAAAGGTAACATTAATAAATAATTTTTGAAAATATTCCTTATATAAAAACTGGCAGTCCTTTTAAATTTTCTTAAATGGAAATTCAAACTATTAATTGTACGTACTTGAACATACCTGGAGCCTTTAAATGTTATTTCACTAAGTTTATTCTGAAAATCTGTATACTTGTAATCCATTTTCTCGATCTTTTGTAGCAACTCTGTCATTTCTGAAAAAATTTCTCGCTTAAAATCTTCAATTCGAGTCGACTCTTCCTCTGTGGTTGAAATTAGCTCTTTTTGATTGGTTGTAAATAATTCATTAACTTTCTTAATAAACACTTGTTCTAACGACGAGACACGCTCGAGAACCTCCTTATTTAAAGCACGAGAAAAATTTTCTTCACGCATCTATTGGAGAAAAAAATATAATTGAAGGTTAGAAATATGGCTAGAAATAAACTGAAGTATATGGAAATAATTTTAAAATAGTATATAAACAGTATATTTTTCATTTCAACGATATTTACATAGAAAAACATATTGACATTTGATTCTTTCCCAGCTAAAGAGAAATATGTTCTTTGCAGATATAACCTGAATATTTTACGATGGTGTAAAAGTGTATAGTTCGGTCGGTATCATTCCATTTGTCGTTGTCTTCTCCATTCATGGATTTGAAAGTAGTGTCTGGTTCAGTTTCTATATTCTATAGATGGGACCTTGACTTCTATAACTAATCCTATTTTACCCAAAAATGATCAACTTGAATGTTTGTGACCACTTACCTATCCTAACCATCAATCCAAATTATGAAATTTAGTAGATAACGACATGCTTTAGCATAGTGGTCATATTAAAACTGCCTTCTCAAAGATTTTTGTGAGATAAACATATCAACTTTTTTCTTATTCAATTCACTATTGTTACGAGACTAATCTGGAATACTATACTACTCGATGAATCAGTTAAGTCAGGAGTGTGAGAAATCTAATTAAGTATTAGGCACTACAAACTCTTGTCAAATCTAGATCTACACAAGAGGTAACTATGTAAGAAGCATATGATGTGTCTCAACACTCGAAACTGACAAATGATAGATGATGTCAACAAATCTCCAAGACATGAACTTATGAAAAAAAATTGCAGCCAGTGATCCAATAGTCATTAAGGCTAAATATAATCGGAAATGCTTGGTTGGTCTACATAATTGCCTTATAAATCAGAAAATAAGTTGGACATATTCCGAGGATTGAGGTTGTAGGACACATTCCAATGATGGCTACTCTAAAAGTAGTCAAAACTTGCTAATACGACAGCATTAATCAATGAAATATCGAAATATTGAAATAAAACTGGTTGAATGAGTGAGAAACAAATATTAGCATTCAAATCGAAATTTAATGCAATATTTGCAGAAAACACGCTCGCACAACACAATACAATCGTAATAATATAGTATATCTTACAAAAATACTTAATATTTGTTCATTTACAAGAAATCTGAGGGAGTATTTTTGCACTAAGTATTCAATGTTTCTATTAATTTAGATTTTAAGAGAATAAAATTATACCAATATCATGTAACGGTATGAAAATCTTCTTCAAGAATAAGAGCATCACTTTTGATACAACTGAATTATTCTGATAATGGCTTCAGTTGATGCATGATTAAATGCACAGAAAGTACCCACTGGTGAGACAACAGGATAAAATCCATTTGAATGAAAAAGGTACTGTAGAGGTTGCATACAATATCATGTACGAGGGGGTGCTCAGGATGCATTGATAACTAGAGAGTACTCCGGGTTACGAATATACTTCACCATTGATAATATTTAATTAGCAAAAGTTTGTTCCAGACTAGTATCATTTTCCTGAAAGATAACAAATAAAAATTTCATATAAAATGGATTGCAAAGGTGTTGGGGTTCACAAGAACACTCCATTATATGTGGCATAATATTCTAGAAACTTATTTGGTCGAAATCAAACTTAAGGCCGAAGATAATCATAGGATGATAAATAATCCTATGAATTTTCAAAACAATTGAACAAAAGCAACTATGTATGTTAGATTTTCATTAACTAAGTGGTTTGGATTAATTGCTCTCGAAAATAGACCCATTTTATTGTTATGCAAAGCAATATGGTGTTCCAATACTTTTTACCAGATAATGTAGATATAGTAATATTAGCCCTTCAATGACGATAAATTTTGCTAACTCATTTCAGGTTAAGTCATTTTGGGCGGGGAAACCATAGAAATGTGTGGTCAAAGCTATAAATAGAATGGACCCCAGGTCATTGATGGGTTTAATAATACAAGAAATGCTATCGTCATCATTAAATAGAGCCTAAACTACTCTCCACAAATGTGGGAGTCAAAAATTTCCCTTAGAACGGATTTACAAACTGGCCTCTTCGTTTTATGACTTTCCATTGACATATATAGCAGGGCTGTAGTCACCGGTCCATTAAGTCCGACGTCAACCTGAACACTGTTGACCAATATAGCCCGAAAGGGGACCATTTTGTACGATCGGACTGGTTTCAACCTGACCACTTTTTAGTCTCAATCGGACCACTCACCCCTGGTGACAAGGACTCTATATAGTCGTATATTAAGTAAGCCATGAATATATTTATTATTAATAACATGAACACGATCATACTGTTTACCTAAATAGCTATAATTGGGAGTGATATCGCTTACATAATTCGGAAGTAGTGCGTTCGTTCATTGAGAAAGGTGAATACACCCAAATTAAAACAATGTCAATACAGTAGACTCCGCTTAATAGGGTCACATCGGTCAGGGCATATTTTGCCCCTTTTAAGCGGAGAACCCTATTAACCGAAAAACTTTTTGTATTAACCTCTATGTGCTAGAGCTATTCCGGTCCTGCCAAAATGGCCCGATTAAGCGGCTGACCCGATTAAACAGTGAACCTATTAAGCGGAGTCGACTGTATTTGGAAGGACAGTTCTATTTATATCTACTGATTTGGAATAAAACAGATCAAATTATTTCGGAAAATAAAAGGTCTCTCCTATTTTGATTTATTACTTTACGGATTAGCCGTGTCGTACTGAAATGTTAATAACTTTATAAATTGAGTTTCGATTTGAAATCTGATCATATCAATGTGATGGAGAGGTTTGAACGTTTCATGAACTAAGTTAATATCCTCGAAATATCCAATGATTACTTAGCAATTGACCTTTAAATTTTTTCATGGTTTTTTTGAATGATTCAAAATTATATGAATTATCGAATCTATCTTTTGCAGATGTGTGCTCTAGGTCTGGACGTTTGTGTAAATTTGAAGTCAATAAATTAAGATTTGAAGAATTTGTGGCCAACTAAAATTTCACTGGTCTGGCTCGAACCCTATTAACAATTAGACTTATATTCGTATCACGATTATTACTATCTTCCAAGTACATCAATCTAAGTTCAACTGATATTTTTCTAGAAGGCCTACTTACTAGCCAAAAGCTCTTTATTATTTTCGATGGCATAAAATGTCTTCCATAAAACAAGTATAGAATCCAAACAGGCTCAGATGGGTACTTAAGTACGCCACGGTCCGTTAACTGCAGAAGATTAAACTCATAAGCTAAATCAAGAAGAAATTCTTTATATAGCTGTTAACAGATTAAGACAGATATAACATGGTTTCGATGATTTGGTATTGAGGGCAGAATAGCTTGCAAGAAAGGTTAATGATTGAAGCACTTGTGAAAAATATAATATACTCAAACTTAGAAATATTGCGGTTTAAAAACCTTTGGATATATTGAGAGTTTCATTCAACATATTATCAATGTGATTACATTGATTCATAATTTCGAAGTATATTAATCATGTTTTATTCATTTGAGTATTTAAAAATGACGATTCAAGACTCCAGACCTAGTTAATAGTAGAGGGATATACAAGGTCCCGGAATTAGAACACCGATGGGGCATGATTAGTTTAGGATGTGTATTTGAACACTAAAGTATTTCCATGATAATTATTATTCCTGAGTATTATTCTCGTTTTCTTTGAAATGATCTCTTATTTCACGTGTTTAACCTAATGGGACAATCTCAAACCCAAGATAGAGGTAGCTTTGACCCAAGATATAAGTTAAGAATAATAGGTTAGAAGTACCCAAAGTTTAACTATCTCATTATTTGAACATTTTATGTGCCACCAATAAAATTAATTGACAAATAAAATATTCCCAAAGATTATTTAAAGAAATACATAGATAAACGGATAATGGGACAAAGTCACCCCAGTTTACGGTATGTTTGTTTACTCAGTGTCCCAATTTTTTAAGGTAAACTTGCCAAGCAGAAAACTACACGAGTCAAGAATAAAAACCGTTCGTCAATAAAAGTCAAAGGTTCAGAGAAATGATCGTTCAAACGAATACCTTTAAAAGGAGTATCAACGTTAAATAATTTCCAAACAGTAAGAAGGAAGTCAACAAACTCAGGTCATAGCCTACTTAATATAAGGCCTGGTATCAAATGTACCATGGTCCATGGATGAAGTAGCGGATGGGAATTTAAATTCCTAAAAATATATCTCATTAGCTTACAAGCTATTTAATGTCCTTAAGACTGCCATTTCCGGATATGATCTACTCTTAAATCTAACAGTGTAATTAAATCAAACTTTTTTAATTTCGATAACATTCAGAACAAAAATATTTTGTTTCTTTTGTATCAAACTATGTCAAAATAACAGTATATAGATAATTTAGTGTTATTAGTTCGTATTCTATATTCGATCTCTTTGTCTTCGCCAATATTTTATTTCCAACTCTTTCGTGGGTATAACGGTCTCAAATCTTTTTGATAAAACCTGAAATAATGACCATAATGTGACAAGAATTTCTCGTAGTCAACTCCTCATAGAGAGCATATCATCAATTGCAATGACTTCACCAGACACAATCTCCGGAAAGTAAATTGTTTTAGTGGTTTCCAAGGGAACCAGTCTACTCGCACCAAATACCAAATGAAATGTACGATTTCTATACCATTTTGGATGAGATAACTGTAAGATATCAGCGAAAAGCAGTATTTTATATTGACTTGGTACGAGTTGCATGTTGTACGAGTTGGCATGTGGTACGAGTTGACTGGCATTCGTTTCCAAGGTATGCTTGAAGGTTTCATTCATCGTCACTCTAGAACAGCACTTCTTATTAAAATTTTCTCTTATTAAAATTTTCTCAAATTTTGAGGTTGATGCCAGGCCTTAAATTGAGTAGGCTATGCTCAGGTGTATTATTTCAAAATTTTGGGGTACGCGAATCCGTTCTGGATGGTTAGTGCATAAAGAGTTAATTCGTAAATGACTTTCAACGCCAGTTTAACATTCTGACGCTATATGCTAGATGGAAAGCACGCTTTCATAGTTAAATGAGGTGCTAACTTGGCTAAACTTGATCTTTCAGAATTACATAATTGATGTACATCTTGAAAGGATGCACTACCAAATTTAAGGGTATAATCGGATAAATCAGCTTTAAAATTTACCAGATTCGGAAAATGAAACGTTTTATAATTATCTTGTTGTTTTAACTAGTTATTACGAATACTATTTAGTAAATGAACAAAGTCAAATGTTAGAAAGAGAATCCTACTGCGATCAAATGGGTGAGGTACATTAGTCTCTAACATTTCATTCGAAGAAAACAGTTTAAAAAAATTCACATTTAAAGGATAATTATCAGTTGAAATGACTACTACCCTTAGACCACAATGCTCGATATCGATTATGCAAGACTTTTTGATTGAAAATATAGTTTCAGCAGAGATAGATGCACGGGGCAATAAACAAGAGATGCAAAACCATTTTTGATGTAAACTGAACACCATAACAGCGAATACAGTTCTCGTTGGATCATCAGGAGGGGATAAATGTATTCTCTAATTGACAGAAGATGAAATGAAAACGCGCTAATTCTGAGATATCACTATGAAGTTCATTATCATGAAGTAAATTTTGATGACCACCTTAATATTCTCTTTGGTTCGGGGTATTAAAATGACTGCTTAGGGTTTTTAGAATTAGATTCGTGTTCTAAAGCAGGGCCCTGCAAAACAGATTCAATTTGTCTGAAATCATTAATTGAAGCAATGGAAACGCGATTGTTTTGTTCATGAAAATAGGCTGAGGTACATAAATAGAAATTAATTTCAAAGTACAAATTTACAGACATATTTCTTTCAGTCATCTTAAGGATACCGCCATCGAAAAACATCGCCTGACATAAAAAAGGTGAAATTTGTTATTGCTAATTCCATCGGATTATTGAGTAGTCTACCATCTAATCGTACTTGTTGGACGGTATTTAGTTTGGTATTCTAGAACTGAGAACCTAAAGCTCAGTCGTACTAAAAATCGGAAAGTTATTCGTGGTTTTGTGGCGCATTCATCAATTATTTTCTAACTTATCTGATATTTTTTAAATTATATGAACCTCAAAATGGTTTTGGCCCCTTTATATATTATAAAACAGATGAATTTAGAAAAAGAGGCACTTAAAATCTCTCAAATCCTAATATACTTATATATCTGATTCTTATATATCTGATTCTTAAATAATAAGTGTACTACATGGAATGGAATGCTAAGTTTTAAATTTTTATCACGTGATGACGTAGCATTTTTCGAAAATCCTAACTTGAAAACTGAAAGTCGTAGACTCTCGCTCTAACTTCCTAATATACTTTTTAGAAGCTCTTTATTCATTCTAAACCGATGAATTATACTTTGTAGTGCTAGGAATATGAATTATATTCCCTAATTAGTTCAAAAAATTCGGGGTTAGAGGCCTCAAGGTAATTTGTGAATTTTCAGTATGATTTTGCTATTTTCACCAAAATATGTTGGAATACATCTAATTCATTAGTATACATGCGATTAAATGCCCATGGATGCTTTTATTTATCGTTTATAGCTCATTTTACATCGTTCTTAACGTTAAAACATCCCTATATCTCGCGAATTTAAAATTCCAAAATTGACCGACTTTCAAAATTTTAACTCAAAATTGCTTTGAGATAGAGGTTTGAAAATTTCAGGAGCTGTTCCATATCATTAGGTGATGAGCGTAGGTCCACTCGATTTTCGATATCTTATAAATTTGTGATTTTATTGCTGATTTCCAAAGAAAATCGTTCTTTTTTGGCAATTTTTTTTCAAACCCCTATAAAATTAACAATTTTGGTTATTTTAACTTTCTTTTGGTTCTATGCGATTGCAAATTTTATAGACTATATATGAATAAATTTTCGAAGCATTTGATCCAAAATGTGTTTCAAAAAAATGAGTGGAGGAGGGCTTACCATTAAGATGTGCTAGGGAAAAACGGGAAAAAACCGACTTTGAGACGCTGTTGCTACTCAAAAACTAGAAATGCGAACCAAAAACTGTCTGGCATGTCTCAATATTTTTTAATTGCACTACCTGCCCACGCTTAACATCTTATATATCTCTATTATTGATATATGCTGTAAGCCAAACCTATGGATTTTTCACGGGCGGTATCCTTAAGAGCGAACGTGATGTTATTTTCATCACGAAATCACAAACCAAATATTAGGTAGTGAAATCAAGGTTCACTTATCTTTCAAGTATTTAAGAGAGTTGACGATGAACTATTTTCTCCTCACTCAAGGATCTCAAACCTAAGTTGACTAATTCATTAAAAATGCAAAGAATTATGAATTATTCGAATAATTCATAATATTTTCTTGTAAAAAATAATTCTTCTCAAGCTTGATGAATTATGAATTATTCGAATTATTCATTGAATAGTGAATTAGTAAACTTAGTCTCAAACTAAGTTGAAGGGTTTGGTTCATCAAATCTTCTTCCTTTTCATCGTATGACAAGCGAGTCCATTGAGTAGCAAGCTAGATAAACAGGTAGTAGACTTGGAACAAGTTCCTTCAGCATTCACACGTGATACTTCAGTAAAGGTACCATCTCCTTTTGGCACTTTGGTAGTGTCTATGCCTTTTTTCTGAAAATGCTTGATGCATTCATAAACAGACTTGAGGTCACCTGTATCCTCACGATGAAGTGTCCAGGCATATTTTAGGTCAGGTGGACTTTCAGGCATCTTGAATATTGGAACCTGATCACCAACGTTGTAGTTGCTCTTGCATTCAGGGATAGAACAAGAGTTTGGCATGTCAGAATGAGAAAGAAGCTAATATAAATTTTAAAAGAGCAGAGAGAGATTCAAAATAAGAGAATAGTATGTGAAATATAAATAATATTTATAATAAATATGGTTCACTATTATAATATTTTCGATATTAAATTTTATGGTTTGATAAATATTTACCGTCTTGTCTTTCATCCTTGGTCCGTATTTTCTAAGTTAAAGTCAGCCCTTATATTAAGTAGTGAAAAAAGGTTGCAATTGAAAATTTAGCAAAAAGATCCCGTTAAGTTGTTGTAACATGTGACATTTTTGTAAGCAAGAATTTTTTGAAATTTTCAAAATTAACACAATTAACCGAACGCCATATTTCTAAATGTATTCGTCGTTACCAATAAGGCACTCAATACTACTATCTGTAGGTGAAATGTTTTAAGTATTCAATACTTTTGTTCAGTTAAAGTATAAATGCTTTGTATGTCGGAAGAGGGAATAATTCGATGACCTCGCTTACCTATACGTATTATTATTGATGGGCAAATTCAAATGTACAGGTGGGTAAATTTTATCATGATGACGCTGTGTATTCTCCTGAAAATTTTGAGATTTGCGGGCGCACTCTCGAACGAATGGAGAGAAGAAAAGAAAACAGTGATCGACAAATCTGGTGGTTGGGTGGCGATAGCCATCAAAATGTAGCGATAAGCTACCAAATTCCTGAGTGTGGTGGTTAACTAAGCCTTAAATTATATCGTGTTTTGGTATATTTATATAATTTATTTAGAAATTGGTGGCTAATTGAGCCACCAGAAAGTAAAATGGTGCTTAAGATAGCTACTGTCAAATTTTGGTTTTGTTGAGCACTGAAAGAAAGGGTAAATAATAGCTACATGTATGAGAAGTGAAGCATTAGAAGTGTTAAATACACTCATTTATAGAATTAGTGTAGAGTTCAGGAGAAACTAGCTGCTGCTTTTAAGCCTGAGGATACGAGATTCACTTCATTGAGTGAATTCCAGAATATAACCCTCTGTATTAGATATGGATTTGTACGATGACCATCTCTTAAAAATTAGTAATACAGATCACGACACAAATAATAGTTAAGTTTCTAAAGCAGTTATTTCGGAAAGATGTCAAGAAGAAAATAATTAGAGGTTTAATATCGGTCTTATATAGATCAGACACCTTTTATGATAAATGGTCAAGTTTAATAGATATTTCAGAGCCCGTCAGATTTAAAGTAAATCAGATAAAATTTGACATACTGCAACAAATAGCTTTAAATGCAGGGTCATGATTTATCATGATTTAAATCATATAATAAAGTAAAGTATCCTCGCTAATTTGAACATGGATAAGGCAAAATCCCGGTTAAAGCGAACAAGGTTTGATTCCCAGCCTGTACAAATGCATGCAATTAACTTCGGGTAATACGAATTCCGGTTAATACGCATACGTTTCGAAGGTTCCCTGATTCGTATTAACGAGACTCGATTCTATTCGAATTATAATGATCACACACATTATTGTGAACAATGTTCATCAATGGCTTTCTTAATATCAAAAATTAAATTATTTAGCACTGGCATCAAGCGCAGGGATTGGGCGGATATTTTCAACATTTGGAAATATACATTCCAGCATAAGGAACAGACATGGAATCGATAAGGCGGCCGAGATTGTTTTTATACACATAATGCTCAATCTATCTATATAAAACTTCGTAATAAATTTTCACTTCTATATTTTCCTATTGAAATTAATCATAAACATGCTGAATTCAAGCAAAATTAAATCGATAATATTCTATTATTTCTGATTCTCAATCTTGTGGATTTATTAGCAAAATAATAAGTGAACGACCGAAATTGATTTCGGCCGAAACTTTCGGCCGAAATTTCGGTTTCGGCCGAATTTCGGTATCGGTGACTTCACCGAAATCATGATTAAATTCTGACTCAGAATTTCTGAGTAATGAACAGATTACTCCCAGCAAATGCGGAAAAAATATTATTTTGTAGAGAAAACCTACCCAAAGTTAATTTCATTCATTAGAATCTAGTTACACAATATATCTACATACTTAATGAATTAGTGATTAGTTATGTTTATGCACCTTGATTAAATATAAAATAGTATGTATTGTCTTGCAAATTGTGGCCGAAATACCGAAATTCGGTTTCGGTAAAATACTGGTTTCGGTCGTTCACTAAAAATAATATGACAAAATGTGAAATGAATTGCAAAAAGCAATAAAAATCAAAAAATCTTTTTTAAATTTTTAAAAAAATTTGATTTTTTTCAACTCTGAAATTTATAAATAAAATAATAATAATAAATAATAAATAAATAAATAAATTAAACGCTATACGAAAGGAAATTACAAAGAGCTGCCTTCTTGACATGGAACCATCTTACAGTGAGCTCTCATTCAACCTAACGTGAAGAAACAGATAATTATTCTATAAAGCATTTTTTAATGCACATACTGTTAATTACTTAGTTGGCGGCAAAAATTATAAAATATAGGCTACAACTGATCAAAGTGAAGGGAAAGAAACAAGAATTAGGCTCAAGCATGTTACACAGGCTACAGGAACTTCGATAAAAACCTCATTAAGGAATGTTATTGATCCTTTGCATAAAAATAAGAAAATTGGCAAATACATAATGAATTGGTACAAATGGTGATCAAATATTTCTCATGATAATAGACTTTGAAGTTACTACGGAAATCCTATAACCCAAGTCCAAAATATTTTTAAAAACAAACATCATCATCATACAGTAGGGGAAATATTTCAAACGAATTCCTGAAATCATCTGACTTTGCTCTCGACTCTAATGTACCCGCGAGTGAGAAGAAAGTTAGACATACTACAACTACCACCACGCTCTTGCATGTATCTAATATGTAGGTGATTGCCTTCTGCCCGCAATTACGCACTTATTTACAACTAAATATTCGCAAATTTCCTGGTGAGGTCATCTCAAAGAGTTGGCCACTAAAACAGTTGTCAAAGGAAGAAATCGAAATATGAAACCTTTGCAGTCGATGTAACTAGACATTTCTTCAAACAAATTCAAACACCAAACATGAAATATAAGCACTCCTTACCTCAGAGTTGAACACATTGCCTCACTCACAGGAAACAGTTTAATTGGCCATTAACTTTTCTCGAATGAAATGAAGATCAAAAAGGGAAATTAACAGGAGCAGAACGATAGCAATCATGTTCAGATAATAAAATCCCAAAGTAGCTCTAAGTAAAGGTCGACCACGTAGGAAAAGAATTTGAGGGATTAAATGAATTGTATCAATTGAGAAAAAAGATTCAATTAATATATACAGTAAGGAGTTAAAAATTACACTTAAGCTGCCGGGAGTAAATAAGAGTAAAATACATCAGGTGTACCCTTTTCAGGAAGAGTAGCAAAGGTACTGCTAAATTGAATCTAAAAGTAAACTTAATTTATACATTAAAACACTTGGATTTGTTTATTTTTATTGCCTTATGTCATACATTATGTCTTATGTCATGATCGGTGTGTAACGTAAGAACGTACACGCTCTTAGAAATTCCATCGGAAAATTGTACCAAATTTGGACCATATATTTCTAAAATGGTAGAGATTTGCACCTGGGTCAAAATTTTTAAAAATATCCTCACCGTTCCACAAAAGGTGTCAAAATGTATTAGCCAATCAGAATCCAGGGAATCAAAATTACAGTTGGCTTTGATTTCATCGATTAATAGGGATTATAACTAACACATGAACATATGCAAGTTAGAATCACTCTAAAGCCAAAAGTAAGGATTATTCATTTTTTAAAACTTTGGATCAAAATGTGACAAATGAGGTAGGTGACCAATAAAATTGCAGGATTTAACCAAACAGCAGAAATTAATATCCTTACTATTAAAACTTAATTAATGTATATATACAAGCGCGCTTCGCATGATTGCGCTGCGCGGCTGGCAGACACATTGTGTCCATCGAAGGAAACGTTTGGGCGCCTGGGGTCACATTGAATAATTATAAGGGAAATAACATCTCTAAATACGTCTGTACATCTGCTATAATCGATACCGCACGAAAAATCACCAAATGTATCAAATTTTAAATTTTGATGCGTAATGATGACGTCATAACAAAGTGATGAGTCATTATTTTTTGATGATAATTGCATCATATGCGAGATATGTTAGTATACAGTTCTATTAAAATTTCAGCCTTCTATCTCCTATAATGGCTGAGTTATGTTCGAATAACTGTATTGCTTAACTTTTTAAAATGTGACAATGACGTCATAATTCCATGATGAGTTGACATTTTGCTTTGAGCTCAGAACTTACTGGAGCCATAGCCAAAAGACTCCCACATGCCAAAAACTAGCTTTCTATAACCGGCAGTTTCTTCAATCAAATCGTTACAGATATATATATATACGTATATATACACAAATAAATATCAATCGAGTTTTAATAGTAAAGATATCCTTATTAATAAAACTCGATTAATGTTTATATATGTACAAGCGCGCTTCGCTTGCTTGCGTAGCGCGGCTGGCAAACACTTTGTGTCCGCTGGAGGCTCCCTTCGGTAGCCTGGGGTCGAATCTATTATCAAAAATAGCTGAGTTATTGTTGAAAAACAGAAATTTCTGATTTTAAAAAAGGTGACAATGACATTATAATTCCATGATGAGTCGATATTTTCGTCTGAGTTCAGGATTTACTGCAACCATAGCCAAAAGACTCCCACATGCAAAAAATCAGCATGCTGGGCAAGACAGCTTCTTCAATCAATTCGTTACAGATATAAATATATATATCCTTACTATTAAAACTCGATTAATGTGCACATAGTATATATGTGTGCATATATACGTACAAGCGCGCTTCGGTTGCTTGCGCTGCGCGGCTGGCAGAAACTTTGTGTCCGCCGAAGGAGCTATGCGGGCGCCTGTAGTCAACATTGATTAATTAAATGGGATATAACATCTCTAAATACATCTGCTCTACAGTTATATTCGATATCTACGAAAAATCACCAAATATGCAAATTTTAAAATTTTGACGCGTAATGATGACGTCATAACAGAGTGATGAGCCATCATATTTGGATTAGAACTGCATCATATGTGAAGTATGTTAGTATACATTTTCAATTAAAATTTCAGCCTACTATCTCCTATAATAGCTGAGTTATGCACGTATAACTATATTGCTTAACTTTTAAAAATGCGACAATGACGTCATAATTCCATGATAAGTCGACATTTTGGTCTGAGCTCAGGACTTACCGGAGCCATAGCCAAAAGATCCCCGCATGCCAAAAAATCAGCTTTCTGGGCATTACAGTTTCTTCAATCAATTCGTTACAGATATAGATATAGATAGATATACAAGCGCGCTTCGCTTGCTTGCGCTGCGCGGCTGGCGGACACTTTGTGTCCGCCGGAGGCGCCCTTTAGGCGCCTGTGGTCACCATTGATTAATTATAAGGGAAATAACATCTCTAAATACGTCTGTCCTACTAGTATAATCTATATCGCACGAAAAATCACTAAATTTATCAATTATTAAAATTTTGATGCGCAGTGATAACGTCATAACAGAGTGTTGAATCATCATTTTTTTGATGATAGTTGCATCATATGCGAGGTATGTTAGTACACATATTCGTACGGTTAACTTAGCAAAAACTAAGTTGGTATTCACAGAGCAAAACTAAGTAAATACTTAGTTTTACTTAGTTTTGGTGGAATACTTAGTATTTACTTAGTCTATACTTAGTTTTTAACTTAAATTTATTGATTCTTTTTAAGTCGACTTCGAAGGTGACTTAACTCACAATTTTATGAAGAAAGTATTATTTTACATCCTTGCAAAAGGGGAATTTGTGAAAATAATAAATGCAATATTAATTATTGGCAAGACAATACGATCCAATTTTATCGCAATTAGAGCTCTAGTTATTTGTTGTAGTCACCACTAATGTAGTATGGTTTTACGACATTGATTTGATTTAAACCGCATTAAGAATGTCTTCATCACTCAATATCTTACGTAAACATGAAGCTACTGAATAATAACTGACATAGTAGTGCTTTGATGTAATAACCATTATTATTACAAATTAATGAAAAATTGAGTATAAAACACAGAGAAAGTATAGAGAATAATTTCAAACTACAAGATCTCCACCAATGTCCATTAAAACTCGAGCAAAGAATTTTTCCAACTCTGAAATCACCACCCTAGTTGATTTGGTCTTGGAAAATAAACCAAAACTGTTTGGCGCATTTAGTTTAACTCTAACGTTTGATGAGAAGAACTGTATCTGGGAACAAATTGCTAATTCAATTTCGCAAGAGCATGGGACACTACGAACCAAAGAGGATGTTTCCAAAAAATGGTGTAACATTCAGGTTAAATACAAACCAATTATCAGCGACAAACTGGCATCCATGAGGAAAACAGGAGGTGGACCTGCTGAAGCTGAGCTGACGGAGCTGGAAACAAAGATAAGGTCTATCAAGGGAAAGGAAATCTTTGAAGGAATCGAAGCTGGGATAGACCTTTCAATGGGAACTAACAGTCTTTTGAGCGATCTTGATATGGCTATTAGTCCAGCAGGAACATTACAAGATCTTGGGTCACAATCAGGTTCAGAGATTGAGATTGCAATGAAGCCACCTGCAAGGAAGAGGAAATTGAATGAAGTTGAATGAATATGCTACGGGTAATCCTGTAACGGTTGATGAATTCAATATCGTTGTATGCGTCGATGGGATTTAACCGATCTCTAAATACCCTTTGATTTGCCAAACTAGTGTCTGTATTGACTTCAAGTAGGAACAGAGCAAATGCCATATTGGAAGAAATACAAGTAATTGATTCGAATTGATAATCTTAGTTTAATTCTACGAACTATTTATATCCAATGTTGATTTACCTTGTCATCATTTTGACATAGAAACTAAGTAAATACTTCGCAGTTCTTAAGTAGGACGCAAAAACTAAGTATTTACTTAGTAATTACTTAGTTTCCAACAAAAAACTAAGTAAATACTTAGTAGTTCTTAAGTTCGGCGCAAAAAATAAGTATTTACTTAGTTTTTGCTTAGTTTCCACCAAAAAACTAAGTATGGATTTAAGTATAAGTATAGTCAAGAAAACTTAATGAAAACTAAGTATTTACTTAGTTTAAGTTAAGTTTAAGTTTAAGTCGATCTGAGAATAAGGCCCCAGGTATTCACTATAAAATTTTCATGCAATTTGGAAATGGTTTAGTGGTCGTGCAAGGTAGCCTCCCCCTCGTGCTAACGAATTGATTAAAGAAACTGCCGGGCTTAGAAAGCTGATTTTTGGCATGTGGGAGTCTTTTGGCTATGGCTCCAGTAAGTTCAGAGTTCAGACCAAAATGTCGACTCATCATGGAATTATAACGTTATTGTCACATTTTAGACAGTTAAACAATAGTTATTCGAGCATAACTCAGTCATTATGGGAGATAGAAGGCTGAAACTTTAATAGAATACAAGCGCGCTTCGCGCTTGCTTGCGCTGCGCGGCTGGCGGACACTTTGTGTCCGCCGGAGGCTCCCTTCGGTCGCCTGGAGTCACATTGGTTAATTATAAGGGAGATAACATCTCTAAATATGTCTGTCCTACTGTGCTAATCGATATCACTCGAAAAATCACCAAATTTGTGAATTTAAAAATTTTTGATGCGTAATGATGACGTCATAACAAAGTGATGAGTCATCATTTTTTGATGATAGTTGCATCATATGTGAGACATGTTAGTATACAGATTCTATTAAAATTTCAGCCTTCTATCTCCTATAATGGCTGAGTTATACCCGAATAACTGTGTTGCTTAACTTTTTAAAATGTGACAATGACGTCATAATTCCATGATGAGTCGACATTTTCGTCTGAGCTCAGAACTTACTGGAGCCATAGCCAAAAGACTCCCACATGCCAAAAATCAGCTTTCTGCGCCTGGCAGTTTCTTCAATCAATTCGTAACAGATATATATATATATATATATATATATATACAAATATTAATCGAGTTTTAATAGTAAGGATGATTACTAACATACCTCACATATGATGCAACTATCATCAAAAAATGCTGACTTATCACTTTGTTATGACGTTATCATTACTCATCAAAATTTTAAAAATTGATAAATTTGGAGATGTAACCCCGAAGGGACCGAAGGGAGCCTCCGGCGGACACAAAGTGTCCGCCAGATGCGCAGCGCAAGCAAGCGAAGAAACTTTAATAGAATGTGCATATTCATATACCTCACATATGATGCAAGAAAATGATGACTCATCACTCTGTTACGACGTCATCATTATGAATCAAAATTTTTAAAATTTACAAATTTGGTGATTTTCGAGTGATTTCGATTATAATATCACTAAGATAGAGACATATTTAGAGACGTTATCTCCCTTATAATTAACCAATGTGACCCCAGGCGACCGATGGGAGCCTCCGACGGACAAAAAGTTTCCGCCACCCGTGCAGCGCAAGCAAGCGAATAATTGGTTAATATGAAATAGACCTGACTCAATCCACTTAATCAAGAAAAAAAATGTTTACAAAACATAATTCCGCAGACCAACGAAATTAAAGTGTTTTAACATTACAGTTGGCTTTTTTCTAATGACCAATAGGGATTTGACCGTCGTATAGACATGAAAATTGGCATGTGGTGTCAAATGATGATCTAAGATTAAGTTCTAAGATCTAAGTGGAATTTCCCCACCCTTGAAAAAAATTGAAGAATTTCCACACCTTTTCTATACAATATATATAGCTTCACTTTCACTATAGAAATCCTTGTATGCCACAACAATAATCTGTCATGTTATGAATACCTCAAAGCATTGCCTACTATATAAGGCCTCAGAGTAACTTGCGGGTTTGGGAATAGGGATGCGGTAGAAGATGATTGAACTAATACATGAACTACCTTAAATCATTAACAAAGCACAATAGAGCTTAAGAATGTATTACCAGCATATATAAATATGGTGTCAAAATAACCACATCCGTTGTTAAAATTTAGATTAGTTACCATATGATTGCGCAATAGGGTATATTTGTGACGAATTTGGTGATTTTCAGAGGTCGTTTAAGGGCGCTTCTAAGTGTTTTTATTATAAAACTTTTCGCATTGAACTAAGATGTGAATGGGTTAATTAATATGAAAAAATTGGATATTTTTCATGGAATGTTGCTACATTCCAGTGTTGCTATGGAAACGTGTTTTGGTCAGTTAGGGTCATATCTTGAAAACCGCGATAGCTAGACATTCAAATGTAATTCCATTTGATAGCCAATATACTATTTCCTATTGAGTGATAATAAAATTTATTTATCTAAATTCAATGGTTTACGAGTTATTAGATAATTTATCATATTGGTCACATTTGGTAATTCGTCGAATATCTCGTAAACCATTTAATTTAGACGTCGAAATTATACTATCGCTTAATAGGAAGTAGCATATTCACAATCAAATGGAATCAAAATTGAATGCCTAGCTATCGCGGTTTTCAAGATATGACCCCAACTGACCAAACACGTTCCCATAGCAACACTGGAATGTAGCAACATTCCATGAAAAATTTTTTCGTATTAATTAACCCATCCACATCTCAGTTCTATGCGAAATATTTACTATAAACGACCTCTGAAAATCACCAAATTTGTCACGAATATACCTTTTTGCGCAACCACATGGTGACTAATCTCAATTTTAACAACGGATTTGGGTACATTGACGGCATATTTATATATGCTGGTAATACATTCCTAAGCTTTATTGTGCTTTGTTAATAATTTAAGGTAGCTCATGTATTAGTCAACCATCTACTACCGCATCCCTAGTCAAGTTACTCTGAGGCCTTATATACAGTAGGCTATGCTCAAAGCAATAACTTATAAGGTTATCTTATGTTTTATAGAGTGGAAGCCGCTTAATCGGGAGACGGATAATCGGGAAATCCGCTTAATCGGGACAAATTGAAAGGGAACGGATTTTTTACATTATAAATTGATCGGTAATCGGGACAATAATTCCCGATTAAGCGAAAAAAACTTTATTTTCTTCCGCTTAATCGGGAATTATTGTCCCGATTAAGCGAAGAAGAACTTTATTCTCCTCCGCTTAATCAGGAATTATTGTCCCGATAAAGCGAAGAAAAACTTTACTTTCCTTCGCTTAATCGGGAATTATAGTCCCGATTAAGTGAAGAAAAACTATATTTTCCTTCGCTTAATCGGGAATCAAACAAAAGAATTGATTCAAATTAATGGTTGTATATAAATATAGACGTACGAATACATTTTAAATCGAACCATGACTGTGGTGTGATTTTATCCGAATACAATCTAGTTGTACATGATCTCCCTCCCCCAGAACAATCAATATTTTGCGTCATCAATTTGTTTGAATCCTTCTTTAGCAAGCTTATTTACATCTCCATTGATGGCGACTTCCAAGAGAATTGATCTTGATCTTGACGGGAAAGTACAATTATTGAGGGATTTTGAGGTATCAGGTATTACCCAAATGTGTATTGCAAGAAAGTACGGGGTTTCAAAGTCCCAAGTATCACGATTAGTTTCATTGAAGAATACTATATTTGCTCAATTCGAAGAGGGCAATAAGAAACGCAAATGGCTCAGAAGTGGGAAGGAGGAAGATGTTGGGAACGCGTTATTTTTGTGGTTTAAGCAGAAGTTAACCCAAGGTGCACGTTTATCAGGGACAATATTGAAGCAAAAGGCCAGTGAAATTGCTGCTGTTGATGGTTCCGAGTTCGTTCCTTCAGATGGTTGGCTTGGACGTTGGAAAATACGCCACAGTTTAACGTATAAACAAGAACAAGGTGAGAAGCAGGATGCTAACGTGCAGAGAGCTGAAAATTGGAAACACGCGATTCTTCCCACAATTATGGAGGACTTCACTAAAGAGGACATATTTAATGCAGATGAAACGGGATTATATTTTCGATGTTTTCCAGACAAGGGATATAGTGTCAAGGGTGACGAATTACCAGGAGGAAAGAAAGTCAAAGATAGGGTGACAGTGATGCTTTGCGCTAATATGAGTGGGTCGGAGAAGATTCCTCTACTGGTAATTGGGAAAAGTAAGCGTCCACGATCATTCCCCAAAGACTTGTCTAAGCTACCTGTTCAATACCAAACATCCAAAAATGCTTGGATGACTGGGTACATCTTCGAATGGTGGTTGAAAAACTGGGATAATACACTCAGATCAAAAAAGAGAAAAGTATGTTTGCTAGTTGACAACTGCTCTGCTCACTCAAAGAGCATTCCTTTGACCAATATTGTCCTAAAATTTTTGCCAGCAACACCACTAGTATAATGCAGTCCATGGATATGGGAGTAATCAAAAATTGGAAGGCTTATTATAAAAGTAGGCTGAATTCAAGGATAATTACTGCAATGGACTCTGATCTCAGCCTACGGGCACTTGACATAGCGAAATCAATTAGCCTGTTAGATGCACTTTGCATCTCAAAGCAACCCTGGGATGCTGTAGAAGGAAAAACTATAGCTAAATGCTTTCACAAAGGTGGGTTCGTGGAACTTGGTACAATGTCATCATTGAGGATGATAACTCAAACTTCGATATGTTAGATCAGTGTTTCTCAACCTTTTTCTCCTCGCGGCACCCTTTCTAAACTAATACCTTTCAGCGGCAGCCCTTAATTTGACTTAGGGGCAGGCCAATAAACAAATGATAGTAAAGTAGAGATTGATTTGAATTATTACGACTTTATTATAGAATAACTAATTAATAAACTAAGAAATTATTGTGAATATTGTGTAATAAATTATTCTAGAGGATTGTCAGAGGACAATCATCAAATTCACATTGACAATGGTATCAATAGAAAATAAAATAAAGCAGTATGTAAGTGTGGTAAGGCCTGCGGCACCCCTAGAGGAAGTAAATGGCACCCCGGTTGAGAACCACTGTGTTAGATGATGTTTCGCTACCATCCAACATGTCGCTTGAAGAATTTGAGAACTTCATTGACATCGATAATGATATCACAGTTAGCAGGGAGTTATCGGATGGAGAATTATTTATTATGACCAAGAGAAAAGAAAAGAAATTATGAAAAACGCAGCGCTTTATTCAAACTGGTATCTAGATGTCATTCACTTTTACAGTATCTCAAGAGCATATGATGTACACTAAGCGGACATAAGTATTTCAACACTTGATTCTTCCCCATACAAATAATATTAAAATGGGTCTATTCATGAAGGGGGTTACTTCTAAACGGTATGGGGTACAGCTAATCAGATTCCAGATTCGAATAATACGCATTCAAATTATGTAGTCACATGTTAATTTTTCTAATTAACCCTCGCTTGCCATAGGAATGTGTTGCGTCATTTCCGGTTTAAGCCATTTTCAATGGGGAAGCCATAAAAATTTGGGGTATTTACTATAAATAGGAAATACCCCAAGCGGTCCGAGGGTTTGATCATTCATTTCTTTTTGTAATTTTCAATCAGTGCCACTTTATGTCACATGCACCCATTTTGACTACTACAAGCGCGCTTCGCTTGCTTGCGCTGCGCGGCTGGCGGACACTTCGTGTCCGCCGGAGGCTCCCTTCGGTCGCCTGAGGTCACATTGGTTAATTATAAGGGAGAGAGCATCTCTAAATATGTCTGTCATACTGTGCTAATGGATATCACTCGAAAAATCACAAAATTTGTCAATTTTAAAATTTTTGATGCGTAATGATGACGTCATAACAAAGTGATGAGTCATCATTTTTTGACGAAAGTCATATGTGAGCTATGTTAGTATACATATTCTATTAAAATTTCAGCCTTCTATCTCCTATAATGGCTGAGTTATGCTCGAATTGTTGTATTGCTTAACTTTACAAATGTGACAATGACGTCATAATTCCATGATGAGTCGACATTTTGCTCTGAGCTCAGAACTTGCTGGAGCCATAGCCAAAAAACTCCCACATGCCAAAAATCAAGTTTCTGGGCCCGACAGTTTCTTCAATCAATTCGTTACAGATATATATATATATATATATATATATATATATATAAATAAATAAATATACATTAATCGAGTTTTAATAGTAAGGATACATGATGGCAATGAATTACCTATGGTGGCTCAGGCTGATAAGATTGTTCATTGAGTTGAGTAATTTATTAGTTATGTTCAACTATGACTAATTCGAAAGTGTAGATTTCGAATCTGAAATCAGATTTTTAGTATCTCTTTGAATTTGAACATATCTTGCCCTTCATGAAAAAATCCGATTTAGTATTATTTGCATGGGAAAGAATCAAGTGTTGAAATACTTTTGTGCGCTTAGTGTACATATACAGTGCCCGGACAAAAGTATTCGACCACCACAGAAACTGCCATACAAATAGTATTAAAGTGGGTCTATTCATAAAGGAATACATTTGCTACTTGTCCCAAGTCACGGCTATTATATATGATGGCTTTTAGTGACACAAAGAGGCATAGGTTGATAGTTTTCTACATAAGAATAAGTAATTGAGTTGAGACTCTCAATAATGAGTAATTAGAATGTGTAGATTACGAATTTGAACTAAAAAAGAGAGTATTTTTACTGTTTAAGGACATATTGCGTTTTTAATAGATCTAATTTAATACTATTTGTATGGAAGTATTCGTGGTGGTCGAATATTTTGTCCGGGTAGTGTAGGGCGGAGTGAAGTTCACTTTTTTCAAGCTATCAAGCTCTCTAGAATTTTGGCAGCTTTGTCTAAGAAGTATTCCTGCAAAATTTGAGCAAGATATATTGATGTTTGACCCAGCAACAATCGGCTTGTATGAGCCGGTAGAAAGCATAAATCAATGAGTTAATATAGACCCATAAAATATGGATTACACCTATATTTTAGTACTGTTGCGTGATATCTTGAGATCGTGATATCCTGAGATCCTAGTATTAAGTAACCATGGATGATTTAGTACCGTGATATCTTGAGATCGTAATATTTTGAGTTATCCTAGCATCCTGAGATTTCGTTTGGTTCACTCAAATGGCCTTGTGGTTCAATAGGTTTCATTGTGGCACTAAATTGTGGCACATGACAAAATTTGATGGCACACGACACAATTTAGTGGCATGCGACACAATGGTAAAACCCCATATGAACCCTAAATTATTAAAATATAATTGATCCATGGTCCATATGGGGTTTTACCATAGTAAATTGTGTCGCATGCCACTAAATTGTGTCGCGTGCCATCAAATTTTGTCATGTGCCACAATTTAGTGCCACAATGAAACCTATTGAACCACAAGGCCATTTGAGTGAGCCAAACAAAATCTCAGGATGCTAGGATATCTCAAAATATTACGATCTCAAGATATCACGGTACTAAATCATCCATGGTTACTAAATACTAGGATCTCAGGATATCACGATCTCAAGATATCACGCAACAGTACTAAATCAGATTTTTTTTGAATTCTCTCTGCTACATTTGGTCTAAAAAGACGTAGAAATTGTGTTATATCGATTAGAAAGTTAAGGATACCGCCATTGAAAAACTTTGCCTAGCGTAAAAAAAAGGCAAAATATTTTTATTGCTAATTTAATTGTATTACTGAGCGGTCTACCATCTGATAGTACTAGTTGGACGGTATTTATTTTGAGTTAACCCCCTGAAGTTGAGCGCTACTAAAAATTGAAAAATTATTGGAGGTTTTTGACGCATTCATCAATTAGTTTTTAACTTATTTGAGATTTTTTAATGATAAGGACCATAACAATGTTTTGGCCCCTTTGGAGATAATATAACACAAAGATTTAGAAAAAAAGCCAAATAAAATCCTAACAAAATAGTTCTATAAGGGAGTTCATTTAAATAATGCTCGGGAAATCGCCTGTTTGATACCAGAAATTTAGCGGTCATTGGATCAGAAATAAAATTCTGATCGTTTTTCGGATCCGACCATTTGTTCGTGAAATATCGCTTATTATACGTAAAGTTCGGGCATAATATCACTCTATGGTCCCGAAAGAGGCCGATGTCATAACTTATAAACTAGTGAAGATATATAATCCTTACTATTAAAACTCGATTAATGTGTATATATGTGTGTATATATCTATATCTATATATATCTGTAACGAATTGATTGAAGAAACTGCCGGTCACAGAAAGCTGATTTTTAGCATGTGGGAGTCTTTTGGCTATGGCTCTAGTAAGTTCTGAGCTCAGAGAAAAATGTTGACTCATCATGGAATTATGACGTCATTGTCACATTTTTAAAAGTTAAGCAACACAGTTATTTGGGCATAACTCAGCCATTATAGGAGATAGAAGGCTGAAATTTTAATAGAATATGTATACTAACATACCTCACATATGATGCAACTATCATCAAAAAATGATGACTCATCACTTTTTTATAACGTCATCATTACTCATCAAAATTTTAAAAATTGATATTTTTGGTGATTTTTCGTGCCATATTGATTAGATCAGTGGGACAGAGTATTTAGAGATGTTATCTCCCTTATAATTAACCAGTGTGACTTCAGGCGACCGAAGGGTGCCTCTGGCGGACACTAAGTGTCCGCCAGCCGCGCAGCGCAAGCAAGCGAAGCGCGCTTGTCTATAATAATCTTAAATAAAGGATATATGCGAAAAAATATAGGTTTCTCAAACATTCCTTTGTCAAAAAATAAATATTTCTCGACTTATCATTGATTTAATTGTAATACAAATTATATGGAGAACTTTGAATATAGTAGAAAATGGCGAATCTAATGATTAAATATGTATCTTAATGTGGCTATTATGCTAAATAATGAATACAATTGTCGTTAATAATGTGTACATTTTGAAAGTTCTGGCCTTGTACCTCCGAGATTCGGTCAAAAACCTCTATTTAGGGCCCAAAAAGAGATATCTCTATCTCTGTAAATATAAGCCCAAATTATTAGTTCTCACTACCTAATATACTTTTTATGAGGGTACATATATGATTCATTGATAATAATTGCACTACTTCCTATGGAATGTAAGTTTTAGATTTTTGCCATATGATGACGTAGCATTTTTCGAAAATCCTAACTTGGAAACTAAAAGTCGTAGACTTTAGCTCTAATTTCCTAATATACTTTTTGGAAGTTCTTTATTCATTCTAAACTGATAGATTATACTTCGTCGTGCTAGGAATATGAATTATTATCCACAATTTTCTCAAAATCTTTGGGATTAGGGGCCTCAAGGAAATTTGTGGATTTTCAGGATACTTTTGCTATTTTATGTAAATATTTGGTTCGAATATACATAAATCAGCAGTTTAAATGCGAATAAATGCCTGTGAATGCTTTTGTTCATTCTTATTAACTCATTTGACATTGTTCTTAACATCTAAACTTGAAATCTCTATATCTCGGGACTTTAATATTTCAAAATTGACCGTCTACAGAATTTTAAGTCAAAATTGGTTTGAGATAGAGGTTTAAAATTTCAAAAGTTGTTCCATATCATTAAGCGATGAACGTAGGACCACTTTATTTTCGATATCTTATAAATTGGTGATTTTATTCCTGATTTCTAAGAAAAAACATAAATTTTTCGCCTTTTTTGACCCTTTTCTTTCGGACACCGATAACTTTTACAATTTTTGACATTTTAACTTTCTTTTGCTCCTATGAAGTGGCAAATATGATAGACTATCTATGATTCGATTTTGGAAGCATTTGTTTCCTTGGTATGTCCTAAACAATTCCTTGAGTGGCCGGATTTCTACCATTAAGATGTGCTAGCGATAAACGAAAAAAACAGACTTTGTGACACTGTATTTCAAAAACTAGAAATGAGAATCAAAAACGGTTTGGAATTTGCAAGTATTACTGGACGCAGATACCTGCCCACGCTTAACATCTCTTAAAACTATACTTTCATCGTATGCTGTAAGCCAAATCATATGGTTTTTCGAGGGCGGTATCCTTAACTTCCAAGTATCTTAAAAGTATAAATATTTGCAATAATTTCTATTATCAGCAGAATCTATTCACCATCCTGGTTTTATTTTAAATCTCATCCCTGCTGTTATCATGGATCAAGTAATCTATTCAACTATACTATATCCAACTAATTTGTCACCATCTGAATGTGTGCAAAATATCTAAAATTACCACAATTGACCAAACACTAGCCTAAATCTTAGTAATACATATAAAGGACACTTTAAGGGATAATTATACAATTATTAATATAAAATTTTTTGCTACAGTAAGATTGAAAGCGGTTGATTCGAAAAATCAGAAATTTTCGAATGGAGTGTTGCTACATTCTTACTTTGCTTTGGAAATGCAGTATTGCTTTTGAAGCCATATCTAGAATGGCGTAGACTTCAATTGTGATCTCATTTGATAGGCAATAGGCTACTTTTTATTAGCATCCTTACTATTAAAACTCGATTAATGTTTGAGTATACCTAAATATAATTATTATATATCTATATATATATATCTGTAACGAATTGATTGAAAAAACAAGGCAAAGAAAGTCAATTTTTGGCATGTGGGAATCTTTTGGCTATGGCTCCACTAAGTTCTGACCTCAGACGAAAATATTGACTCATCATGGAATTATTACTTAATTGTCACCTTTTATAATTAAAAATTCCAATTTTTCGACGATAACTAAGCCATTTATGGTGATTGAAAGCTGAAATTTTAAAGGAATGTGTATAATAATATATTTCAAATAAGAGACAACTCTCATTAAAAATTGATGACTCATCACTCTGTTATGACGTCATCATTACGTGTCAAAAATTCTAAATTTTATGATTTTTCGAAGGATATCGATTATAGCAGGAAGATAGACGTATTTATGGATTTATCTACCCTATAATAATCAATGTGAGCCTAGGCGCCCGAATGGCTCATCTTGGCGGTCACGTAAGCGAAAGCAAGCAAATGCGCTTGTAACTACGAAATGTATTGTTAACTAATAGAGCCATTGCATCTTTACTATTAAAACTCGATTAATGTTTAAATAGATACTACAAGCGCGCTTGTATATACATATATATATAAATAAATATACATTACCCGAGTTTTAATAGTAAGGATATAATATCTCTGTAATCAATTGATTGAAGAAACTATCAAGTACAGGAAGCTGATTTTTAGCATGTTGGAGTATTTTGGCTATGGCTCCACTAAGTTCTGACTTTAGACAAAAATGTCGACCCATCATGAGATTATGATGTCATTGTCACTTTATTATTTTTAAATTTCACTTCTGGACTATAACTCAGCCATTTTAGGTGACAGAATGCTTAAATTTTAAAACACTTTATATTAAGGATACCGCCCTCGAAAAACCTTCATGGCGTAAAAGAAACGGCAAATTTTTTATTGCTAATTTCATTGTATTACTGACCGGTCTACCATCTGATAGCACTATTTGGACGGTATTTATTTTGATTTTTTTGAGTTAACCCCCTAAAGTTTAGCGTTAATAAAAATTGAATTTTTTTTGAGGTTTTGACTCATTTACCAATTAGTTTTAAGTTTGATCTCAGATATTTAGCGATCACTGGGTCAGAAATAAAATTCTGATCGTTTTTTAAAAAAAATTGTTCGGATCCGACCATTTGTTCTTGAGATATCGCTTATTATAGGTAAAGTTCGGGCATAATATCTCTCTATGGTCCCGAAAGAGGGCGATGTCATATCTTAAAAACTAGTGAAGATATATAATCTATTATATTCTTAAATAAAAGGATATATGCGAAAATATATAGGTTCCTCGAACATTTCTTTGTCAAAAAATAAATAATTCTCGATTTATCATTGATTAAATTGTGATACAAATTCTATGGAGAACTTATTAGAAATGGCGAATCTAATCATTAAATATGCGTCCAAATGTGGTTATTATGCAAAATAATGAATACAATTGTCGTTAATAATGTGTACAGAAAAATTGGAGAACTTTTGATAATTATTTTGAAAGTTCTGGACTTGGATCTCGCAGATTCGGTAAAAAAACCCCATTTAGGGTTCAAAAAGAGATATCTCTTTTTCTCTGTAAATATAAGTCCAAATTCTTAGCTCTCACTTCCTAATATACTTTTTATGAGTGTACATATATGATTCTTCGATAATAATTGCACTACACCCTATGGAATGTTCAGTTTTAGATTTTTGTCATATGATGACGTAGCATTTTCCGAAAATCCTAACTTGGAAACTAATTGTCGTAGACTTTCGCTCTAACTTCCTAATATACTTTTTGGAAGCTCTTCATTCATTCTAAACTGATGGATTATACTTCGTAATGCTAGGAATATGAATTAATATTCACAATTATCCCAAAACATTTGAGGTTAGGGGCCTCAAGGAAATTTGTGGATTTTCAGGGTACTCTTGCTATTTTTTGTAATTATTTGGTTCAAATATACCTAAATCAGCATTATAAATGAGAATACATGTCTGTGAATGCTTTTGTTCATTATTAATAACTCATTCTACATTGTTCTTAACATCTAAACTTGAAATCTCTATATCTCGGGACTTTAATATTTCAAAATTGACCGTCTTTACAGAATTTTAACTCAGAATTGGTTTGAGATAGAGGTTTGAAAATTTCAAGAGTTGTTCCATATTATTTGGCGATGAACGTAGGACCACCATTTTTTCGATATCTTCTAACTTGGTGTTTTTATTCCTGATTTCCTAAAAAAACAGACATTTTCTGCCCTTTTTTTTCGGAGACCGATAAAATTTTCATTTTTGTCATTTTAACTTTCTTTTGGTCCTATGAAGTTGCAAATATGGTAGACTAGATTTTGGAAGCATTTGATTTCTTGGTATGTCCTAAACAATTCCTTGAGTGCCCGAATTTCTATCATCAAGATGTGCTAGCGGAAAACGAAAAAAACAGACTTTGAGACACTTTATCTCAAAAACTAGAAATGAGAATCAAAACCAATTTGGAATGAGCCAGTATTTCTTGATGGAGATACCTCCCCACGCTTAACATCTCTTATAGCTCTACTTTCATCGTATGCTGTAAGCCAAATCATGTTTTTTCGAGGGCGGTATCCTTAATATTCTTCACATATGATACAACTCTCATCAAAAAATGAAAGTTGTCATTTTTCAAGTGATGTCGAATAAAACAGTAAGTCAGACCTACATGCCATTTAGAGATGTTATCTTCATATAATTTATCAACGTGAGCCTAGGGACCTAAAGGACCCTCTGACGGACACTGGTTTATACTACGTATATATATTTAATAAAGGAAGTATGCTAAGAAATAGAGTAAACTAAATAGGTAATACAAAGAATAAAATTATTTTATAACTTGATCAATCATGTTATTTTTTGGGCAGTTGGGCAAATCTTCAAACGGGTGTTTGACGGGGGTTTTAGAGGTAAATTGCTAATTTTAACCTCATTCTCGTCAGGCGCGGCGCCAGAGGGGGAGTCAAGATTTCAAGATTATAGGACTAAGTTTGAGGGTGCTTGGTTTTATGGACACACTCGAGTAAAATTGGGAGAGGGTTTTGTACACCTTGAACTCAAACTCTTTACAAATTACAAATTATATGTATCGTATCTCTCAGGTTTGGTAAATAGAAACTACGCAACTCGGTTAATTGATATTCTTAATGAATAATTAAGTCACCTAAAATCAATATTTATATTTATAATTTTGTATACATCCTTACTATTAAACTCGATTAATGTATATGTATTTATTTATATATATATATATATATATATATATATATATATATACAATGGAACCTGTATATCACGGCCACCCAAGGGACTGGACAAAATTTGCCGTTATATACAGGTGATTGTCTTAACCCCCAAAAGGTATCAACGTAGTGAAATGAATATCAAGCTTTTAGAATCTATTACTTGAAGTAATATAATGAAACTTGTTTATCGTTCGTAACAGGTTCTGTCATAAACACATAAAAATGTCAAAAATTTGATGGTCATTATAGACAGGTAGTGACCATTATAGACAGATGATGGCCGTTATACACAGTTTTTGGGTCAGTAAGGGACTGCAAATGGGTGGCCGCTGGCCGCGTTGAGCAGGTGACCGCTATACACAGGGTAAATATCATGGAATTTCGGACGGGACTGTTCAATGGTGACCGCTATAGACAGGTGACCGTTATACAGAGTGGCCGTTATAGCAGGTTCGACTGTATATAGTATATATATATATATATATCTGCAACGAATTGATTGAAGAAACTGCCAGGCGCAGAAAGCTGATTTTTGGCTATGGCTCCACTAATTTCTGACCTCAGACGAAAATGTCGACTCATCATGGAATTATGACGTCATTGTAACTTTTTATAATTAGAAATTTCAGTTTTCGACTATAGCTCAGCCATTTTGAGTGATAGAAGGCTGAGATTTTAATAGAATGTGTATATTACTAAGGGCAACCCATGGGTTCCAGGAGTTGAACTACATCTACTCGTAATCAGATCATATATATTAGATTACCATAGTAATATATATTTCGAGGATTACCTTTCGATTGCAGTTGAGTTCAACTCAATCGCACGTATATTTTCTGAGATTCACGAGATTGTAATACTTAACTTTTTGATACTGGGTAATTTTATGGCTTCAAAGGAATCAGATTCCATTATTGAACAGAGGACCTACATCAAGTTTCGCACAAAACTCGGGTTTGTTCCTAAAGCGATATTTGAAGAGCTGATCATTTTATGTCCAGATAGTCACCTTTTGTGTTCGAGGGTATGTGAGTGGGCAGCTCGCTTCCGAGGAGGAAGAGTATCTGTTGAAGATGACCTTCGACCAGGTCCCGAATTTAAGGTTCGGACAGACGAGAATATCGCTCGCATTAAGGTTGGCCTTTCTTTCCTATGGGCATTTGTTTTTTATCAAAAATTTGCCAAAAGACCTTTTTAATCATTTTTAGATTCCTAAAGGGGTTCTAAACATTAATTTCGATTTTTAGAATTTCAATGCTAATATATCGCCACTTAGAGCCACTTGTACCACCTGGTGTCGCCTAATAAAGGACACATTTTTGAACCGAAATGTCTCATATCCACAACTTCTTTGTACCATATCAGATCATCATTTTAATGCTATATTCGTCCTCAGCACTAATTTCCAGCAATTTGATATATATATTGGACACATTTGGAAAAATTCTTTGGCTGCGGGTTCCTAGCAACGGCCAGGAATGTGAAAAAATTCCTGGCCGTTGCTATGCACGGGCATCCAAAAAATTCTCTAAATATGGTCAATATATATATATCAAATTGCTGGAAATTTAGTGCTGAGCACGTATTTAGCATTAAAATGATGATCTGACATGGTTCAAAGAAGTTATTGATCTGGGATTCCGGCGATACTATCGAATGTGGTTATTTTTGGGTGGCTGTCATCAATAACCAGTTTTTAACACTTTTGATGGTGAAAAATTTTGATGTACCATATTTTGAAGTTAAGTACTGCTATAAGTTGTCGAATAACGATATTGCATGTTATTTAATATTCTAAAGCAGTTATAACTAATGGAAATTGAGGGACTTATATAAATATTTTTTAAATCCTATTTTCTGAGACTTTTTTTTCAGCAATTATAAAGGTGAAACATTTTGTAAATTCATCATAGGGTCGAAAACTCAACGGTTTTTGATAGATCTCGAAGAGGAGAACATAATGAACCGACATATTTTTGATATTACCAATAAAAAGATAATTATGAAAAAATAGTGTCAAAATTACTAAAAATATAATTCCTAGGGTATTTTGGTGTGAATTTTTAACAATTTTCAAATTTTCAAAAATATGTCTGTTCATTAGTTAGATCATCGATTTATGAATCAATTTGAAAAGTTTCTAAAGGATTGTAAGCATATAGTGTCCGATCTCTTTCTTGTAAAATGACCAAATTTTTTAACAAAAATTTTTATCTGTTGCAATATTTCAATTATTAATACAGTTTTGCAGATAACTCTGCGATTCAAATCAGCACTGAAAAAATTAAATTAATCAGTTGAAAAAGTCAAAAGTTAGCTATTATAGGAAAGGCCAACCTTAAGGCTATTGTTGATGAGGACCCACATTGTAGCATCAAAGATATTGCTTATGAATCTGGGATATCAACGGGAAGTGTTGAGAGGATTCTGACCATTGATCTTCAAATGCGAAAGCTTTGTGCACGTTGGATTCCGAATAAACTCACCGAATCTCGATTGGCACGTCTAAAAATGTCCAAAGAACTCTTAAAAGAATATAGCAATGCAGACCCTAGGCGTCTTTACGAAATCTTTACTGGGGATGAAACGTGGATAAGTTATAATGAACCTGAAAGAAAATCGATTATATGTACCTGGGTCGGAAAAATGACGACGGATCAAGAAAACCCCCTCAAAAAAAGCCAGGCCCGATAGGTTTGGACGTAAGGTACTGTGTACACAATTTTCTTTCACGCACATGGATCAGTGGCTCAAATATGCATACCTAAAGGCCAAAGAGTAACAGGGGAGTATTATGCCACTATCTGTCTTGCTGCAGTAGAACAACACTATAAAGAGAGGCGCCCACATGCCATCTGTAAAGGCCTGCGAATTCTTCACGATAATGCTAGGCCCCATAAAACTCGGCTTGTGAAGGATACGTTGGATTCTTTGGGGGTTGTGGAGCTTCAGCATCCACCTTACAGCCCAGGTCTCTCTCCCTGGGACTTCTAGCTGTTTAACAACCTCAAATTGCATCTGTCTGGAAGAGATTTTGAGACCAACCACCAGCTTGGAAGTGCCATTTTCCAGTATCTCAAAGCCATCCCCAAAGAAGAGCACAAAAAAACTTTTCATAAGTGGTTGGAGCGGTTGGAACTCTGTATTCAGAATAAGGGGGAATATTTTGAACATCTAATGTAGTTTTGTCTTTATAATTATTGCTTAATTAATTTTTGTAGCTCTAATCCTGGAACCCATGGGTTGCCCTTAGTAATATACCTCACATATGATGCGACTATCATCAAAAAATGATGACTCATCACTCTGTTATGACGTCATCATTACGCATCAAAATGTTATAAATTGTCAAATTTGGTGATTTTTCGTGCGATATCGATTATAACGGTAGGACGCATTTAGGGATGTTATCCCCCTCATAATTAATCAATTTGTCCCCAGGCGACCGAAGGGAACCTCCAGCGGACACAAAGTGTTTGTCAGCCGCGCTGCGCAAGCAAGCGAAGCGCGCTTGTTATTTAATAATAACGATAGTGACAGTTTTACAATATTGTGTAGTTTACAATGTCAACTGGTATAAATATTATTTTCAACTCCTAAATTTTGATTCGAATTAATTAAATAAAAATGGAAATTTTTCTCATCACATGTGTGGAGCCCGTAGAGGGTGCGATGTTCAGTCACGACGAATTGGAGTAGCCTGCTTCCAAGAAGATTCGTTCCTGGACCGTCTGACATTAGTCAGGATCTGGAATGTGAACCGATTCAACCAAGTCTGAGGAGTTTCCCCGAGGTGGAAATTTCAGGCTTCTGGGTATCTATCCAATCCCTGGCTGGAGTACTCACAGACGGATAACACAATATACTGCTTTGCATTTCGTCATTTTGCTCACACAAGCACGTCTGTGTTTCGCGCTGGGGGTATGTCTAACTTAAAAAATCGGAGGATAGTACTTGTATAGGCAAATCACATTCGCGTATTCTGACTTGTTAATCAATATGATACAAATTCTTGATTTGGTTATATCAGAGCCGAAGCCACCAGACTTGAAGTGGTCCGGTTTAACCCGAGTCAACAGTAGTAAATAATTAAAGTTAAATAGAATTCCGAATCGTAACGGTGGTTAATGTTCTGTATTTAGATATGATTGCATGAAAAAACAGCCCCCCGATAAACCTGGCGCCGCGCCTGATTATCGAATTTTTTTTAAAATTTACAATTTTAAACTAGAGGCTGTAAATTACCCTTATAAAAGAGATACTAAATCCCCTTAATGTAAATGCTAGTTAAGCTACCATTTGTCAGTCACTTACTAATAGGTAGGGTTGCCAGGCGTCCGGGTTTGTGCCGGACAATCCGGTTTTGATATACTCCAAGTTTGGGAAATATTCAATTATCAGTGCTTCATATCTATTATTTCACATTTTCTTTTACGAGTTCATTTTGGGTTACCCTTGCCTTGATTCATTTATTATAAGCTTTAGACTGCACCAATTTTGATTTTCACTATTCAATACATTTAATTAACCATATTTGACAGGTAATCAGCCCCCATTTGATGTTCTACACGTAAATACATACTATATGATATCTTTGCTGTGGTTTTTGTAATTCTGGTCATACCAGACATGGCCATAACACAGTAGCCCGTTTACCATAAACTATAAATTTCCGCAATAATATCTGGGAATTTAATTAAAAGTGCTTGTACTTTAATTAGAATATACAAGTTGATTTGTCCGGTTTGAACAATTCCAAATCTGGCAACCCTACTATTAGGATGTATTGAAGAAATCTCAGGGGTCGAAGGCCTATTTTGCCCATGCCAATGAATGCATTTATGCAAACAGTAGAATACAAATGTTAATTCCGATCATTTAGTTTTTTACAAAAAGTTGCATATTAGTTGCATTCCAAAGATATAACTACATCATATAACACTGAGATCGAGAACTGGCAAAAAAGTTGTACTATAGCCTCAATATAATACCTCACAGTATACCGAAAAATATAGATTAAGGATGAAGTAGTAGCCAATTGAAATAAAACAGGATTAGTCTAAATCGTTAACAATGCAGAATTGAGCTTAAGAATTTATTATCAGCATATACGTATACACATGATGTCAGAGTATATAAATTCATTATCAAAATTTTGATTAGTCATCATATCATTGCGCAACAGGTATTTTAAGGACAATTTTAGTGATTCTCTAAGACTTTTTAAGCCTACTCCTAAATGATATTAGTGTATGATTTTTGTGCAGAACCAAGATTTGTGCTAGTTGATTTGAAAAATTTTAATTTTTCAATGGAATGTTATTACATTCATGCATTGCTATAGTAAATCACTTTGGAAATTTTGGTCCATATCGTGCAATCTACAGTAACTAGATCTTCAAATTTGATCGCATTTGCAAAAGACTTCTCCTTTAGTTGAAAATACAATTCAACTTCTAAATTCAAGGTGTTTTGAGTTAGGATTTTGATTTTTAAAATGAGACCAAAATAACTAACTAAATAGCCGCATCGCGATAGTATGTGAATTTAAAAGTTCAAATTGTATTATCACTTAATAGGAAGTAGTCTATTGCCTATCAAAGACGATCAAATTTGAAAACATAGTTACTTCAGTTTGCAGGATTTGGCCCAAACTGACTAAAATGCATTACCATAGCAACGAAGGAATGTAACAACATTCCATTGAAAATTCTAAATTTTCCAAAATAACTTGTAGTAGTGCTGCTAACTGAAACTGAAATTAAACTGAAACTAAAATCCAACTGATATACTGCCTCCCAATTTATATAACAGTACAGTATATATCCCTCCCTACATGGACACCCACTTTTAGATAAATCACTCTTAAGACACCGACTGCTCATAAAAATTGGTGCCGGCCATGGTATTCTTTAACAACAAAATTATATTAAATTTTATGAGGAATTAGTGGGGAGAAGTCAAACAAGGAGACCCTGGTCTTCAACTGAAACTGAAACTTGAACTGAAATTGATATATTTTAATTTCAGTTAGCAGCACTAACTAGGTAGTACTAATCTTAGTTCTAAACAAAAATCATACATTAATTAATAATATTTAGAAGTTGGCTTAAAACAGCCGAAATGGTTCTTCAAATTACCTGTTGCGAAATGATATGATGACTAATCGAAATTTTGACAACGGATATATACTTTGATGCCCTGTTTATGCATACATTCTTAAGGTTCCACATGGTTAATGAATTTAAGAAATCTGGTATTAATCAATTCGTCTATTACTGCATCATTGGTTATTTTACTGAGAGGCATTATATTGAGTAGGCTATGATGAAACAAATTTGTTTTTTAAAAATTATCAATCGTAGAAACAACACAAATGATCTTATCGAATATCAAACAACCTTATTGTTAATTTTGTTTTTGTATTTGGCAAAATAACTCCAAGTGACTCAGAGGATACAGAGAAATTAAAAGTTAATGACACTAATGTAGAAGGGAGTAATTGCAATATATCCCTTGGATCACGAATAAATCCTGGATTTTTATGCCATGCAGACATGAAAAGTTTTGTGCAGATTAAAGTCAACAAATAATGAATCTAGGACAAAACCTCACTAATTTGCAGTAATAACATAGATTAAAGGTTATAAATATTACCAATTGAATATTTTATATCTACTACTCCTATGGAATTTCCACTTTAATTTGGCATCTACTTCAATTATATATCTACTATGTTTATATATACAGTCGACTCCGCTTAATAAGGCCACATCGATCAGAGGAAAATTTGACCCGATTAAGCGGAGAACCCTATTAACCGAAAATATTTTGTATTAGCTTCTATGTGTGAGAGCTATTCCGGTCCTGCCAAAAGTGGCCCGATTAAGCGGGTGACCCGATTAAACAGTGACCCTATTAAGCGGAGTCGACTGTATTTATAAACTTTTGCAGCAAAGTACCATTATACATATACTAAGAATTCGTAAAATAATCTGAATATTGATTCGGGAATAGAAAACTTTCAAAAATTGATGCGAAAAACGATCAAAGCATGCGCCCCATATTTTTAGAACCCTAGAACCCTGTACTAATTCCAATATCACAAAATCTAATATACCTAAACGGATACAAAAACATAATGGTTTGGGAGAATATTCTGTCATCTGCGCTCCTAAACAATTTTAAGCTTAAATAATACGCTTTTGGAGGGCTCGTGCTCCGTAATAATCCTGGTATTCGTTTATTCATTTTAGCGATACATGATACATAATGCGATACATGATTAGCGATACATGATGCATATAGTAGACAAACTTTATTTTAAAATACACAAAAAGAGATTCGATTCAATTGAGTACAACAAATTAGGTAAAGCTATTCATTAATCAATAATAAATTAGGCTAACATTCGGTAAAACCGAAAATTTTCAAAATTTAAAAATAAAAGCCTAACTTGAATTTTGTCTTTAAAGAATAAAAAACACCAAAAAATTGAGCGAAATAAATCTAATTCGTTGCTGATCCAAAAAATACCTGAGCGGCTTTGGGGTGGCAAAATATTCACATGGATCAGAAACCGAGGTGGATTTTTTTCTTAAAATTTCCAACTGCCAATCTTATTGACAGCATAACTCATCGAGTTTTGGAAATATCTTATACGGTAAGTAGACACAATGTAAAATACTCAATTGGTAGCAGCATTGAAAAATAGAATAAGTTAATGATGGTGAGGAGAGAAGATAATACAAATTTGGAAAATGTCGGGATAATAAGAGATCGCGATCCTTCATCCATATATTCAAAGAAAAGATCGCGATCGTGATCGAGCGATCATAATGCCCTATATATTTGACTACGACAAAATAATTTGAGTCATTTTTCTATCAAAGGAAAAATATATTTTGCTCTCATTTCTGGCCTGAGAGAAGAAAACTAAGAAGGGTGGTTTGTAATATCTGTAAAAATACAAATTCTATTAAACAGTGCTAAATGCTGTTTCCGCCGTGCATTTTTAGATTTACCATGATTGTACTAACCAAAGTTTAGAAACATAATTTTATGTTTATTGATCGTTTAAAATATAATATGATATATTTTTTATTGTTTATCATATTGCTTATAGCAATTAAAGCGTAAGTATGTATAATTATTGACAGTGGTGGCAGAATATGACCAGCATTTTGAACACTTCATAAATTGGGATCGATGGCTTTCATATGACTGGTTCAAGGCCACGATACGTTTTTGCGAGTTAGTGTGTTTAAAGTTAAATTATCCTAATTTCTGCGGG
The DNA here is from genome assembly GCA_963281255.1 of Aphrocallistes beatrix. NCBI lineage: Eukaryota > Metazoa > Porifera > Hexactinellida > Sceptrulophora > Aphrocallistidae > Aphrocallistes > Aphrocallistes beatrix. The sequence goes on along the minus strand of OY725499.1, from coordinate 1,111,528 downwards.
GTTTTGAACTAGATATCTTCAAAATTCGTTTTTTCTGGTTAGAAACATTGCAAAATATTCCACTTACAAATTTTTGATTCATGTTACCATTTTGGGAGTTTTGGTGGAGAATAAGAATGTTTATTAAATCTTCCCCGAAAACGAGGATTTATTTGAAATTTGCAAATTCTGTACCATTTTACTGAAAATTACCCTTTTTAAAAACAGTTATGATTACTACCTGTTGTTGATTGTTTAGAATTTCCATCTCTCTATCGTGTTTTAATATTAATTCCTTTAACTGTATCTGTAACTGTTTTGTAAGAACCTCTAATTCTCTAGATTGTGTCTGATGTGAGTATTTATACTCTTCTTGTCCTTCAATTTGTTGCTCATCGCTAGGTACTGTATGTAAAGGAGTGGTATGTGCTAATAAATGCACGTTTCTATGCCTCCTCTCTATATGTGAACGTAAAAATTCACGAGAAAAAAAATTCTTGTCACAAATTGGGCAGGGATGCAGGATCTTGCTTTTTAAAATCCTATCAGAATGATAATGTTTATGTTTAGCCTTGCGAATGCTTTTCAATTCTTTAAGTCTAAGGCGTTGGCCCTCCAAAGTCACACTTAGTTGATCTCTTTCTTTCGTGAGAATTTCAAACCTTTCAGTTAATTGTTGTTGTGCCAAAATTAAATATTCAATCAGTAGTTGAGCAAGACGGTATAATTTTAAAAAATTTGAGTCTATTCCGTCTTTGAATTCATTTTCAATATTGCAATAAGCGACAAAAGGAAGTACTTTGTGAAAAATGGCAGGATCAAAATTGAGAGATAGTTTATCAAGATTAATGGATGAAAATTCCTTCCAATCAATATGATGCCATTGACGGTTTAAACTTTGAGGATAAAATGGCTTCGGAAGGTTAATTCTATTTAATTCCGAATCAACAATAAAGTTCATTGGAAGTAATCAGAAAGCTTCAAAAATAAGTAAAATTAATGATGAAAGAAAATCAAATTTTCAATATTTAATATGAAAATTACAATGTAATATAATAATATACTAACGAAATTTGGATACATTGGACGAAGAAATAAATTGAATTATGAAATGAAATTTATAGATATGGGGTAATACTAGTACAAATATTTTAATTGAAAAATCTGCATTCATTTCAGTGTCTCACTATGGCAAATGGATTTCTGGCATATATTTGCACGACTACAAAGGATGAAGTACCAGGCCCGGCGGAAGCGGTCGGGCCGGTCGGGTCCGGAACCGACGGAAGCAGTCGGGCCAATTGGGCCCGACCAAAATTTGAGCTCGAATATTTATGTCGATAACGATTTTTCTGTATCTAGCGCATGCTGTTTACATAGGAGCTGGGCGAACACAACATACGTGTGTATAATATGCATTAAATATTTCCTATATGAATCAGGAAATACTGTTAAAAAGCAAAAAAAATAATTTTAGCTTTGGGCCCGACCAAATGAAAAGTGCTTCCGCCGGGCCTGAGTACATCGTCCTTCAATTGTTTTGCAACAAATGAGGCAAGTGTTTTGAAGTGTCTTCGTCACTGTAAAATGATTCATCAATTAAATCGTCCTGGGAAAGTATCTAAGTGTGCCCTATAGTTAAATAGCGTTGAGCATAGCATTCTATATACTAAGGCAATGGCAGTAACCAAAAAATTAGTACCATGGATTGGTTAAATACTTCAAAACCAATAATTTTGATACCGTCGTAGATATTTCAATTTTCCATTAATTTAGGCATTCACCCACCCTGACAAACTAATTATTACATCAGAAAACAATTGAAATGAGATATATTATTTGATTTTTAATGAACATAGTCGAATTAATTAATACTTAATACATACAAAATATCAAAAGAATAGATAATCACAAAATTGAGACTTGAGAGACAAACTTGACTTGAGACCTGAGACTTGAGGCATCATAAGGGAACAATATACTTCTATAAGTAATAAGGAACAATCACACTCCGGTCTTTCAATAGGATATAGTCACACATTCCGGACTTTTACAGCCTGTGAAGTCGACTAAATAAACAAAGAATATATTAAATTAGTTCTTGAATATAGCAAGTTTACTATTCCCTTGTTGCAATACTAGTGCACAATATATAGGTCTTAACTTTATTAGAAGTGTACAATGCTCTAGTTCCATAGTAGCACATGCCAAATGAATAATATTAGTACGGGAAGAGCCAGAATAAAAGTTGTAAATTTCTGCTGAGGGTACAAATACATCGTCATTAAACTACTATTCTTCCCTACCCAATTCACATTGAACATTTTCCAAACATCATTGACGAATTTCAAGAACTCAACAATTGGTTTCTTGTCTACAATATTTTTGATATAAGCTAACAGTCCGGCTGAAGTTGACAAATGTAAAACCTTAAAGGCCAAAATTACATTTTGCCTCTCCAAACTGACAACCAGAAGGCTTTCGATGTTAATTTGGAGCAAGTTTAGATAAATTGCACTTATCCGAATTAAAAAGGTACTTATGCCCACGTTTTTATAGTAACGAGGATTGCATTCACTAAATTTGGGGAAGGTAAATACTATTTCTTAGTCTTTTAAATTCAGTCAATTGTTTATACCCAACTTGAGTATGTATATGCATGATTCTAGAATAATACATTACTAAATAAAAAACTCACCATTGGAATCTTGTTGTTTTGGTAGTATTCACAGGTTTTGGACTGGCTCGAAACCATTTTCACGAAGAGCAGCATCTTTTGGGAAATTGAAAAACTTTATTAAGTATTCTACTCCACTGTAATTGGAAATAGAGTCAGGCGCGACACAAGACATCGTCCAAATAATAATTTATGTAATTAGTGTTGTCAAATGAGGTATTATAAATGAAAAATAGAAATAATATGCAGCAAAACAATACATTCCGTATTACACTAATGTTGTACGTGAAGTAAATATAAATATTATGGTTACATAATTTTTTCAAAATGAATATTTAAACAACCATTAATATATACAGTTGACTCCGCTTAATAGGGCCACTGTTTAATCGGGTCAGCCGCTTAATCGGGCCACTTTTGGTAGGACCAGAATAGCTCTCACACATAGAAGGTAAAACAAAATATTTTCGGTTAATAGGGTTCTCCGCTTAATCGGGCCAAAATGTCCTCTGACCGATGTGGCCCTATTAAGCGGATTCGACTGTATATACAAGCGCGCTTCGCATGCTTGCGCTGCGCGGCTGGTGGACACTTTGTGTCCGCCAGAGGCGCCTGGGGTCACATTGATTAATTATAGGGGAGATAACATCTCTAAATACGTCTGTCCTAATGATAATTATAATCGATATCGCACGAAAAATCACCAAATTTATCAATTGTTAAATTTTTGATGAGTAATGATGACGTCATAACAAAGTGATGAGTCAATTTTTGATGATAGTTGTATCATATGTGAGGTATGTTAGTATACAGATTCTATTAAAATTTCAGGATTCTATCTCCTATAATGGCTGAGTTATGCTCGAATAACTGTATTGCTTAACTTTTGAAAATGTGACAATTACGTCATGATTTCGGGGTTTTTTTGTGATGTGAAAAAATTGCCATTTGGGGAATTTTTCAAAATGTACCTAATTTGAACTGCGACTGAATAACTTTTTCTCGTTTCTGATAACGAATTCAGTGGATTTATGAAATATTTCAATGGCGAATGAAAGGTACCTGGTGCTAAATCGTCATGGGACATCGATTATGAAGACATTTTTTAAAGAAGCAGTGGGCCCTGATTCACGATTTTCCCTGCGGACCAGGACACATTTTTTTCTCAAAACACATTTCTAAGTCATAGAATCGAAAATCTTTCAAAATCATTGAAGATATTCAAATTACAATATCTAAGGACCATAATAACTAAGATCGTTTGAGTATAAGAAATTTTATACCTAATAAAGCTTGTAACAGAACTAGTATTTCTTGATGTATTCCGATATTCACTTTTCATACTCCTTCGAGTCACTTCCTGGAGCTGCACTATCGGTCTGTCGACCGACATTTTTTATAATTTGAAATTTCGAACTCACTGAACAAATAAGCACTATACACACAGATACAATGTATGTAATGCGAGATCAATAACTATGCACACATATCCCATTCACAATGACTACGCATATATATCCCAAGCACTTTATTGAATCAGGAGGTTGATGTACAGGATGACGGTTATTTGTGGCTAAGTACCGCTGTAGCTTATTTTCAGAGGTGCATTGGTAAATTGGGGCACCTGGCGTTCAACTGACTTATTCTAGAGTTGTACATTCTGTGTCATTATAAACATCACTCGTTTAGTTTCTTCCGTGGGTCTTAATCTATGTCCAATCTTGTAGCTGAAACGGTTCATTATATGTGCAGAGCATATATGAATCATAGTTTTTATACAGTTGCTACCAATTTCCTTTTGGTTAACTTTTTGCCAACAAGCATCCAAGTATATGTCTAGAGTTTGACAATTAAAACAGTTACAAACACTGTGTAACATAGCCCAGCTAAAATCTTCTTCAGCATGTATAGGAACAATTTCTTCAGTTAATACCTTTTTTTACGTTATAGAACCATTTGTTTAAGAGATGACTAATTTCAACATTAGCATGCTCACTGCTTATCATCTCAGCAAGTGGAATGGGAGAAGTTTTTGCTTCAAGATGTCTCACTGTTAACGATGGACATATTTAGAGATCCTATCTCACTTATAATGAATCAATGTGACCTCAACCGGCCGAAAGGAGCCTCTGGGGATACAATGTGTCTGCCAGCCGCGCAACGCAAGCACACGAAGCGCGCATGTTTGCATTATTTAAGAAAACAAATTCATTGGTTAACACAATTGTTTATCTATCACGGCGAGATGTGAAGATTTCGCTTCTATCTTAGAATATAATCGTAGACTCATTATAATTACCTGTGTGCCAAACTTAACATTTCTTCTTGACTATACGTAAAGCTAGAAGTGAAACGTTCAAGCTCATATTTATTACAACACTGACACAATTTGCTAAAAGATCATAACCTAAACTTGTTAAATAAAACTATTTTTCTTTTTTCGAAAGATCGAAAATCAGCCTAATTACTTGATTGCGCTTATGTTTCAATTCTTCCAGTGAAAACATTTTTTCCAAATTCAAGGGGAAGTTGAAATCATCAGGAGGAGCGGATAAGAAACTCTCAGCATACTGCATCAGGAATATCCCGCAGTCCCAACTGTTCGATTGAACAGGAAGCTTGGGATAGTACTCTGCCAGTAGCTCGCCCTCTGAGTACTTGTATGAGGTGTCTGAAGGATGAAGAGCGTTCCATTCTGCCTGTAAATAGAATCGTAAATCTGTTATAAGGGTATTCCGTTGTATGTTTAAAGAATCGAAAATGATAATGCAAGCCTTCTTCTCGATACGTGGCCTACTTTACGTTGAAGCTGCTTTGAAGTATCTGGTGAATCCAATAGAGAGATAGAATCATCTAAGTTGATGAAAGTTTTTCCAACCATATAAGGATAACAGATGATAGCTAGGAACCAGTGTTCATGATTATGGATAGGGACCAGGATAAAGTCCTTATTGAACAGATCCACGTTTTTCGTCCAGTTTGACACGAGAGAATGTTGCACTTTGGCGTTTTCAGCTGTGAGGTGGACGCTCAAATTTTTTGTCAATTTTGTGAAGAAGAATGTGTTGAAATAGTGCACCTGCTCTTTTTGCTTTGGTTCTAGTTGGTGGTGGATATAGTTGAGGTAGAATTCTATGATTGTATTGTTTAAGTAAATCCCCGGTTGTAGACATCGGAGTGTGTCTTTTGAGATTACAATTCTCCTGGGATATCCTGCCCCAGGGAATGTGAGGAGCTTATCAACTTCGCTCTCGAGCAGCTGGTAGAATTCCTTTGTAACTGGTCCAGTGTGGGAGCTACCACCTTTTGGAGCATAGAAATGGTCATTTTCAGGAAGAATACTACTCTTCCCTTGAAGGGGACTTCCAGAACTTTCAGTAATGCTTTCAGAAACAGAAGGAGAGTTGGAACATAAAATAATTAATGAATCCGTCTCATTACGTCTGAATGAGCTCCCATCTTGTATTGAAGAATAATATTCCCCATCATCATGATCCAATAATTTGTATTTATTTTTCTCTTCTATTTTCACTGGAATATTATTGCTGTACCATTCTTCAATTTGACAGAAAATTGAGTCGCTCGAGTTAGCTTCAAAATGTATAATAATTTTCCTCTTAAAAGATTCAAGATTTCCCTGATTCAAGGAGATGGCGGAAAAAAACTGTGGGTCAATGGACAGTTGGTCGTAAAATTTTGATTTTGGAATGATACTGATGAATCCTGAGGTGTCGAGAAGGTTTAATTCTATGCCTTGCATATCTTCTTTTTTTACGCTCAAAAGACGCGTATATATGATGTCTTCATGAGTAAATTTGATATGGATTCGGAATAGTTCAGGAGTGATTTCTAGTTTTTCTAAAGGCTCACAACTGAGCTCCTCGAAATGTGCATTGTATATCTCCATTTTTAGTACACACTACTATCCTCTTGAGTACAATCCATGGGCTCATTTTCGTTTGCCTCGCTTACAGAAATGTCCCTCCTTTTCGGTTCAACCATTTCGGTCTTCGGTTCAACCATTTTCGATTTTGCGCTTGGACATAGATAATTGAATAATTTAATTTGATCATTTAGTTGTTCTCTTCAATGCAAATTCCTCTGCGTTTGAATCTTCTTTTGCAGGTCTTGGTTATCTAACAAGAATTATTATAAAGTTGTTAAGTTGTTAATTAAGTAGTAGATAAGGTTAAATTGAGTCAAACTGAAGTTAATGGAAACGCTACGCGGTTGAATCACTAAATTACTTTCTTTAAGTTTAATTAAGATAAGCACACTTTGCTTGCTTGCGTTGCACGGCAGATGTATACACAGTGGTTTAGAACCAAAGAATAGGAAAAATAGATTTCCTTTCCAATGATTTTATTTGAATTCTTATTGTTTGAATAAAACTTGTTTCAATTTTCTAAGCAATTGAGTGCCTAGAAGTAGTACAATGACTTTTACAGGGAATTCTAGAATTAACTTCAATTCAACTATAAGCAAGATCATTTTGTAGCAATACCAGAAGAAAAATTATGTTTAGTTTATACATTTAAAATTTGCTGAAACCGAATAACCTGTTTTCATTCAAGTATTTTCAGTATTTCAGTTGAAAAATTTAATTCTATACTTGTTGCTATATTAGAATCAAAATTTATTTGATAAAACATTCAAAAGTGCTCGCAAAAGTAAACTTCACAAAACTTCAATTAGATATTGATACAATATACCCCTAACTAGATATAAATTCATAGTTTAAACGGATACGTCCCGAAACAGTGCGCAAATTATGATTTTTGTTTAGCATGTAGCAGCCTATGAGCGATAGTATTACCGCTTTTATTCATATATTAATATTATTATTTACAGGCAATGCCGTTATTTTATTTCATCAAACTTTTTTCTTATTTTAAGGTTAATAATAATAATACGTCATAATATACAATTATTCCATTCTGACATGATTCCTTCATGATATTTTACAAGTGCGCTGTACAATGAATTAAGAAGTGCATGTGTGCAGCATGTATGTTTTAAGTATATACAGTATATATGTGTAAGTCTGTGTGCGCTTCTATATGTATAAATTCATGTATTATTAAATGCGTTTCATGGGCTAATCGAAAAAGATGAGTTTTCAGGATACTTTTAAAGATAGTAATGGAATGAGCATTCCGATGTAGGCAGGCAAGTTATTCCATTCAACAGGAGCAGCAAAATAAAAAGAGCGATCAAGTTTTTTGAAGAATTAATGTATGGATATTCGAGGAGGATAGCATTCAGGATCTTAGATTACGGTTGGACCTTTTACTTGATAAACTGGGTGATGTACGTAGTATAGAGGAGCAAGAGAATGAACAGCTTTATAAATGATGTGGATTCTAAATGTGATGCGATGTTTTCATATACTAAAAGCATCTCGTCGATTTTAATATATGAAAACATCATTTTATGCGCATGTGCGTGATTGTTGCACCTCAACAATTACGCATATAGACATAAAACAATAGGAACATATACACTACTAATATCATTTTTTGCGAAATTAAATATAATTTATTATATTCAACATTAGAGAAAATAACAATAGCATATTTTCTAGCATTGATGAGTTCAAGGTCTCAATTATGTTAAATAATATAGCTATCACTGTCAGTGTTATAATACATTTCTTAAAACTGTCAACTCTACATATAATTAATGATAGTCACGCACTCAAGAACAGACATGGTACACAGTCCATGCTATAGGAACATGTGGGAGCTATAATCTCCCTGCACGCAGTTACCAAGTCTAAATGTACTGCGCTCCTGAAGGTAGCCAATTACATCTTCTTCTACATGAACCAAAAACACGTCACATTTCTCGTCCTCTTGGATCTCAGCTATGCATTTTACACAGTTGACCATTCTATCCTAATAACACCCCTTCTTACACATTTCCGGATTTGTGGCACTTCTCCCTCTTGGTTCAAATCATATCTCTCCGACTGAAACCAATCCATTTCTATCCGTGTTTCAAATTCACTCGACACTCCCGTTAAATACAGCATTCCCGTTCTCCTAAGGTTCCTTCCTTGGTACCCTTCTCTTCACTCTTTATACCAGCTCGCCTTTGATATCATTAGGTCTCATTTCCTCGACATGAACTGCTATGCCGATAATATTAAAATTTATCATTATTTTAAACCCAATTCTTTACTCTGAGAAATCTGCTCTCACTGTCATCCAATCCTGTGTCTCCAATCTCCGTTCTACTTAGGTTTCTTAACAATAAGCTGCTCATCAATCTCACCAAAGCTGAGTTCCTCGTCATCGGTACCCGTCAACTAATCTCAAATTTCCACATTGATAGCATCTCTGTTGGCAATTCTCTAATCTCGCCATCCAAAGAAGTAAAATTGGGTACTTGGTTCGACAAAAACCTATTGATGTCTTCCTAGATCCGTAATGCTGTTTCTTCTTGCTTCTATTTCATCTAGAATATCCATCGAATCAGGAAGTATCTCTCCAGCAAAGCATGCTAAACTATCGTCAATCCTCTTGTACTAGTAACCTCCCTCTTTATAATAGCAACAGTCTTTTATATGGTTCTCCCTGGTTGCTCCTGTCTCGACTCCAACGTGTTGCAGCCAACTTATTCGCAACTCATCAAGAACTACTTCATCATCTCTTCTTCTTATTAAATCTCTATATGGCTGCCTGTAAAACATCGCATCACATTCGAAATCCTCATCATTTATAAATATGTCCATTCTCTTAAAAAGCTTATAGATTTAAAGTTTCATCGTATAGCGCACTTGAACATATAAGCATGGAATAATTGTATATTATGACGCATTATTACAGTACACCCTCGATAGTCCGAACACTTCATTCTTAAAGTCGGAACACCCAAAATATAATTTTATTCGCCTCTATGCTTTGAATAAACGTTTATAAACTTAAATCTATCAATAAGATTGAGAAACCTCGATAAATAAGCAATCATATAGCGAAATAATATCCTTGATATTCTAACAATGCAAATTTATTATAATTAATGCCCCATTGAATTAGTGTTATTTCACTAATCGGAACAAATTCACTAATCCGAACGATTTTTTCGATGATTGGAACAGAGCTGTTCGGATTAGCGAGGGTGTACTGTATTATTAACCTTAAAGTAAGAAGAAAATTTAATGAAATAAAATAACGGCATTGCCTATTAATAATAATATTAATCTATGAATAAAAGCGGTAATACTATTTCTCATAGGCTGCTACATACTAAGCAACGAGTAACCTAGGTTGCTAGCACATTTCTAGCAATCGAGGTTGCTCGAGGTGTTCTATGTAGCAACTTAGGTTGCTGTATAGAAAAGTCCTCATTAAATAGTCAGGCATATTCTAGTTATTTTTCGTAGAAACATCTGAAATAATTATAAATTCTATGAATTCCTATTTATTCTAAGATTTTTAAGAATTCCAATTATTATAGTAGTAACAACATTGTTAATTAGATATTGACAGAATATTGATTCTCTAGGGTATGCTGAAATGGATACGACCTGATAAAGTTGATTCGCTTATAATAATGAGGTTTAACCCACAAAAAGGGGTTTTACCCAACCCGGTTTCAACCTGAATTTAACCCTAGGGTGGATTAAACCTACCAACCCTGTTGGTGACCAATTCTAATATCTCTGTTAGATCATCTGTGAATGATATGTCATTGTTTGATCAGTACTAATTACCTTTGACCGAGTTGACTTCATCAAATAAATTATTAACTTGTATTGCACTGTTCTTGTTTAAAGAAGTAGCAGTATTGATTGGAAAATTTAGAGGCTGCATCTGTGTTAGTAATTTAGCCTCGAGATAATCAATTTTACGTTTTTTAGTGGATCCACTTCTAAGAATGAAGAAGCAGGAGAAGCACCTTTCTACCATTAATAATACAATTCTATAAATTATAATAGTAAATGTTAGAATAAGACTTAAAGTTGTATTATTTACAAAGAAAAGCCTATTAATTCTTGAATAGCATTGAAATCTCAGGCGCATGCGCCTCGTCGATTTTAATAGCTCCGAATTCTGAATAGAATTGATTCCAAACTTTTCTTCTTATCGAAATCTAATTCGAAGTTTTGTTATAGGTAATTCACCGTTGTCAATAATACAATTGTTATTTTCTTTTAAGAGCCTTGCAAATTCAATACGGGAATTCGGGAAAGATAACTTCTCAGCCATGAGGAATGTGTCAATGAATAATGATTAAGAGATTCAAATACTGAAGCTTTTTACATCATCAGACCTTTATGATATCGGTACAGTGTTTCTACTTTGATTTGAAATATGATGTGTGGTTGTAAAAATAGCTTATTTTGTTCATAGTTACAATATTTGACTATGAATTTGCCTAACAAAAGAATATGACAATGGAATTCAACAAAAATCATAATTTGCGCACTGTTTCGGGACGTATCCGTTTAAACTATGAATTAATATCTAGTTAGGGGTATATTGTATCAATATCTAATTGAAGTTTTGTGAAGTTTACCTTTGCGAGCACTTTTGAATGTTTTATCAAATAAATTTTGATTCTAATATAGCAACAAGTATAGAATTAAATTTTTCAACTGAAATACTGAAAATACTTGAATGAAAACAGGTTATTCGGTTTCAGCAAATTTTAAATGTATAAACTAAACCATAGCCTACTCTAATAATGCCTCACAGTAGACTGAAAATCATGGACTAGGGATGAAGTAATAGCCGAATGGATTAATACACGATTAGCCTGAAATCGTTAACCATGCAGAATAGGCATTAAGAATGTATTACCAGCATATATAAACATGATATCAAAGTACATATATCCGTTGTCAAAATTTCGATTCGTCATCATATCATTGCGCAACAGGTCATTTTAAGCACGATTTTGGCAATTTTCTAAGCTGTTTTAACCCTATTTATAAATGGTATTAAGGTGTGATTTTTGTGTAGAACCAAGATTAGTACGAGTTGATTTGAAAAATTTAGAATTTTTCAATGGAATGTTGTTACATTCCTGCGTTGCTATGGTAAAGCATTTTGGTCAGTTTGGGCCATTTCGTGCAAACTGTAGTAGCTAGATCTTCAAATTCGATCGTGTTTGATAGGCAATGGCCTACTTCCTATTAGGTGATAATATAACTTGAACTTCTAAATTCAACGAGTTTTGAGTTATGGGTTGATTTTAAGAATGTGGCCAAAACACTAAATTGTCTCATAACTCTATAGTCTGTGAATTTAGAAGTTTAAATTGTATTATTACCTAATAGGAAGTAGCCAATTGCCTATCAAATAAAATCAAATTTGAATACCTAGTTCTTACAGTTTGCAGGATATGGCCCCAACTGACCAAAATGCTTTATCATAGCAACGCAGGATTGTAACAACATTCCATTGAAAAATTCTAAATTTTTCAAATCAACTCGTACTAATCTTAGTTCTACACAAAAATCACACCTTAATATCATTTAGAAATAGGGTTAAAACAGCTTAGAAAATTGCCAAAATCGTGCTTAAAATGACCTGTTGCGCAATGATATGATGACGAATCGAAATTTTTCCAACGGATATATATACTTTGATACCATGTTTATATATGCTGGTAATACATTCTTAATGCCTATCCTACCTGGTTGACGACATTAGGCTAATCGTGTATTAATCCATTCGGCTATTACCGCATCCTTGGTTATTTTACTGTGAGGCATTATTAGAGTAGGCTATGACTAAACATAATTTTTCTTCTGGTATTGCTACAAAATGATCTTGCTTATAGTTGAATTGAAGTTAATTCTAGAATTCCCTGTAAAAGTCATTGTACTACTTCTAGGCACTCAATTGCTTAGAAAATTGAAACAAGTTTTATTCAAACAATAAGAATTCAAATAAAATCATTGGAAAGGAAATCTATTTTTCCTATTCTTTGGTTCTAAACCACTGTGTATACATCTGCCGTGCAACGCAAGCAAGCAAAGTGTGCTTATCTTAATTAAACTTAAAGAAAGTAATTTAGTGATTCAACCGCGTAGCGTTTCCATTAACTTCAGTTTGACTCAATTTAACCTTATCTACTACTTAATTAACAACTTAACAACTTTATAATAATTCTTGTTAGATAACCAAGACCTGCAAAAGAAGATTCAAACGCAGAGGAATTTGCATTGAAGAGAACAACTAAATGATCAAATTAAATTATTCAATTATCTATGTCCAAACGCAAAATCGAAAATGGTTGAACCGAAGACCGAAATGGTTGAACCGAAAAGGAGGGACATTTCTGTAAGCGAGGCAAATGAAAATGAGCCCATGGATTGTACTCAAGAGGATAGTAGTGTGTACTAAAAATGGAGATATACAATGCACATTTCGAGGAGCTCAGTTGTGAGCCTTTAGAAAAACTAGAAATCACTCCTGAACTATTCCGAATCCATATCAAATTTACTCATGAAGACATCATATATACGCGTCTTTTGAGCGTAAAAAAAGAAGATATGCAAGGCATAGAATTAAACCTTCTCGACACCTCAGGATTCATCAGTATCATTCCAAAATCAAAATTTTACGACCAACTGTCCATTGACCCACAGTTTTTTTCCGCCATCTCCTTGAATCAGGGAAATCTTGAATCTTTTAAGAGGAAAATTATTATACATTTTGAAGCTAACTCGAGCGACTCAATTTTCTGTCAAATTGAAGAATGGTACAGCAATAATATTCCAGTGAAAATAGAAGAGAAAAATAAATACAAATTATTGGATCATGATGATGGGGAATATTATTCTTCAATACAAGATGGGAGCTCATTCAGACGTAATGAGACGGATTCATTAATTATTTTATGTTCCAACTCTCCTTCTGTTTCTGAAAGCATTACTGAAAGTTCTGGAAGTCCCCTTCAAGGGAAGAGTAGTATTCTTCCTGAAAATGACCATTTCTATGCTCCAAAAGGTGGTAGCTCCCACACTGGACCAGTTACAAAGGAATTCTACCAGCTGCTCGAGAGCGAAGTTGATAAGCTCCTCACATTCCCTGGGGCAGGATATCCCAGGAGAATTGTAATCTCAAAAGACACACTCCGATGTCTACAACCGGGGATTTACTTAAACAATACAATCATAGAATTCTACCTCAACTTATATCCACCACCAACTAGAACCAAAGCAAAAAGAGCAGGTGCACTATTTCAACACATTCTTCTTCACAAAATTGACAAAAAATTTGAGCGTCCACCTCACAGCTGAAAACGCCAAAGTGCAACATTCTCTCGTGTCAAACTGGACGAAAAACGTGGATCTGTTCAATAAGGACTTTATCCTGGTCCCTATCCATAATCATGAACACTGGTTCCTAGCTATCATCTGTTATCCTTATATGGTTGGAAAAACTTTCATCAACTTAGATGATTCTATCTCTCTATTGGATTCACCAGATACTTCAAAGCAGCTTCAACGTAAAGTAGGCCACGTATCGAGAAGAAGGCTTGCATTATCATTTTCGATTCTTTAAACATACAACGGAATACCCTTATAACAGATTTACGATTCTATTTACAGGCAGAATGGAACGCTCTTCATCCTTCAGACACCTCATACAAGTACTCAGAGGGCGAGCTACTGGCAGAGTACTATCCCAAGCTTCCTGTTCAATCGAACAGTTGGGACTGCGGGATATTCCTGATGCAGTATGCTGAGAGTTTCTTATCCGCTCCTCCTGATGATTTCAACTTCCCCTTGAATTTGGAAAAAATGTTTTCACTGGAAGAATTGAAACATAAGCGCAATCAAGTAATTAGGCTGATTTTCGATCTTTCGAAAAAAGAAAAATAGTTTTATTTAACAAGTTTAGGTTATGATCTTTTAGCAAATTGTGTCAGTGTTGTAATAAATATGAGCTTGAACGTTTCACTTCTAGCTTTACGTATAGTCTGAAGAAATGTTAAGTTTGGCACATACTCTTTTATTGAGCTAATTTTCACGAGTGTCTCGTTTTGTATGCAATTTCTTCATTATGCCCGCTTCTTTGGTTCCCTTTCATTTTATATTACGTCCCGTTTTTATCATGGCTTTGTATGTATACTACACTATAAATGTGTATAGGTCCTGTTATATTCTGTATCAAAATGTGTACAACTGGAATTTAATGTTCATTAAACGTTATGAACACTGTAATTTGTTGATAGAAAATCGACGGTACTCAATAGAACATTCCATCAAATTAGATTTGTTCAACATCTTTCATCTTCTGTAATATGAAATCCGATGCAAATATGATTGTATTCCCCTATGACAGAGTTGCGACGGTCCATAATAATTACGGACCGGACCATACCTGCGTGTTAGGAACCGGTTCGGACCGAATATGACTGGAATTTAGAAAGCATTTAGGTATATGTCATTTGATCTAACATATTTTGTTAGTAAATGCTGACTGTAGAAGTTAAACATGTAATATCAAATTTCAAATTCTGTTTTTATTATATGAACTCATTTAAGAAAAGGACCAGTAATAACCACAAGGGGTAATGCGAGTAGCTAGGACGTTTTGAAGGGGAACTGGGGGTCTGGGAGCGCTGTAAAGCCCCTAGAAGTTACCAACAATTTTTTCACAATTTAGAGAGATTCATCTAATTTTGAGGTTCTAGAAATACAAATTACCTCCGATAACACTCCCCTCTCATCAATTATTTTATAACGTACTAAATAAATATTCAGATTTTATCCAGTCAGGGGTAGGGGGCAGCTGTTTCCTCCTGCCCCTCCCTCTCTACGCCCTTGCAGGGGCTGCATATAATTGGAACTGGGCCAGAGGTCCCTGTGGGACCGTCGCATCACTGAAATTTACAGTCTATCCGATGAAAAATCAGCAGGCTCATTTTAAAGTTATTCTTCAATAGAGATCCACCCTATTTAGAGACAGTTTGATCATGGTCATGCTAATGAGTTGTGATTATCGTTTGATGCGTCCATCTTCGCAATTCCACTGCAACATGAGTTTCTACTGAATGTGTCTCATATGAAAAGTATCCATCTGATTCATATATAAAGGAATTATCCTTTAACAATTGTCAATTCAATTATCATCAACGAAACATATTTATTCAGAATACAATTATTAATGAAATAACCATGAAACAAAACAGTTTCTGCTATATATCAATAACCAGGGAATAGTAGTGCTTCACAGCTTCAGTCTTTCAAATAATACAGGGTGGCTCATAAGTTCTGATACAAGCTTCGTTAGGTATAAAATGTCTTATACTCAATCAATCTTATTTATTATAGTCTTTAGAGATTGTAATTCGGATATTTTCAATGATTCTAAAAGACTTTTCGTGTCTAAGACCTAAAACTGTGTTTTATATTGTGAGTTTTATGGAGGGAAATGTATCCTGGCAAGCAGCGAAAATCGAGAATCAATGACACTGCTTCTGGAAAAAATGTCTTCATAATCGATGTTCTATGACGATTTAGCACCTTTCATTCACTATGGAAATATTTCGTAAATCCATTGAATTCATTATCAGAAACGAGAGAAAGTTATTATTTCACAAGATCAAATTAGGTACATTTTGCAAAATCACCCAAAATTGCTTTTTTCACATCACAGGAAATCTGATCCAAATGGTTCTCAATATGTACTGATATTAACATCTTATATTTCTACAAATTTAGAGTGTTCGAGGAAAATGTGAGAGCCAATATTTCTTAGAATTTGAAGATTCTAGAATGAACATTCGAAAAGCAGTGGGCCCTGATTCTCAATTGTCGCTACGTGCTAGGACAAATTTTTCCACATAAAAAATCACCATACAAAACACAGTTCCAGGTCTTACACTCGAAAAATCTTTTAGAATCATTGAAAATATTCGAATTACAATCTCTAAAGACCATAATAACTGAGATTGTTTGAGTATATGAAATTTTATACCTAATGAAGCTTGTCACAGAACGTATGAACCACCTTGTACATAAGTAAAATTGTCGAAATAGTGAAAATTTCTCGTTAATATCATGTGGTAAATTCACACTCAAATTAGAAACCATTTGTCAAATTCCTACCTTTACATATTGACCAAATTACGAGTACTCCTTAAAAATGGAGGGATGCTGCATTTGTCAGCAGAAAGTACTTGGATTTATCAGAATGCCTCTAGTATATATTTGTCATGCACCGTAGCATGCATTTGTCAGAGATTTGTATACATTGGATAGACAAATTTAACTTGTATTTGTCAGAATGTTGATGTGGAGTAGCATTCTAGTGATAATGCCGGGGCAGGGGATTTTGGGCCAAATTATAACCAACAAGCGCGCTTCGCGCTTGCTTGCGCTGCGCGGCTGACGGACACTTCGTGTCCGCCGGAGGCTCCCTTCGGTCGCCTGGAGTCACATTGGTTAATTATAAGGGAGATAACATCTCTAAATATGTCTGTTCTACTGTGCTAAACGATATCACTCGAAAAATCACCAAATTTGTCAATTTTAAAATTTTTGATGCGTAATGATGACGTCATAACAAAGTGATGAGTCATCATTTTTTGATGAAAGTCGCATCATATGTGAGGTATGTTAGTATACAGATTCTATTAAAATTTCAGCCTTCTATCTCCTATAATGCCTGAGTTATGCCCGAATAACTGTGTTGCTTAACTTTTAAAAATGTGACAATGACGTCATAATTCCATGATGAGTCGACGTTTTGCTCTGAACTCAGAACTTACTGGAGCCATAGCCAAAAGACTCCCACATGCCAAAAATCAGCCTTCTGCGCCCGGCAGTTTCTTCAATCAATTCGTTACAGATATATATATATACAATCATCGAGTTTTAATAGTAAGGATACGTGCATCAAAATATCCATCAAAATTTGCATGGAATATCATCGACGGGGTATTTCAAATCTGATATAATTATACCTATACATATCTAATATCACTTTATTCAGAATCTACTGTAGAGGGGGTGATTCAAAAGTTCTGCAACAAATTTGCTGATGCATTACACATACATTAGTGGATCTAATATCCGATATTTCGTTTTACTTGAAAAAGTTTTTTTCAATTATTTTGCAATTCAATCGCCTACATTTCCTAATATATTTGCTTAGGTGATCAGAAATGTTTGTGTGTTTAGAAAAAAGGAAAAATTAAAAATAAACAAAAAACTCGAATGATTGGTGTGCATTACTAGTATGCGACTATATTTTAACAATTGTAGTCCGTATTGATTATTTCCGGCATATAAACCGAAGGAGATAATTATTATGAATTAAAAATGATTATTGGAAGATATAAAAAGACTTAATTAGGAGAAAATGGTTATTTTCCAACTTGACACTTTTGAGATTATATTATTGTAGTCCCAGGTATACGATAATACTCAAAAAATATTTTGCGTAATAAATAGTTGATTTGTAATTTAGAAGGGTGCTAGATTCCATAGATGCAAACCGATTTGAAGTTAAACTAAATTATCTAAAGTCAAATCAAAGAGGAAAATTTACAGAACTTATGGATCACCCTGTATAATATATCTTACGTATTATCCTATAGTGGAAACCCTCATAATGGTCACCGCAAAATAGCGGTAACCGCGATATTTCAGGAACATTTTAAAGTCCCTTCGGACTTCACATAGACACTTACATTGATTTATTTCTGAATTCCGGTCAATTACTTTTAACAATAGGGAATCATTATTACATGTTTAAAAAGGAAAAAAATTTTTTACAATAAAAGAATAATACAATGTACTAGTAACCTATAAATATAAAGGAAATTACTCTGTCAGAAATTCATAAGTTATTAACGGGGTATCAAACAAAAGCAGTGAACTGGATTTCAAACAAGTTGAACTGATTCAAAATTCTTCTGGTCAATCCAGGAGCGTAGGAAGGGGGGCAGAAGCGGGCAATACGGAGTGTTTTGGGTGTGGAGCGGAGATAGGTGAGGTAAAAAGAGCAGATGCGAACATCTCTCTTAGATTCTGTAGGGTCATGTGAAGTTGTAAAGTATAGTTAGAACGTTAAGAATGACTATCACATAATCACGATGTATATAAATCTCGAAATAAAAGATAAATAAGTGCAAATAATTGTTCATTAGACTAGAAAATAGCTGTAGATCCATTTGTGAACATATAAGAAATAAGATAGACGCCCAGACCCCCCTTAAGGATACTCGCTACGCTAGCTTTTTATCCAATTAAAAAATAAATGTTTTTACAATCTACCTGGCCCCCCTCCTGAGAAATGTCTAGCTATGCCCCTGGGTCAATTGCAAGGGCAATTGGCAGAATTGAGGAGCCAGAAATCAAGAAATTAACTTTCAACAATGCGTTCTCCTGGATCGTGGATATCAAGGTATTCTTAAAAGATCATTCAATGAATTTACCATGATCTCTTCTCTTGAAGATAAAGTCAACAAAGGCCAATTCTATACATTTTCAGGTCATTAGAAGAAATCAAAATTAGATGCGTAACTTAACTAGTAATTATGTAATGTAAAATAAATGTCCTAATGGTTTAGTCGTATTATTAATGTTAATGGAAAATGGTTGCTGTCAAAAAATTTTAACATTTTACTCCCACGATATCCAATATCCCCAAAATTATTAGAAATTCTTTAAAATGTGTGTAAATCTGTACATATATAGAAGAGAGAAAATATACGTATCCATTAGCTGTATTCTAAAGTTAGAGGAATAGAATGTGTTTGATTTGTCCATCCATGGCCTAGTGCATATAAGGCCTAACAGTAACTTACGGATTTGGAGTAGGGATGGGGTAGATCAGTGGTTCGCAAACTGGGGTACGCCAACACTTTTTTCTAGGGGTATGCCGATGTTTAACAAATAATATCAATTCTGTGATAATAATATATTTCGAGTACCACTCCATCATGTCAAAAGACTCAGCACATACAAAGTAAATTAATGCCAAATACTTAAAATCAATAGGTTGCAATGGTTTCATCAATAATTATCAGTCATCACCTGAACATTCAATGGTTTGAGGTTATGCTAAATACGGATTCCATTATCCGTACATATGTGTCACTCCATATCGATTTGCATATCACACCTACCCGTGTATCGTCGTGTTCTTATAAAACGGAAATACTTGATTGAACAAGTATTTCTTTGAGACCTTGACATTATAACCAAATTCATATAGAATCTGCTGCAAACGGAAGTACGTATAATGAAGATTATATCAAATACGGATTTACATCCGTACTTAAAGAGGGACAGGAACTGCCACAATGTGTAGTATGTTATAAGGTGTTATCTGAGTGCTCTATGAAACCAAGTTTTCTAATACACCATTTAAGCGGATGCCACCCTGATCTTGCAGATACAGATATCGATTTCTTTAAACACAAAGGGGTCGGAGTGAATCTGTCTCGATCAAAGAGGGCAATTCAACCAACAGACTCAAGGAGGTCTTCGTGCCTCGTACATGGTGGCTTTGCGCATCGCTCAGGAAAAGAAACCATATACGATTGCATAAAATCTTATACTCCTCTGTTGCAAGGACATCGTGCATTGCATTTTGGGAGATAGTGCCGAAAAGCAACTCGCCTCTCTGCTATCTCCAACAACACTTTTAAGCGCCGAATTAGAGATATGGCAGATGACGTTGAGCACCAGGTAGTTGCTGAGATTCTGGAAGCCCCGTTGAACACTTTTTTAATCCAACTTGATTAGTCAACGGACGTTTCTAGTTGTGCACAACTACTGGTATTTGCACGGTACATCAAAGACGAGGACTTCAAGGAAGAGTTCCTATTTTGTCATTGCTTGGAGACAACTACAAAAAGAGAAGATATCTTCCAGCAGGTCCCTGATTATTTCGAAAGAATGGGACTATCCTGTAAGAATGTTTCTCCTTGCACAACAGATGGTGCACCTGCTATGTTTGGAATCATTCGGGATTTCGAGCTCGAGTAAAGAGAGTCAATCCAGTTTCGAAACACATTCACTGTATGATATCCCGATATGCTCTTGTATCTAAAACACATTCATCCGATCTAAAACTTGTTCTTGACGATATTGTAACCATGGTCAATTTTATCAAGTCCAGTGCTCTGAATACACGTGTGTTCCACCTATTGTACCAAGAAATAGATATTGACCATGAGAATTTGGTGTTCTATACTGAAGTTCGTTGGCTGTCACGAGGGAACATGCTCTCTCGAGTAAGTTCACTGAAAAACCAATTGCTTGAATTCTTTGAACGCGATGGGAAATAGAAGTCAAAATTATTTTTCAGCGAACTCTCAGATAAAGAATGGCTAAAAAAACTCGCCTACTTAAATGGTATCTTCACGCATCAACTTGCTCAACAAGTCACTCCAAGGACGGTTTACTACCATTTTTGATTTTGTGAACAAGATTCGGGCATTTGTTATGAAGTTAGAACTCTGGGAAGCTAAAGTAACCGTGGGAAAGTTAGATATTTTGCAATGAGAAAAGGTTTGAGAACCGCTGGGGGTAGATGGTTGAGCTAATACAGTATATGAGCTGCCTAAATCATTAACCACGCAGATTTGAGCTTTGGAATATATACTAGTAAGTGATTTAAAAAATTTTTCGAATTGGAACTAACCTGCGAATGGGATGATGCGAAAAATGTGGATTTTTTCATTAATATTGCAACATCCCAGCGTTTCTAATAGAATGATAATTTGATAGATAGGGGTCTTTTTTAAAAATTGCAATAACTAGGCATTGAAATTTGATCCTATTTGATATGCAATAGACTACTTCCTATTAATGAGATGATATGATTTCTTTGTTCGTCTCTAATTTCAATGGTTTACGAGTTATTAGACTAATTACCAAATATGACCAATATGCTAAATTGCCTAATAACTCGTAAACCATTGAATTTATTCGTAGAAATTATACTATCGCTTAATTAATAGGAGAAGTAGTATATTGGCTATATAAAAGCATCAAATTTGAATGTCTAGTTATTGGGGTTTTCAAGATATGACTCCAACGAACCAAAATACGGTCCCATAGCAAAGCTGAAATGGAGCAACATTCCACAAAAAAAGATAATTTTGGCATCATCCCATTTATAGCTCACGTTTATCCGAAAAATTAACATTAAAAACATTAGAAGTGTCGTTAAAAGGCCTCTAAATATCACTTAATTTGTCATAAATCTCACAAAATGATCACATCCGATAGTATCCGCCGGAATCCCCATCTACAAATTCAATTAACCATGCCAGAACATTATTTTAATACTGAATTCATGTCCAGCACTGAATCTCCAGCAATTCGTATAGTTTTTTGGCTCAGTTCCTAACAACTGCCAGGAATGTAAAAAATTCTGGCCGTTGCTAGGCACGGTCAATCGAATAAAATAGGCACAGTCAATATATATATCAAATTCTGGAAATTTAGCGCTGAGCACGAATTCAGCTTTAAAATAATGACCCAGCACTGTTGAAAGAAGTTATTAACCGTAGAATGCCCAGAGGGGACACAGTGTCCCCGATATCGCGGATGTCTCCCAGTCATTCTCTACGGCACTGAAGCCTTATATAAAAGTGCGAAGCCATATAAATACTGGACATTCAGCACAGTTAAAGTGGAACATTTCGCTGTAAAATGTGTCCTTTTTAGAGCGACACCAGGTCACAAAAGTGGCTCTAAGTGCCGAAAAATAACTTTGGGCACATTTTTGATAAAACTAAAGGGTTGCAACCAGTAGTGGATCCACGGGGTCAGGGAAAGCTGATTTTTAGCATTAAAATGAATGAATAATAAGACAAATTATATCAAAATTACGGTTCCATAGATGGTTAGAATAGCTGTAGATCGATATTTAAGCATCTAAAATTTCAAATCTTCTGGGGAGCAAGCCTCCCAGACCACCTTATTTGATCACTTTGCTCGCCCAATCCAAAATCCTGGCTACGCCTCTTCATTAATGATTATATATTCCTATAGTTCATTCAAAACAAATGGTCGACTCTAACCCATTCAGTTCTGCCCTGGTAGCATTTGATTTTGATAACACCCTAAATTGATTGTAACACTAATACTATACACAAGAAATATCACTTAGAAAGTAGTGAAAGACGATTTTTCGAAATGGAGCCATGAGGGCAGGCTCTATGAGAGGGGGTGCCAGCATGACCAATTGTCCCGGGCCTCGAGCTCCAAGGGGCCTCCTCACCCTCCACAAAAATAGACAGGGTTCATGATAATAATTAATTTCATACAGTGGTTTGTAGGTTGGCCTGGGAGGTTAGTTAGTAGGTCTGGGGAGGTTAGTAGGCATGGAAGGGTACATGGGTAGGCAGGGCGGCCATGGCTGCCCCACTTGTGAGGAGCTTCCGACGGCTTCGAAGCCCTACTAACTAACTCCCCAGGCCTTCCCATCAGATGCCTCGTCAAAAGTGGGGCGGCCATATCCGCCCCATGTCTGACGCTCTTGATTATATATTCTATTTTACAATATTTGGATTATGTAGCGTTCTTGTTAACTCATAACAATAACTGTATTTTGTTAGGTTGCCGGCATCAGGGGCTTCAGAGTAACGCACCTTCAATGTTTTGAAGCAAAAATTATCACCGTTCAACTATGGGGGAACAATAGCATTTAATTTGGCTGGCCATGAATCAATTGTGATCTTTTATGATAATTAGATTTTTCCTCATTAATTATTGATGCATTCGCAAAAAAGGATAGAAAAGCATTTATTAATCAAAGTTCGTTTGTATTCACATAATTATACATCTATTATCCTATAATATTTATCATCTCATGTTTTTATATGTTGGAATTGTATGCTACAATTCTAGCAAAGTGACCATGTCCTCTCTGATTCTCTCAGAGGCCCTGCATGAGGGTATGAGGTGGACCGAATGTATGATGCTTTTATTTAAATGCATACACAAGGATAACTTTTCTCCTGATCAAATATTTGCACATATGCAGAATATTCATATCCTCGAGCAGAGGTTAAGAACTCTCGAAGAATAAATCTTCAACAGAAATAATTATAATTTCAGATTCAAACACAGTCTTCATTTGTCTATCCAAAGGCTCATGGTATTGAAAACTACTTCTCTAAACTCTACACAAACCCAGCTAGCTTCTAATGGGGATAGATTGCTTGAGATAGAAGAATTCCATCAGAATACCACCTACCCATTGTCTCCGTCCAATATGTAAGAGAGAAATTGAGTGAACACAATGCATCTACTGGACTAGACAGATCCAGTAATTAATCAAGTCATTTCACCAACATCGCCGATTTGAATCAAATTTGGTGAAACGAAAGCTCTTAACTAGTCATTGAAAATGTGAAAGTTTCAAGTCGTTTGGTCCAACCGTTTTGAAATTACGATGTCACAAAAATGAAATTTTGGTTTTCATTTAGTGTTTCCGTGAAATTATACTCACCAAAAACACTTCCAATCTATATCGATCCATCATGCCAGATTGGTGCGAAATTAACTATATCGGTAGTTTTAAATGTGCAGATTTGAAAAAACGTCGTCCCAATTCGATGAATACATGTTCAGTCTCAAAAATAGAACTCTACCTAATACCTGAAGTCAAACCGAAACTATGGGAAACATTTGGGGATATTTTGGAACTAAATTTAATTAGGAATTATCTATATTAATATAACTTAGTAAATTGAATAGTGATATGATCCAAATTCTAATTTCGATCCAGTTCTTTAATGCAGCGTATTGTAGTATCATGAACGGCCAGGTAGGTAAGTCATAATCTACCAACTGTATGGGAAGAATCTGTACTCTCTTACATCTAGATATACCACTAGATGAATGTATACTCTCTTACGTGTAGAAATACCACGAGATGAATATGTACTCTCTTGCGTGAAGATATACCACGAGACGAATGCGCACTCTCTTACGTGCAGATATACCACGAGACGAATGTGCACTCTCTTAGGTGCAGATATACCACGAGACGAATGTGCACTCTCTTACGTGCAGATATACCACGAGACGAGTTATTAGAACTCTTTTATGCAAATATGCTTAATATTTATATTTAAATGATGAAATGTTAAAATGTCAAATTATTTCAGAATCAGCACAATTCATTTCTTTTCAGATCAAAGGTATAAAATTGCGGGAGTAGGACATTGAAAATGGTTATGCTGATTCTTTAAGTCCTCAATTTAAAACGCAATGCATTTATTGTCACATATAAGTCTATGTTCGTATTTTATTTGTATATTATTCAGAACTGCAAAAATCACTCCTTTGATAAGAGATAAGTTGAATAGAGATAAGAAGAATACTTTATTCTTCATATAAGAGTTTAAAAAAAGCCCCTCACAGACGGGCTAGAAGTGTGCTTCCACATTCTTTGGATGATGACACAATACACGTCATCCAAGGAATTTGGAAGCACACTTCTAGTCCGTTTGTGAAGGGCTTTTCATACATCAATTAAAGTTTGTAGTATTAAAATTGTAGATGTAAATTTTGGCTGTGTCATCATGAAGACGTCAGCATAATTAATTAGCATAATTTTGTAGGGTCATCTATTCTGAACACTATACAATATACGTATGTTTATTTCTATCTCATCATTTTATTTCTATTAACCATTCATCATTATTGCTGTGTCATCATGATGACATAAGCATAATTAATTAAGATAATTCTGTTGAGACATCTATATTGAACACTTTATTGAACAATTGTTTATCTCAAACTATAAAAATTTGAACTCTAATAGGCATTTATCACTAAAATTAGGCGATGATGACGTGACAAAAATTTATCCGCAAATTGCTCAGAGGTCCTATGTCCGATGGATCTAGTAATGAAATAGGTTTTAGAGGGCCTCATACTTCAAAAATGCTATGTAATGACGATGATTTAGCATATATTGAAAATCGTATGAGTAGGTACACATCTATATATATGTCTGCAGCTGCACAAAAGATTTCAGGGGGATATCTTTTAAACTCTGGGCTGAGCACCACATACGGCCGGCCGAACACCAACACTCATTTTAGTACTGTGCTACTATATTATTATATTGGATCATAGCTCCAAAATAATAATATAGGAAGCACATTTTAGGCTAAAGCTAAGGTTAAGAAAGGGGTTAATATTATTCATTTGCGTATAATAGGGTTGAAATTTACCATCTATCGAGCCTGATATTTGATTTATTGCATAAAATTAAAATAAGAGACAGGTCTGGCACAAAAATATTGAAAAAAAAGCTAAAATCAGAGATCAGCAACAATATTCCAATATAATTTCCAATAAAGCAACATATGTGAAAATTCACTCGATAACAAGTTGCAAAATATCACTAAGAACCAGAATTAAAAGTTAGATCATTAAAATATGCATGTGTTCCTGAGAAAAAATTATGCGTTGTATTACGGATGATGGAAGCCAAAATTAGAAACCCAAAAATTCCATGTTAATTTTCAATATGCACAAGATTTAAAGCATTCAGAATTACGTACATTCATTCTTAGTCCATGTAACGACTATAGTAAGGATTCATGTATACTGTACTAGTTTAGAGATACCTATACAGCATAATACAATAGTGGGTTACTCTAGTCTTTAACGGTGAGTTTCTGTACAATTATTATAACATAATAAATAAAATAATATTATGCAAAATACACTAACGACACCGGTCGAGGAGTTAAAAGTAGAATTTAAAATATACTACATTAGATAGGCTGAATTTCTAAATCATGAGCAAGCAAACAAACAAACATTTCCATTATTTGATAACTCATTTTTTTAGATCATTTAGTCAAATATCAAATATTATGTTAATTTGGAAAGATTGAAAAGTAAGACTGAGTTTGCGGGTTTTTTTGTCTAAATTATCAATTATATATTTATTTTTTTAGCTATTATCATATCAAATGGAATTTCGACGGTTCGCTAAGTTAATATTTCAGGAAGTATTCAATTAACCTTTTCAATAATCATTAAATTTAAATACATTAACTTAATGCGATAAGAATATTAGAATATCCGATAGATATTTTCGACTACTTAGTAGATAATGACATATACATACTCGATTACTTGTAGTGATGAAACAGATGGATCTAATCGCTTACTTGCAGTGGTGAAACAGATGGATCTACTCGCTTACTTGCAGTGGTGGAACAGATGAATCTACTTGCTTACTTGCAGTGGTGGAACAGATGGATCTACTCGCTTACTGCCGTGATAGAACATACACCTTATTTGAGCATCAATATTATTTAGAGATTTTAAATATCAAATTTGGTATATTGTGACAATTTTTGTAGAAATTGCGAATTATTTGATAAGGAGTGTCTCAGCTAAAATGCTCATGACGGGTTTATGAGATAATTTTCACATTTCTCTCAAGAATCAAGGAATTCAGGGGTTTTCAACCGTTTTAGGACCGTGACCCATTCTCTAATATTCGAATTCTTTGCGACCCACTCCCTGAGAATAGCAATATTACTCAAACTTTTAATAAAGCGAATTTGATGATATCCATAATACGTACATTATTCTACTAAGCCCATTATTTCTAATTAGTTTAACGCTTCCGTATACATCCATTGTATTACGTATGAATGGAAACATGGTTTGTGCTCAATTATTATCATAAACTGTGATATATGTCAACTCGGGTATATCAATATAGTTACAATGAGCGTCTAACATCAGTGACACCACTATTTGAACCCGATGTATTTTAAAAATTCAAAATCTCCATTGCTATAGGTAATAATACTTCAACTTTTTCCTCGAATTCAACTATTTGGTATCTTAAGAAACTTCATTTGACATCGGATATCTCTTAATTGATATATATCCTTAATTTCGATCGAGCGTTTTTCGGTTAAAAAGTGCAAATTTTTACATTGTCACCTGATTTACTGAAATTATTCAAAATTTAGGATATTTTTTGACTTTTTTTGACGTATTCATCTAAAACTTTGAAGAGGGTAATCAATTTGAAAATATGTATGGTATTATTTAAAGCATTAGGCTTAGAGTATTATGGTAACAAAGTTTATAGAATGAACAAATTCTGAGAACGAAATTATAAAAGTTTGTGAGGATTGTCATTTTAACTATAAGTGAAGACTGCATACAACACTTAGTCATTTATCCATGGTTCAAAACAATATTAAATTTATATTAACAATCTAAATTCATTATGATCAATTTGGAATTGATTGAAATATATATATATATTTATTGTGGTTCAATAATAAATCCAACATGTTTATTATATCTAAAAATATCAAACTTTTCAACGAATTATTCTGCACGAAAAAGTCAGAATTGTGAAAAATAAACATGTAAGCATTTACCACAAATTTTTCGGACTCTTACATTCTGATCCATGGTACAATTAAAATCAGTAAAAAGTGAATACAAACTTCTAATGCGAATATTGTTATCCATAGTTTAAGGTATGGTTCCATTGAGTTCAGACACCAAGGACGAAAATGTTGAAAGACCGCGAGATTGAGACGTCATTGCCACGTCTATATAATTATAAATTTCAGTTTTGTACACTCAGTCAATTTAGGTCATTGAAGGCTGAGAATAAAACAATAGTAGGTGTAAATCAACATGCCCAGAAGCATATACTACTACCACCATCCACCAAATCAGTGCGCAAGTTAGGCCTGCCTCCCCAGATGAGCGAAGACCCCATGAGTTGCGTGTTCCCAGTATGAGTTGCGATTTGCAAGTTACGACTGATAAATAATAGGGCAGATATTGTTATTTATATTCATTGCTTGAGCCTACAATTGCATCGACATGTGTGGTCTAGCCCTTCCTTCCAGGTGATGAGATAATATAGGAAATATCATCAGCAATTCTCAGAAAAGTGAAGTGTATATAGGAACGCAATAGATAGTTTATGAATATTACTGAGAAGCATTCCAATATTGTAAGTTAAACGGATGTTAAAACAAGTTAGTGACTGTGAAAATTAATTCAAAAATGTAATATTAGAAATTTTACATCAATTTAAAATTTGCCAAAACCTAAATCATAATCGCAAATATTACTCAAGTACTATCGTTATATATATATATCTAAAATTGGACATTTGAAGAAAAGTATGAATATACAACGTAATACAATTTGAGTGCAGCACCAGTAGGGAGATGATCTTATAGCATGGAGGAAGTATCTCATCTGTATGTATGTATAAATTTGAACTTAATAGTAGACATGTAATTAATCCTCCGTAAATTCTGATCGGTTCCACCAAGTTTGGTTACTGAGGTCAGGGCTGTATCAACCCATTTTGAGTTGGCAAAATCATATCAATGAGTTGATTATAGCCGTCATATGAAAATGAATTGTTGAAACCAGTTCATTTAGTACAAATGCATCATTCCGAAAATGAGTGGGCTGTAGAAAACTCATTTTTTGAAAGAGTTGAATGAGTTGTGGTCAAGGAATTTTCATGAAAAATGACTTGTTTTTGCCAACTGGGTTGATACAGCCCTGACTGAGATAATCTGGAATGGAGTATTCCGTAAATTAGGCAATTACAAGTAGAATTCTGGAAAGTTTCCGTCAAGTTCCATAAATTAGGGACTCAGATTTCAAATAAAATTGACAATTTGGTGATTTTTCCAGTGATGTAGATTATAACAGTAAGACAGACATGTTTAGAGTGATTATCTACCTTATAATTAACCAGTGTGAGCCCAGGCGCCCAAATGGCGCGTCTGGCGAACACAAAGTGTCCGCAAGCAAGCGAAGCGGGCTTGTGTCTCTGTAAGTTAAAATGCAAGCCATCAAGTTCTAAACCTTCAAACTGGTTGCTAAGTTTTAGGCATTATACGCATTGAAATTAATAACAAACGCTAGTTCAGTCTAAAAATAGATATATTACATCTATAGAACATGTCTAAATTCAGCAAGACTCATACACAGACACACAAACGTACAATTGCAACTGCAAATAGATAGCTATTAAATAGAGATAAATACGATAAATGTGCTCAAATTACGCATCCAGAAGAAGAAAAATAATAAAAGTCATTCTACAAAATAAATCTGAAATTGTCTAATAAAATGTTGGGAAAAATGAGTACATATCAACGTGCATGTAACTTCCTCCCTACTGATGATATCCAGTTCGTGCCAGGAAAGTTACGAATTGGGGAATGCAATCAGAATATAATAATTGAGAAGAGAGCCGGCCAAAAGATATTCACTTGTGCAGAGACGTCATCGAACACATCTGGAGTGGAGGCGAGAGTAAACAGCTCCAGCTTACATTTCGAACAGAACGAAATACATTGACTACTCATATCCGTCGTAGACGCCATCATTCTGATTATTGGCTAGACATCTTCGCGTCCTACACTGATGAACAATTCATGCAAGAATTTGGATGTGAACAGTTTCATGCATACAAAGAACATGTTAAACAATATGGTAAAGCATTCCGGTGGAATCCACCGAAGCTAACATTCGAGCAAAGGGAAGAAAATTCAAGCAACAGTATTTGCCAGCAGATAAAATGCTCGACTACCCACAATTAGAGATACTCACTTACTTGGAGTAGATTTTGTACGTTTGTAACAATCATGTGATTCTATTACTTAGTTATTACTATTACTTAGTATAACTATTATTATAATAAAGTACTTGTTGATAAATTAGTAATAATATCACTAGAAGTACATAATACCATTTGTCTGCTTCATATATTATTATATTGGATCTATGATCCTATGTAATATTGTAGCACAGTTCTAAAATGAGTGCTGGAGTCCGGCCTGGCGCAAGTGGCATGCACAGACCTGAGTATAAAAGACATCACTATTTTCCCTGGATTTTCCATGGAATTCGCATTTTAAATCTTGAACATTTTTGAGAGGAGTTGTAAGTATACTCGAGTGGTTATACGGGAGGGTTGATTTGAAATTAGTTGATGTATCACACAGTAATACTTAACATATTATCTAGAATAAGAAATAAAATATTCTATTGATTTCAGATAGAAGATAATTGATGAAATACTACTACATGCGATACTTAAGTAAAAACTATTTTTGGGTAAAACTTTCAAAGTCAATTTACGAGATTTAATAAACGGGGGAAAGGGGCTAGAAAAAAAACATTAATTAATAAGCGGGCCAGTTTATTCGGACACCTAGAGTAGACCCATCAGATATTTGCACCCACAAATGCGACAAATGACTTTGTATACAAGTCGTCTTATTCGGCAAACTTAGCCCTCTAGCAACATGATAGCAGCATAGGAATGTGACAACATTCCATTCTTAAAACCTGTTTGAAAAAGTCCCAACAACCCCAACTGATTTAACACCAGCTACATCCACGCCTACTGAACTCGGATCTACTCTCTCTCAAGTAGCCCTCTCTTCGCAGACATCTGAATAATCGGATAACACGGCACCAGCTACCCCAGTTCATACTAAAAAGCGAGGACATAAACTCAACACTGGGAGGTTTCGGAAGGGTGAGAGAGTCAAAAGAAAATCTACTTTCACACCATCCACCACAAAGTGATTACCGCTTCCTACTAGCACTCCGAAATCTAAAACACTATTACAGCAAGTGAAGTTTCCTCAGACAATAAACGCCTCAGTATTATGGTGCAGAAGGATGGAGCTCAATCATTTCGTGATCTCTACGTTCCTCATGGCTCGCAAATAATTGATATCGATATACTGAGTACGGTATTTTCTCTATTAAGATGCACTGAGGCACACTGCACTGGTAAATTGAATCTGTATCAATACGCTTTTCGTGATGGGTTACAATCATATCTCTTGTTGAAATGCAGTCGCTGCCATCTTATGCTTGCTGAATTTCCCACATCCTGTCCGGTTGGAATGAAACCTAATGAAGCCGTGAACGATCCTCAAATGCTTTGCCGGAAAAAGTCGGAAGTCAACGTTAGAGCTTTACTAGCAGCACACTGTACTTCTATGAGCTGGAGTGATTTTCGACTGACCTGCAATCTCCTTGATATACAAAATACCTGGCATAGAATGTCCAAGTCTCTACTCGCGCAATTGGTCCTTTCTACAGATAAAATATGCTAGCAATCCATGTCCATGACAGCAAAAGAAGTGAGAGCAAAAGTTGAGTCATCTAACATTCCTGGTTGCAAGGTATGCGCGGTGAGCTTTGACGGATCTTGGCACAGGCGCGAGTATTTTAGTAATCAAGGATTCGCCGGGGCTATTGAAGTCAAAACGGGGAAAGTCCTTGACTACGTCCTTTACGAACGCGTGTGTAACAAATGTATCAGATGGACGGAAGAACGTAAGAAAGAAAACCCAGAGGAATACAGCGAATACTGGGAGAAACATTCGAGCCCAGCTATCTTCTCTAGAACAAGTCAGGCGATGGAATCTTCTGCTGCAATAGAAATCTGGGGTAGATCAGTTGACAAGCATTCTCTAGCCTATACAACATATGTAGGAGATGGAGACTCAAGCTCTTTCAAAAGTTTGGAACAAAATAATCCTTACAAAGGAATGGAAGTTATCCGGAAAGAGGAATGTCTTGGGCACACGCAAAAACGATTAAAGAAACACCTCAAAAAGAAGACAACTACGAAAACAATGCCCTCCAAGCCAATACTCGCTTCAAAAGTCGAGAGAATTGCTCATCTATACGCTCTTGTTATTGGCAAGAACAGAGGCAGAACACCACTAGACATTCAAAACGCCCTTTACACACTGATGAATCATTTGTTCGAGGAGCACGATCGTTGCCCAGACTCAAAAGAATCCTGGTGTTACTTTCAAAAGGGCCTCGCAATTTCAGCTGAGAATACCTCTATCCACCTCCCAAACTCAGACAACCCTATCTCAATAAAGACGAGTATTCGCGCCTGGAAGAGGTTTTCAAGAAATTTGCAAGCATTGAAATGTGTTCCGCTCTGACAATGGGATTAACACAGAACTGTAATGAGTCGCTACATTCAGTTGTATGGAATAATGCTCCAAAGATAAAACGTATAGGACAAAAGTCACTTCAAGCCGCTGCTGCTATTGCTGTGTGCACTTTCAATGAAGGTTCAATGATACTCGCTGCCAGAGTGGACCATGGGTCACTGGGTCATGGGTCATGGGTCACTTGGGTCACATAAATCGCTGGGTCATTTGGGTCATGGGTCACGACCTCTTGACCCAGTGACCTAGTCACTGGGTCACTGGATTACAGGGTCATGGGTCACAACCCCTTGACCCAGTGACCTATATATATAATATATAGCCGCTCATTTTAATAGTTGGCGACTATACTATTGTATATTGTATAGATATACTATTGTATAGTAAACTCTTGACCCAGTCACTGGGTCACTGGATTACAGGATCATGGGTCATGGGTCACATGAGACACATAAATCGATGGGTCATCTCTGTAGTTTTAGAAGGTTATAAGAATAAATTAATTGATTAACATAATTTACTTGTATGTATGTGTGTTGTGTTAAACTAGTCTTGGTCACTGGGTCACATACTGGGTCATGGGTCACTGTAAGTGACCCATGGTCCACTCTGCTCGCTGCTATTCTGCTAAATCAAGCTGTACAATGCAGCCGCATAACTCTTGAACACTTGGCATCGATGGATAAAGAAAGGAACAGCTGTAAACTTAAAGCCGTTATGGCTACTCAAAAGAGGCGTCGGAGAGTTCTCAAATCCCAATTAATTGCAGCCGAATCCTCTAGGCGTAGAGGTGAAAAGGATACTAAGACCTATAAATCTGGAGGTTTTGGTACTGAGCTCTCATCTGTTGCCATGAAAGAATTACCTTCCACGAGTGTTAACCCTGGTGACTCTGAAACAGTTTGCGAGGAATGTGAACAACACGACTGCCCAACCGGGGGAAAGAGGGCGAATGATGACTGGTTAGGTTGTGAGTTCTGCCTGAGATGGTTTCACTGTGGATGCGTCAATACCAGTCTAAAGGACGTGGGAGATGATCATTATATATGTAGGAAATGTGACTTGGAATTCGAGTCCTGTGTAGAACCTGTATAACTATAGTTTATGTTGTAGCATGCTTCCATTATAATATATGATATACGTACTTGTTGGTTCATTTATACTATATTAAATATCTATGCATCAATCTATCCCAGGGAATTTGAAACTGCGTCACTAATATTAAAAATATCGGTCGACAAACCGATAGAAAAGCACCACAAAAACAGTCAATAATGGTATCGAAATTGGAAAAATACAGTCAGGGTCGCATATCATTATGAACCCCATGGGGATCCAAAATATTTTACAATAGAGAGACAATAGCAAGAGAGAGAGAGAGAGCCATACATAGTAAGCGAAATCGAAATCATAGAAATTCTATAGAACCGGTCAAATTGGGACCCATAGGGTTTGTTCATAATAAGCGACTTTGACTGTACATATTGATATATGTATGCTATTACACCATTGAATTTTGATGTCAACATTTTACAAGTGTGAATATCGAAATCTACTTTTACTAAATTACAGGCAGGGCTGGGGTTGGTTAACCGATTTTAGGGTTCAGTTATTTTAGTTTTATCCAGTGCGGTTCACTGGTTAACCGATGGCAATATAAATTAGAGTAAAAATATGGATTTTTGGACTAATCTTTAACCTGGTATCAAAAGTTTTATAATTTTCAGTGGTGTCGAAATATATTATATGATTATAAAATAGGAATTATACTGTATTATCAATTTTTTAGAAGCAATATTAATGGATCTCCGCGTAGAGAAACAATGAAATTAGTGTAAATATTTATAAAATAAAGCCGATCGGTTAGCCAATCGAGGATTTCCTTAACTGTTAACCGAGATTGACGGCGGTTAGCCGGTTAACCGGTTAACCGAATCCAGCCTTGTTACAGGCTTATTAGTCGTTGAGATTTCTTTTCTAGCTAAAAATACACGTCTACATAATAGGTGTGAAAATATGATTAAATTCTATGATAATAATACTAGTTTTCCAAGATCACGCAGACGTGCGTTCAACACTGTCCATACAATAAAGAATCTCCTACAATAGGAGCTGCACTAGAAATGAGAGTTCTCAAAACAATACAAGTGCATCACAACAACAAAAGGTTCTCAATATATACTGATCCAAACATTCTATATTTCTACACATTTAGAGTGTTCGAGGAAAATGTGTGCTAATTTTTCCCAGGATTTGAAGACTCTGGGAAGATAACTTGAAAAGCAGTGGGCCCTGATTCACGATTTTCGCTGCGTGCCAGGACACATTATTTTTTCTCAAAACTCACCATACAAAACACATTTCTAAGCCATAGAATTGAAAAATCTTCTAAAATCATTGAAAATATTCGAATTACAATCTCTAAAGACCATAATAACTAAGATTGTTCGAGTTTAAGAAATTTTATACCTAATAAAGCTTGGGACAGAACTTACAAACAACCCTATATTATGTTGACTTTGGTAGTATCAGGGTTGAATTAATGGTAGCTACCTTTGTTCTTTCATCGTCTAATTACAAATCATTAACTCAAATACTAATTCACAATATAATAATATGTAGCATTATATCGTAGACTCATCCATCGTACACAACAACAGTTGATGAATCATAAGTTCACTTCTCTTTTCTTATTGGCGAGATATTAACCTGACGAGAAAATGATGATCCGACTTAATAATTGTGCTTTTATACTTCTCTATAAGATCATACGTAGATCACCTATAACACAACAAAAATATCATTAAACCATCAATATATTCGCAATCTTATCAGCCTCAGCCACCATAGGTAATTCATTGCCATCATGTGTAGTGGTCAAAATGGGTTTATGTGGCATAAGGTGGCACTGATTGATAATTACAAAAAGTTAGGAATGAATGATTAATTATAAAAATTAACCTGTGACTAATTTGAATGCGTATTAATCGAATCTGGAATCCAATTAGCTGTATCCCATATCGTTTAGAAGTAACCCTCTTCATGAATAGACCCATTTTAGTATTATTTGTATGGGAAAGAATCAAGTGTTGAAATACTTTTGTCCGTTTAGTGTATATGGCCCAAATTGGTCCAAATTAGTCCAATATAATTTCCAATAACGAGTGAAGTACGACGTTCTATATTGATCATGACATCCACTATACTAGGAGTTGCAGTAAAATATAAAATTTTTTGCTTAATTTAGAAGATTAAAAATTCACATCTTTCCCCTCCTCCCCCCTCTTCCACCTCTTCTGCCCCGCCTCTACCACCGCCTCTGCTCCCGCCTCTGCTACCTATGCCACCTTTGCCACCGCCGGCTCTGCCGCGGCCGCCTCTGCCAACTCTGCCTCTGCCGCCGCCCATCCTCTCGCCGCCCCTCTCCCCCGTTGTCCGTCTAAACCTTGATCCATCTACAAAAACAGTAAATATAAGACAGTTGATATCATGTATTAGCTGTTTGTATAATATTTATGGTTATGTATTTACCCAAGTGCGTGATGGATAGTCCTGAGACGTTTTACCTAGATCGTATTCTTTCTAGCAAGATTTTCAAAGAAAACATTAATTTGAGGTGAATGTGGGACAATTTATGAT
The DNA here is from genome assembly GCA_963281255.1 of Aphrocallistes beatrix. Lineage (NCBI taxonomy): Eukaryota > Metazoa > Porifera > Hexactinellida > Sceptrulophora > Aphrocallistidae > Aphrocallistes > Aphrocallistes beatrix. The sequence continues at coordinate 1,075,269 of OY725499.1, read as the reverse complement.
ATTCAAAGAGATACTAAAAATCTGATTTCAGATTCGAAATCTGCACATTCGAATTGGTTATAGTTGAACATAACTAATAAGTTACTCAACTCAATGAACAATCTTATCAGCCTCAGCCACCATAGGTAATTCCATAGCATTCTATACACTAAGGCAATGGTGCTGATCAGTGGACTTGGACTAGGGATTGGTTAGATCAGTTAGTTTATTTTGATTTCAAAATTATAATACAATTGTAAATTTGCTGTAACTACCCATATTAAGTAAATAATTAGTAACCTACTTCCCTTTTATGAAATCATGAATGGCTGGAGATAATTTCATACATAGTGGACATGTAATAAGTAAATTAATAAATAATTAAGCAGAAATAAGTATAATTGGTACATATGATTCACAGTTAAAAAGAGCATAGAGGTAGTTTAGAAAGTCGAGTAGAAGCGAGATATGATGATAGGGGTAGAATGTAATTCCGATGCGTTTTGAATAAGTGTCATTGTAGCCGTTAGTGGAGTTCCTCGATAATGATGAAGTAGATTTCATTCAGACGGTTGTAGATACAGGAGTGATAGATCATGTCGGAGGATTTATCTATAAGAATATATTACAATAATTAGGTACTAACTTTGGTTCGAAATAATATTTGTAACGGATATAGATAATTATCAGTACATACAGGGTGTTTCAAATGTCTTAGTACCGCTTCTAATAGAGCCACGAAAACTAAGAAATCAAAAAATTATCAATCGGGCCGCTGAAAAAGTAATATCGAAATCATTCTTAGAAAATTTAGTGAGTAGTATGTCAAATCGAGTTAGGAAAGTACTAGAATTGAAAGGTTATTATATTGGCAAATGAAATTTTAAGTGAATGGAATTCAGCATGTATTATATGTAGTATTTAAGTTAAAATGTTCAAGGGGCCAAGACTTTTGAAACACCCTGTCAAGCAGCGGTTCTGAACCTGGGGTACGCATAGCACCCCCAGGGGGTACCTGCGATAAATTTTTTTAATAAGCAATATATTCATGCAGTTCATCCCAAACCAAACCAACAAACAAAATAAAACAAAAATTAGAGGGGTACGTGAAACCTCATTTTCGCACCAAGGTATACTGACTGAAAAGGTTCAGAACTACTGCTGTAGAGCCTCAACAAATAGATATCGACTCTCGATATCACTCATTGTTGTAGTTATAATTAGAAATATATCAACCGCGGAGCTAGACCCTAACGGAATTGGACGAACAATGGTTGGAAATACAATTGTGGGGGATCACTTGGACTGTCGATGGAGCCAAAAACAGTGGAATGAAATATTCAAAGATTCACTGTATGTATTTCACCTATGTCTAGGTCTGACGAGTCAATAAGCTTAATTAATTGCACTCTCGAAGTGATGGATGAAAAACTACATGATTTTGAATAGAACATTCAGTTTGAGAGCTATTAAGTTGAAATATTAGTAAATACTTATCAACCTCATCAGGGTTTCTTTCAGGATTTTATGTAAGGGGGGCAAATGAAGGCTTGTAGAACTATAGGGGGGGCATGGCCTTTTTCAATCATACACTTAAGTCATTTCCAAGGGGGGGCAAATGCCCCCTCCTGAAAGAAACCCTGCTCATTGAGGATGGTCTCAACTTAGCGAGTGTCATTTATAGAAATTCGCGAGGTCGGAATTGTGACGTTTTTATTTTCAAATGCTTTGATATATAATTCGTCGTTAATTGACATGGATCGGTCATGAAATTTCTGAAATAACTTTCTCAATAAAAAATAATAGTTGCTACACATGAGCTATCTAGCCGTTTCGTAGGTCGATTAAATTTAGTCTAGAAAGAAGATCTGGAAATGAACTAACTAAGAACTTATCTACCATTTCTTCGTTGTCAGTAATGCTCTTAGAGTATGCAGATTCCATCAGCAAACGTTCTTTGTGATCCAAAGATAGTCTCTTAGCTTGGAATTGGTTTCACATAGATAGGAAGGTTGGGAATGTACTGGGTACTGCAGCTTATTAAGAGCTATTCTATCTCTAGAAACTGTAACAGTGCGAAGCCCGTCATTGTAGGTAATGGTTCTCTCAAATCTCGATGTCATCTGGTTTGAAATGATGTACACATAGCTAAACGGTGAGTAGAAGTGTAAATCTGACGATCAGTAAATGAAACATAATCATAGAAACTTACTCTCATTTGCGTGTTTGCATAGTCCTTCCGTGGGTGTGGAATTGCTCTAAACCATTCTTCAATTTCAGGATTTCAGAGGTAGATTCTGCTTGACTTCTATAATTAGACTTGCAGCCTGGACAGGACATTGTCGTTCGAAAGAGTAATAATAATTTGATACGTATGAGCAGTCAGGAGTATTTCAGATTGAGTTTGATTTGTGTATATGAAAAGATAGTGATTTGTAGAACTTCACAACAAGGTAGTAAATAAATATATAATTAATGTGGTTGACTTTAAAACAATACAAATAAGTAGTATGTTTATGTATAAAAGTAATGTGGTTGGTTTAAATTAAATTCTCTACAGGGTTATCCTCAAACCATTTCGAAGTAAATCGATGTAGAATTCATGAAAACGATCAGTATATAATATACGAAGCTATATACCAGCATAATCGAACCATTTTTAGGAAATCAAATTTGACTGATCTAACCAATCCCTAGTCCAAGTCCACTAATCAGCACCATTGCCTTAGTGTATAGGATGCTATGGTAATTCATTACCATCATGTATAGTGGTCAAAATGGGTTTATGTGGCATAAGTTGGCACTGATTGATAATCCTTACTATTAAAACTCGATTAATGTATATATATATATATATATATATATATATATATATATATATATATATATATATATATATATATATATATATATATATATATATATCCATAGCATTCTATATACTAAGGCAATGGCACTCTATTCAAAATCTGGACCATGGATGGCCATTACCATCGAACTTTCTAGACAATTAATTTATCAAGTTTTATGATTTTATGATTAAATATGATAAATTCATATACTCCTTACTTACTTAGAAGATATTTTGAAATAATTTTCCGAAACTGAAATAATTCATTTTCCTGGATATTTGCATCATCTATCTATGCGTGAAAAATATCAGAATACATCACCTTACAATGACAACATCTTGATTTTTACAACCTCAGGTTCAGGAAATAGATGCACTGATGTAATTACTTAGAAATAAGCATGTGTGAATTTACCAATATGTGTCAACTTCTGTCTAATAAACGTCACTGAATAAAATGACCAACCACATTTTGGTCACCCATAATAATTAAAAACGATATTTTTACGATATTTCAAAATGTTCTCAAAATATTGTCACTCACTCAAATCGCCTATCTGCACATCGCCTGTCTATTCAACATGCATCTTCACATCACTTCTTAAAAGTTAAGCAATACAGTTATTCGGACATGATTTTTCGTGCGATATCGATTATGGTAGTAGGACAGACATATTTTGAGATGTTATCTCCCATATAATTAACCAATGTGACCTCAGGTTAGTATTATTTGTACGGGAAAGAATCAAGTGTTGAAATATTTTTGTCCGCTTAGTGTATATGGCCCAAATTGGTCCAAATTAGTCCAATATAATTTCCAATAACGAGTGAAGTACGACGTTCCTTATTGATCATGACATCCACTATACTAGGAGTTGCAGTAAATATAAAATTTATTGCTTAATTTAGAAGATTAAAAACTCACATCTTTCCCCTCCTCCCCCCCTCTGCCGCCTCTGCCGCCTCTGCCGCCTCTGCTACCTATACCACCTCTGCCACCTTTGCCACCGCCCCCTCTGCCGCGGCCGCCTCTGCCACCTCTACCGCCGCCGCCATCTTCGCCGCCGCCTCCCTCCCCAAATTCAAGAATTTGTTTCTAGATAAAAAATAAATATTTAATACGGAATAGCAAGCAAATACATTTCTATCAACCGTACACTCTCGTTTCTAATAGTTTTAATAAATATTTAACTTTCCAAGGAACCAGTGTTCGGATAACCGAGGATAGCACTGTCTTGATCCAAGAGAAGTATACTAATTAAAATTAGTGATGAGGCTAAGAAAATATTTGAAATATTTTATATTTGTTCTGACCTTATATTATATATTTACATGTTTTTTTATTGGTAAGAGAGATCCACAGCGATCTCTGAACCTAATTCTGCATCCCCTACCATCTAACTACAACACCTTTTACCTGCATCTTGACTGGCTTCTGAATGGCAGTAGCAGTAAGCTCGTAACTCTAGCTACCTCGTTCATTGCAACTTCAGATCGTCTCTCCGACCAAGAGAAGCTGTACCGCCACAACGCACAGCTCAACTTTCTCATAACGACTCAGTTCCTGTCTCTCCTGCATTTGTCAACTTCGTCATATTCACAGATGATTCAGAATGGGTTCGGCTGATCAGAGCTGAGTACCAGTGTCACTCCCTGTCCATTTCAATTACGGTATCAATGTTGGTTACTAGACCAGGCTTGGAGTACAGTTTACCTCTAAACAGTACAGGGAGCTCCGATTCATCCAAAATGCAGATATCAGATGTATAAATAAATGATCTACATATATCATTGCCGTCTCAAAGCCAAATAATCTACAATCAATTGGTTGGAAATAATATTGATCTCTCACATGTGAAGCACTTTGGACCATGGATAAGAACAATTGGCTTTGGAAAGTATTTCACTTTATCATCATTCGTCATTGGACCTTGGATAAATGACTTAAATTATATTTCCCGCTTCTGTATCTGAATGATCTTTTCAGTCATTATTAGTATAAATATAATGAAGATTTAACTCCAAACCCCTTGTAAATCCTTAAGGACTCCTTTTCTAACCTTCCTGCAAAAAGAAAATAAACTTGAAAATTTGAAAAAAATTCTTTCTATACAAATAATAGTAGTATACGGGAGCGTTAAATATATGGATTTTTGGCATGTGGGGTCTTTTGGCTATGGCTCTGCTAAGTTGACCCCGCACGAAAATATTGACTCATCATGGAATTATGACGTCATTGTCACTGAATAATTCGAGTGTGTAGATTTCGAATTTGATGTCAGATTTTCAGTAGCTGTTCAATGCCAAATGTCCATTTTACTCATTTATTTCTGTACCAAATGGCTAAAAATGGTAAATGAATTGATTATAATTTTCAAATTTTTTATCTTTTATCTTTTTGTTTTCTATCTCCTAACTACAAATAAATATATATATAATTTTTTACTAAAGTAAAATATCGAAAATCTGTCAATTCATTTTCTTGTACTCGCTGAAAACCGTCGAGTTTTCGATTCTACAAGCGCGCTTCGCTTGCTTGCGCTGCGCGGCTGGCGGACACTTTGTGTCCGCCGGAGGCTCCCTTCGGTCGCCTGTGGTCACCATTGATTAATTATATGGGAGGTAGCATCTCTAAATACGTCTCTCCTACTATTATTATCGATATCACACGAAAAATCAACAAATTTATCAATTTTAAAAATTTTGATGAGTAATGATTACGTCATAACAAAGTGATGAGTCATCATTTTTTGATGATAGTTGCATCATATGTGAGACGTGTTAGTATACAGATTCTATTAAAATTTCAGCCCTCTATCTCCTATAATAGCTGAGTTATGGTCGAATAACTGGATTGCTTTACTTTTAAAAATGTGACAATGACGTCATAATTCCATGATGAGTCGACATTTTGGTCTGAGCACAGAACTTACTGGAGCCATAGCCAAAAACTCCCACATGCCAAAAATCAGCTTTCTACGCCCGGCAGTTTCTTCAATCAATTCGTTACAGATATATATATACACACACACACAAACAAACAAACAATAATCGAGTTTTAATAGTAAGGATGTTGAATTTACAAAAGTTATCACAATTATAAGTGATTTAAAAAATTTAAAAATATTATTATTTTTATCTATATCCCTCATTTTCATTAGTTTTAACTGTATCATAATATTAAATAACATACAAACATCCTTATTCAAAAACATATAGCAGTACTTAATTTCAAAATATGGATAATCAAAAAATATCACATCATGACACCTTCAGAAGTATGAAAAAGTTGTCATTCATGATTGGGGACACAAAAATGACCACACCCGATAGCATCTGCCGGAATCCCAATCTACAACTTCAACTAGCCATGCCAGATCATTATTTTAATACTGAATTCGTGTCCAGCACTGAATTTCCAGCAATTTGATATATACGTATATTGACCAAATTTGGAGAATTCTTTTGTCTATTCCTAGCGACGACCAGGAATGTGAAAAATTCCTGGCCGTTTCTAGGCACGGTCAATCAAAAAATTTCCAAATATGGTCAATATATATGTTAAATTGCTGGAAATTTAGTGTTGAGCACGAATTCAGCATTAAAATAATGACCCAGCACTATTAAAATAAGTTATTAAAGTGGGACATTTCGATTTGAAAATGTGTCCTTTTTAGTGTGACACCAGGTGACACAAGTAGCCCATTGGAAACTCTAACCATAGTATTATATATACTAAGGCAATGGCAGTCACCAAAAATTAGTACTATGGATTGGTTAAATACATCAATCCTAAAACCGCTAGTTAAATAACTGTTATTATCAACTATATAATTATCCCATATTTTGAGTTCATGGTTACTTAAATATTCATTTTAAAAATATTATGTAACCACAATATTTATATTTACTTCACATACAACATTAGTGTATTACAGTAATGTATTGTTTTACTGCATATTATTTCTTTCACTCATTAATAATACCTCACTTAACAGCACTAATGGGGACGCGGAGTAGGACTAACGCCTACATAGAGAGTAGGACTAATGCCTACATATGGAGTAGGACTAACGCATGCGCCTCACACTAATTGCATAAATTATTATTTGGACGATGTCTTGTGTCGCGCCTGACTCTACTTCCAATGACAAAGGGGTATCATTTCAATTTCCCAAAAGATGATGCTCTTCGTGAAAATGGTATCGAGCCATTCCAAGACCTGTGAATACTACCAAAACAACAAGATTCCAAAGGTGAGTTATTTCTTAAGTAATGTAATTATTCTAGAATCATGCATAGACATACTCAAGTTGGATACAATTGATTGAATTTAAAAGACTAAGAAAAATGTTTAATTTCCCCAAATATTGCCTCAAGTCTCAGGTCTCAAGTCAAGCTAAGTCAATTCTGTCCCTCAAGCTAAGTCAAGTCTGTCTCTCAAGCTAAGTCAAGTCTGTCTCTCATGTCTCAATATTGTGATTAACTATTCTTTTAATATTTTGTATGTATTAGGTATTAATTAATTCTATTGTTCATTAAAAACCTATAATAGTTAGTTTGTCAGGGTGGGTGAATGTCTAAATTAATGGAAATTGAAATATCTACAATATCAAAATTATTGGTTTTGAAGTATTTAACCAATCCATAGTACTATTTTTTGGTGACTGCCATTGCCTCAGTATATAGAATGCAATGCTATAACTTTAAAAGGACAAAAAAATTTTAGCCATTTTCCTCTCAAAGGAAACTAGATTTTGCTCTCATTTCAGGATCGGCAGAAGCAAAAAAAGGGTGGTTTGTTAAAAATCATATCTGAAAAAGTAATGCAAAAATGGTGGATTTCCAATACCTATAATACAAATCTATGAAAAGTGCTAAATACTTTATCAGCCGTACCGCTTCTCCGGCTTTGCATTTACATTAATTACAACAAGCGCTTCGCTTGCTTGCGCTGCGCGGCTGGCAAATACTTTGTGTCCGCCAGATGCGTCCTTTGGTCGCCTAGGCTCACATTGATTAATTACAAGGGAGACAACATCCCTAAATATGACTGTCTCACTGTTATAATCGATATTGTACGAAAAATCATCAAATTTGTCACTTTTTAAATTTTTAAGCGTAATGATAATGTCATAACGGAATGATGAGTCATCACTTTTTGATGAGAGTTGCATCATATGTGAGATATATTAATATACACATTCTATTAAAATTTCAGCCTTCTATAACCTAAAATGGCTGAGTTATAGTCGAAAAACTGAAATTTGTAGTTCTAGGGGGCTCAGCTCTAAAATTTGTAGTTCTAGGGGGCTCAGCTCTAAAATTTGTATTGCGTCTATGAGCCATCTTCGAATCCAGGGGGGGCTCGAGCCCCCCCCAGCCCCCCCGAGTTCGGCGCCTATGGATATATATACACATTAATCGAGTTTACTAGTAAGGATATTAAAACGCTAGGATTTTTTTCTTTGTGTTTGTCCGAATTTTGGAGAATTAGATATATAAAATTGGCATGTACACTGCCTGGCCATAAGTATTCGAACACCATATTGCTTTGCATCATAAATAGTACTAAAATGGGTCTGCCCATGGTGGTCAATTCATTCAAACATCAGTTACTGAAGATCTAACATCAAATTCGAAATCTGCACACTCGAATTACTCGGTTTAGAAGCTTTCCATATATTAATCCTTTCTAAAGCGCAATTCCTACCAACGGTGTCACCCTGTGTCACTTTCCACTTGCCATTACCATTATATTAAATAAGAGCAAGTGGATCAAGATGGCACAAACGATATAAATTTACTTTGAGACATAATTGATTATAGAAAACTTCTAGGGGTAAACAGACTAATTTTAGTGTGTACTTGTAGATATCATATTTGATATCATATTTTCAGTGGTTCTCGTCGTTTGAATGAATTGGCCTCCATGAGTAGACCCATTTTAGTATTATTTATGATGTGAATCAATATGGTGTTCGAATACTTATGGCCAGGCAGTGTAGGTGTCAAATGATGTGAGTCAGATTAAGTTCTAAAGTATATGCGAAATTTTCACACCTCTTCAAAAAAATGGAAACTATTTTTCACACCTTTCTATACAAAATATATTACTTCACTCTCACAATAGAAATCATTGCACGGCACTACAATATATTGTCACTGCCATTACTACTTCAAAGCCACACTTATGTTAATATCTCAATTTTAGTATAGTGTATAGCAATACAAAGGTTATGTGCACATTTTCATACTTCTATATACATATTTTCACACCATTTAACGAATTTTGACAAATATACTAGAGACATCAGGTGACATGGGGTTTTCAAGGGTGTAGGGTTCGAATATCATATTTTCGAATCTATAAGATAAATTATTCGTTTTCTTTTGTTTATAATAGTTACATAAAGTAAACAAATCACAAAAATAGGCTATAAACTAGCTTCCAACGGTTGACATGGGTTTTTAGGGGTGTAGATCCTGAAACTCGTATTTTCGAATCTATATGAGTAATTATTTGTGAATTTTTATTTACAATATTTATAAAATGTAATCAAACTCCCAAAATAGGCTATATTTAGTAACTCCAGGCGCCCGTAGGTCGACTCTGCGGACCCAAAGTGTCCGCAAACCGCGCAGCGCAAAGAATCAAAGCGCGCTTGTTAGAGTAAATAAGACAGGGATCTAGCATAATCTAATCATATTAAGCTATCCTGTAATTAATCAACAAGATATGTTCGATAATGACTAGCATTCACACCTTCCTACTTAATAAAAATAACTCGGAACAAATATATCTTTGTTATTGTAATAAAACTATAGAAATAAATCACAGTCTTAATTTGTCCTAGACCAAATTTGTATATTGACTAATTTATACCAAATTTATTCGAGTGGGACCTATTTGGAACGGAATAAATATTGCATAACAAAAACGATGTAGAATTGTCACCTCTACAAAATGACGCGTTTAGAATTTCATGAAAGTAACCCTCTAAACCAGTGATTCTCAAAGTGGGCCGTAGAGCCCCCAGGGGGCGCTGAAAGGTTGTTGGGGGGCGCTATAATGTAAGGGGGCGCTGGGGGGGCGCTAATGTGTTTTGTTAGCAATACATCTACGATATTTGAACCTCATAAAAAAAGTGTATTCCAGAATATTGATGGTCAATCTTTGAAACAAATTTCAACATTCACTGTAGTTGTTAGAGCTAGAAAGTACAATAATCACACTGTCAATGGTTTCCCGTGACTAATTAATACAATAATTACACTGTTGATGGCTTACGGATCATTAGTAAGGGGAGGGGGCGGTGTCGACAGTAAATCCTGATTAGGGGGCGGTGTGCTAAATTAGTTTGAGAAACACTGCTCTAAACAAACAGTTATGACATTTTAAAATCAAATTTTATCCATTTTTAGATTTTTTCTATAAAAAGGTTGCAACTATGTAGAAAGTCTCTTTTGTTAAGCGTGGGGAGGTATCTCGGTCAAGAAATACTGGCAAATTCCAAACCGTTTTTGATTCTCATTTCTAATTTTTGAGATACAGTGTCTCAAAGTCTGTTTTTTTCGTTTTCCGCTAGCACATCTTAATGGTAGAAATTCGGGCACTGAAGGAATTGTTTAGGACAGTGTTTTTCAACCAGTGGGCCATGGCCCACTGGTGGACCACGGACTTCTTTTCAGTGGGCCACGGCCTGGTGATCTAATAATACAGTATAATCTCCAAAAGTGAACACCTCTAAAAGATGAACAAATCCAAAACATGAACACTTTTTCTCGGGCCCAAATTTTTCCATTCAGTTACATATTATTTAACCTCCAATTTGTGAACACCTCTGAAAAGTGAAACGTGAACACCTAATCTTGTCCCAAATGTCCAAATTACAGTGGATATGGCCTCTTAAAAGTAAACATAGCATGTGGCTTCATTAGATAATAGGCTAGAGTTAATATTTGTTGTAGAATTTGGATACGAATTGTTTGGATACGAAATGTCACAGTAATGTAGTGGGCCACGGTTTTTTGAAGTAGTACGCTAGGTGGGCCGCAGCAGTAAAAAGGTTGAAAACCCCTGGTTTAGGACATACCATGGAATCAAACGCTTCCAAAATCGAATCATAGATAGTCTACCATATTTGCAACTTCATAGGACCAAAAGAAAGTTAAAATGACAAAATTGTAAATTTTATCGGTCTCCGAAAAAAAAGGGCCAAAAAGGACGAAAATGTCTGTTTTTTTTGGGAAATCAGGAATAAAATCACCAAGTTAGAAGACATCGAAAAAATGGTGGTCCTACGTTCATCGCCAAATAATATGGAACAACTCTTGAAATTTTCAAACCTCTATCTCAAACCAATTTTGAGTTAAAATTCTGTATAGACGGTCAATTTTGAAATATTAAAGTCCCGAGATATAGAGATTTCAAGTTTAGATGTTAAGAACAATGTAGAATGAGTTATTAATAATGAACAAAAGCATTCACAGACATGTATTCTCATTTATAATGCTGATTTAGGTATATTTAAACCAAATATTTACAAAAAGTAGCAAGAGACCCTGAAAATCCACAAATTTCCTTGAGGCCCCTAACCCTGAATGTTTTGGGATAATTGTGAATAATTCGCTTGCTTACGCTGCGCGGCTCCCTTCGGTCGCCTGGAGATGACTTTGGTTAATTAAACGGGATATATCATCTCTAAATATGTCCATCTTAGTTTTAAAATCGATATCACTCGAAAAAACACCAAATTTGTCAATTTTTAATATTGATGAGTAATGATGACGTCATAACAAAGTGATGAGTCATCATTTTTTCATGATAGTTGCATCATATGTGAGACGTGTTACGATACAGATTTTATTCAAATTTCAGCCTTCTATCTCCTATAATGGCTGTTATGCCCGAATAACTGTGTTGCTTAATTTTGAAAAATGTGACAATGACGTCATAATTCCATGATGAGTCGACATTTTGCTCTGAGCTCAGAACTTACTGGAGCCATAGCCAAAAGACTCCCACATGCCAAAAATTAGCTTTCTGTGCCTGGCAGTTTCTTCAATCAATTCGTTACAGATATATATATATCTATACAAACAATAATCGAGTTTTAATAGTAAGGATAATTCATATTCCTAGCACTACGTATAATTAGTCAGTTTGAAATGGTTAAAGAGCATCCGAAAAGTATATTACGAAGTTAGAGCGAAAGTCTACGACTTTTAGTTTCCAAGCTAGGATTTTCGAAAAATGCTATGTCATCATATGACCAAAATCTAAAACTTAACATTCCATAGGGTGTAGTGCAATTATTATCAAAGAATCATATATGTACACTCATAAAAAGTATATTAGGAAGTGAGAACTAAAAATTTAGACTTATATTTACAGAGACAGAGAGATATCTCTTTTTGGACCCTAAATGGGTTTTTTTGACCGAATCTGCGAGGTCCAAGGCCAGAACTTTCAAAGTATTCATCAAAAGTTTTCCAATTTTTATGTACACATTATTAACGACAATTGCATTCATTGTTTAGCATAATAGCCACATTTGGATACATATTTAATGATTAGATTCGCCATTTTCTAATATATTTAAAGTTCTCCATAGAATTTGTATTACAATTAAATCAATGATAAGTCGAGAATTATTTATTTTTTGACAAAGCAATGTTCGAGGAACCTATACATTTTACATATATCCTTTTATTTAAGAACAAGCGCGCTTCGCGCTTGCTTGTGCTGCGCGGCTGGCGGACACTTTGTGTCCGCCGGAGGCTCCCTTCGGTCGCCTGGAGTCACATTGGTTAATTTACAAGGTTGAAACCGCTTCAACCAAATACCAATTTAACCGAATAATGGGTAGACCAAATAATTTGGTTAACCGAATAATGGTCAAACTGAATAATTTGGTCAACCGAATATTTGGTCAACCAAATAATTTGGTTAACCGAAAAATTCGGTCAACCGGATATTTGGTCAACCAAATAATTTGGTCAACCGAATAATTTGGTCAACCAAATAATACTTGATTATATTTTTGCATAAATGTTTATATAAATATTTATACAAAAGTATATTCAAGTATAAGTAAGCCTATTATATTTATTTGTGTTCGGACCACTTCTTGTAAGAACATGTGATTATTGTGTTGGGAAAGCATGCAAATTATTTGTTTGGCTAAATATTCAGTTGACCAAATTATTTGGTTGACCAAATTATTTGGTTGACCAAATTATTCGGTTGACCAAATTATTTGGTTGACCAAATTATTCGGTTGACCAAATTATTTGGTTGACCAAATTATTCGGTTGACCAAATTATTTGGTTCTCAACCGAATACCAAATAATGATATTTGGTTACAAACCAAAAATCAATTATTTGCAAATAATATTTGGTTAAACCGAATAATCAACTATTCGGTTTCAACCCTGGTTAATTATAAGGGAGATAACATCTCTAAATATGTATGTCCTACTGTGCTAATCGATATCACTCGAAAAATCACCAAATTTGTGAATTTAAAAATTTTTGATGCGTAATGATGACGTCATAACAAAGTGATGAGTCATCATTTTTTGATGATAGTTGCATCATATGTGAGACATGTTAGTATACAGATTCTATTTAAATTTCAGCCTTCTATCTCCTATAATGGCTGAGTTATGCCCGAATAACTGTGTTGCTTAACTTTTAAAAATGTGACAATGACGTCATAATTCCATGATGAGTCGACATTTTGGTCTGAGCTCAGAACTTACTGGAGCCATAGCCAAAAGACTCCCACATGCCAAAAATCCGCTTTCTGCGCCTGGCAGTTTCTTCAATCAATTCGTAACAGATATATATATATATATATATATATAGATATATACAAATATTAATCGAGTTTTAATAGTAAGGATTATATCCTTACTATTAAAACTCGATTAATTTTTCCAAGCGCGCTTCGCTTGCTTGCACTGCGCGGCTGGTGGACACTTTGTGTCCGCCGGAGTCTCCCTTCGGTCGCCTGGGGTCACATTGGTTAATTATAAGGGAGATAGCATCTCTAAATATGTCTGTCCTACTGTGATAATCGATATCACTCGAAAAATCACCAAATTTGTCAATCTTATAATTTTTATACGTAATGATGACATCATAACAAAGTGATGAGTCATCATTTTTTGATGATAGTTGCATCATATGTGAATTATGTTAGTATACATATTCTATTAAAATTTCAGCCTTCTAACTCCTATAATGCCTGAGTTATGCTCGAATAACTCTGTTGCTTAACTTTTTAAAATGTGACAATGACGTCATAATTCCATGATGAGTCGACATTTTGCTCTGAGCTCCGAACTTACTGGAGCCATAGCCAAAAGACTCCCACATGCCAAAAATCCGCTTTCTGCGCCTGGCAGTTTCTTCAATCAATTCGTAACAGATATATATATATATATATATATATAGATATATACAAATATTAATCGAGTTTTAATAGTAAGGATTATATCCTTACTATTAAAACTCGATTAATTTTTCCAAGCGCGCTTCGCTTGCTTGCACTGCGCGGCTGGTGGACACTTTGTGTCCGCCGGAGTCTCCCTTCGGTCGCCTGGGGTCACATTGGTTAATTATAAGGGAGATAGCATCTCTAAATATGTCTGTCCTACTGTGATAATCGATATCACTCGAAAAATCACCAAATTTGTCAATCTTATAATTTTTATACGTAATGATGACATCATAACAAAGTGATGAGTCATCATTTTTTGATGATAGTTGCATCATATGTGAATTATGTTAGTATACATATTCTATTAAAATTTCAGCCTTCTAACTCCTATAATGCCTGAGTTATGCTCGAATAACTCTGTTGCTTAACTTTTTAAAATGTGACAATGACGTCATAATTCCATGATGAGTCGACATTTTGCTCTGAGCTCCGAACTTACTGGAGCCATAGCCAAAAGACTCTCACATGCCCAAAATCAGCTTTCTTCGCCTAAAAGTTTCTTCAATCAATCCGTTAACGATATATATATATATATATACACATGCACATTAATCGAGTTTTAATAGTAAGGATATAGAACATACTATGTTGCAGTGTATTAGAGATATTAGTGTGTACGCGTACACCCGAAATGTTTCGTGTGTACGCGTACACACGATAGTAATTTCCGTGTATTAGAGTTACTGCATAAAATGGGTTGATTGTAATGAGAGTAATATTGGACAAAAATAATGTCCCTGAATACCAATTAGGATTCATCTATAGTTTTGACTCCATGGCATGGATTAATTACATGTCTTAGAATTTTACGTGTCTGGATGAAGCAAGAAATAATCATTGTCTAATTTTTGTGAAATATTATGGTAATAAGCGCTCTCTTCGTTTGCTTGTGCTGCAATCAAATAGAAACTTATTTACGAATCCCGGAATAAATTAATAAATATGTGGAATAAATATATTAGTCCCCACAAATGATAGTTCTAATATGTTCATTAAGTTGTTTAATTGTTTGTTAAGTAATAATAATCAAGGCTGCACAATTTATATTGTGCGGATATCAGAGGCACTGTTAAGAAGTAACCTGTAACGAGTAACCTGTCTCTCAAAGTAAAGTGTTCCCCAGGGGAAACTACTTCCTTGGATACTTTGCTTCGAAGTAGTGTGTCCTCAACGACTTCGAAGTAAAGTCCTGGGAACTATTTGTACCAAACTATCAAAAATAATAAATTCAATCTAATATGTATGGTTTGCAATCTCAGACGTATTTTGTAATCCCGGGATTAAACCTAATATGCATACAGTAGATTCTCGTTAGTACGAACACGGATAAGGCGAAATATCAGTTTAGAGGAATAAGATTTGATCCTCCCAGTTTTACAACTGTATGCAAATAACCTCGATTAATACGAATTCCGGATAATACGAACAAATTTGGATGGTTCCTTAATGTTCTATTAACGAGAGTCTACTGTATTTGGGAAAGATTTGAAATGTTCCTTGAGTTATTCTATTTGATTTGACTTGATTTGACACAACCCTTGATTTAACAGGGTATTATAAACGTTATTAGTAGGGATTCCAATCCCGGGATCCCGGAACTTTTTCAACCGGGATTCAATCCCGGGATTAAGTATTCCAATCCCGGAATTGATTGAATATATTGATTGAATATACTCAAACGAATATACTAATTTGTTGATCACACTCCGAAAATGATTTCCATTGACTAATATGATAATATCACCTCTAGCTAATTATGAAGCTGCAGAAAGTTTATTTGGGAATCCTTATCCACATATAACAATGAGTATCTGAATTTTAACATGCATACATATATTACTAATGCATTCACATAACGTATGCATATTACATTCTTAACTGAATCGATATTGTTATTTTGGGGTATATGGCAGTGAACAATGTTAGATTTCGAGAATTTGAAGGTGCACCAATTTGGACACATTATAAGCGATCATCATGTGGAAACCTGGCAGAATGCAACATTTGTAAGAAGAATTTAAAGTGTCATGGAGGATCGACCAAAGGTTTACATGTCCACCTTAAATCTTGTCATAATGTCGATTTACTAAAACGTGATATTTTAGAGAGTGGTGTCAATAATACAAGAAACAAAAATCAAATTGAAACACAAAAGAAACTGAAATATTTTATGAATGACGCAAGCCTTCCAGCTGTACTGGCCAGAATGACAGCTTGTGACGGCCTTTCTTTTAAAATATTTATTACTTCGCAGGACTTACGGAAATCTCTTACCGCACTAGGACACTCTGTACCTAAATCTATCACCAGTATTAGAGATTTAGTAATACAATACGGTCAACAAATCCGCCAAAAACACATCCTAAAGTTAGCTAATCTTAAATTAGAAGGAAACAAATTTGCCCTTACATTGGATGAATGGACATCATTAGGAAATAGAAGATACTTGAATATAAATGTACATGGAAAGGGTTATCTTTTAAATCTTGGGTTAGTGCGAATAAAAGGTGTTGTTCAGAAATTTGTTCTGATGCAATCTCTAATAGGCTAAGTTAATTTGGTTTAGATGTTCGTACATATATTGTTGCCATCACAACAGATGGTTGTGCGATGATGAAAAAACTAGGTAGAATAATACCTCCATTCCAACAATTATGTTACGCACATGGACTCCAGCTAGTCATACAAGACATATTCTATCGAAGCAAGCCTAAAACCCAATAATTAATCTTTTCTACTACTGATTCTGATGAAGAGGAAGAATCTTTGGATAATGATGAAGAAAGTGGTGGTTTAATTGTTTTAAATACCCCTGAACAGGAGAATTCTATAGAACTTTGCGACGATATTAATGACACAGTGGCCAAAATACGTGGAATTGTGAAACAGTTCAAGCGATCACCATTGAAAAATGAAACACTCCAAAAATATGTCAGAGAAACCCATCCCAATGGATTAAACTTAATCCTTGATTGTAAGACTCGATTGAGTTCTCTACTAGATATGTTATCAAGAATTATTCAACTTAAGCTACCGGTTCAAAAGGCTCTTTTGGACCTCGGGGAAAGTGTGGATCTAAGCGATCATGATTTCATCAAGATTGAATCAATTGCTAAAGCTCTCACGCCAATCAAAATTGCTGTGGAAGCTCTATGTAGGCGTATTAGAAATTGAGAAAAAGGTAACAATTAACAGATTTTGTTGCGAATTATTCTCAAGAATTCGGGGAAATGTAGATGCTGAAGAAAATTTGAATGAAGCACAATCCACAACCACTTTAGGAAATAATTGTGAATATTCAGATTCAGAAAATGTATCCGTCCAAGAGAAGCTCCAAATTGCAATAGATGCTTCTCTCAAAGATCCTCAAGAGAGTTCCCCAAAAACCTTACCACTATCAACTCTTCTAAAGTATGAGTTAACAATCGCTGAACAGACAGGGAAAAGAGGAAATCTTTCAGAAGAAATTTATCAAATGCTCTACATCATCTCACCAATTTCAGCAGAGGCTGAACGTATATTCTCTTCAGCAGCGTACCAATGAATAGGTTTAGAAGTAGGCTCAGCGATGAAACAATAGATGTTTGGTATTTATTAGGAAGAACATCAGTAATTTGTAATAGTATACGCTTTGGGAATCGAATCGTGATACTTTGCCGTATTTCCATTTGTTTCTATGCTCCTTCATTATTACATTGGTTTTCTCATTCACTTTAAATTAAATACAGTATGGAAGAACGTTAATAAATTCATTAATAATCGCCGTACAATGAAAGCAAGTAAATGGCTTGTAACTATTACAAACAATAATCCATCCAACATATTGTATATGCATATAGGAGTAAAACTTTGAATGTATTAATTCAGCATGTTCAATCCCGGGATTGAACAATATTTCAATCCCGAAATCCCGGGATTGAGAAAATGTCCCGGGATTGGAATCCCTAGTTATTAGTCAATGAATTTATTATTCAAAGTTAAACAAATGGTATTCCTTATTTGTCACTAGACTGCTTCTAATCCTGTTTCAAAGATAGGTACAGAAAGAAAATATTGTTTATAATTTGAGATTCTCGCTGATTTGGACCATAAAAATCCCAGAAAATGACCACAAATTTCCCCACCCACGATTTTTAAAAATATCGGTTAAATTTTATTTGATTATTGGACGACAATTCGCTACTTTATATGGAAATGTACCTCCTTGATATACCCAATTATCCATATAGAAATATGTGATTTCATTTAAGGTGTTTCGAAATTTTCGCATGGATTTCGTTCATTAATGTAAACGAAATAACTAACAAATTACGAGCAAATACAAGCCAGTAAATTCTGCATAGTAGGTAGTATATTAGTACTTGTATTTAGCATGTTGACTGTCGAAATTGAGATACGAGAATTACTTACCATTTCAACACATCTAATTAGAGTTTGTCAGAATTTAGTACCACAACTCCGCGATGACTTTTTGCAAGGGCATCGATATGTTTTACAATGCTTACATCTGCAAAAAGAACCTTGTTCAATCCCTAAAGATGCATTTCCCATTGCAGAGGTCTGTGAGACAATTGGTGGAGGAACGATTGTTGGCTGTAGAAAGGAATTAGAAGAACACACCTCAAACTGGTTTCGTGTATAAGCTGTATTCAATGTCCCATCTCTGGTACCGATTGTGTAGACGCCTTCAGAAATATTCGTAACTACGTACCCCAACATATTGCGTGGACCAAGGGAATTCATTTTATCTGGCCTCTCAATAGGAACTAGAACATTGTCTCCTATATTTGCTGGATGAAACTTTTTCGCTGATGACACAAGCATGCGATCATGTAGCTTTTCTTGGTTCCTTTTTATCCCAGCTCTAATTCCATCTGCTTTTGTTGCTTGAGTAGAGAGGTAGCACTTATTGCACCAAACAGGTGAACCATAACCTTCTTCTCCTTCGGTCATACCGCAATGAACATGTACGAATCCACTGCATCCTGGACAAGAATGTACGCCACTGGTTTCGTAACTACATACCACACAGTTTAAGGACTTGGGAGAGGAGTCAGACCCAAAGACACGAGTTCCATCAGGAATAGGCTGAGAAATTTCATCTATATATGAATCAAGTTGAGGAATCGGGATAACAAATGATTCACTATCCCCATCAGAATTTTGCTGTTGGCCGTTGACATCCCCAGTTAGCATGGGAGGTATATCAAGAGATAAGGGCAGAGAATTGTTCATCTGAGCGTCCTCTGTTGAGGCATTGATCTCACCAATAACAACTTCAAGATCTTCCTCGTTTTGAATATGAGGAGCAAATTATTCGGGTATTCCTAGATCAGATAGCCCAAAAGATGGTTTGTGGTGGAAAAGAGCCTCGTATGGTGTCATCCCAATGGTAGAATGAAAAGTTATATTTTTTTTTTCTTTGCTCTACAGACCCTTGACTTGCTGGGTGGCGTGGTTTTCCATGGATTATCTTGGTAGAGGGCCACTTTTCATCAATGAGAGAAAATAGAATGCTATTACAAAATTCGCCGCCATTATCAGACTGGTGAATATGGGGAGGTCCGATTTCACAAAAATAATCTTCCAATGTATCTGCTACCTCTACAGCTGATTTGTGCTTGAGAGGTCGAAGAAGAATGTACTTGGTAAAATGGTCCTGATAAACCAACAACCATTTATAAGGAACGCCTGACTCTGACATGTTATGCTGCTCTGACATGTCCCTAAAGTCAATCAAATCAACCTGGCATCTTGACAAAATTGAGTTGAAGAAATTGACTTTAACAACAACATATTTTACAGATTTTTTGGCTTTGCGTGAATGACATTCTTCACAACTTTCCAAGAAGAGGGTGCAAGCTTTCTCAGTGATACCATGAAATTCTTTTGTCAATCTCTTATTTAAGCCTTCTCTCCTTGCGTGATTGTGCTCTATATGGATACGCTTAATGATATCGTACAGTTCTTCAATCGCTACTACGCGTTTGATCTGAGAGCAATCAGCTCCTTTCATTTTCAAATACAACAATCTGGTTGATTGGTAGGGAACTATTTTGAATCTTTGATGCAGCCGTTGCCAACGAATTCGCGCTGATCTTTCATTTGGAATAGGACTGGACATAAAATCAATTTTTTGAGAAATATTCAAAGTGGTATAGAGTTCACAACGGTTTGAGAAGGGTAATTTCAAAAGTGATCAATGAAAATCTGTTTTGCGTTGGACATAGTTTCGAATTATGAACCAAAAAAGTAAAAGAAAATTGTTAAAGAAGACGTTTTGAAATAATTTATAGACAAGACAACAAACAATCATGAGAATGCGACTACAGAACGTCCCCAAATGACATCATCAGTCTATAATTACAATCAACCCATTTTATGCAGTAACTCGAATACACGGAAATTACTATCTACTATCGTGTGTACGCGTACACACTAATATCTCTAATACACTGCAACATATATATATATATATATATATATATCTGTAACGAATTGATTAAGGTGGGCTAATCTCAAAATTGGAAATTTGGCTAATCTCAAAATTGGAAATTTGGGATGAATATTAGATTTGTTTTAAATTGATATATTTCTATAGTCTGATATCCGAACTAGCTTATCTGTAAGTTTTTAAGAAAAATTTCCATTATTCATGCGATTATATGGCTTCAAAGATGACGTCATTTTATAATTTTGTACAAAAATTCCAAAAAAAAATTTCTTGTAATTTTTTTACGACTGAGGTACATTGTGTCACAAAGTTATAAGGTTGTAGTAGAGATAGAGCTTAGCTCTTTGTTTTATAATGGATGGTATTGTTGCTTGAACAAAGTAAAATGTATGCTGATCATTTATTTAATTATAAAATATTTCTAATTAACCCTTGAAAGCACTTGGGATTTTTCTATTTATAGTAGTAACCCCAAACTTGTATGGCTTCCCCATTGAAAATGGCTTAAACCGGAAATAACGCAACACATTCCTGTGGCAAGCGTGGGTTAATTTAACAATATGAAAAAAATCCGCTGCAACGAGTTGACAAAATTATTTCAAAAATGAAAAATATAATCACTTTTAAAACATTCTAATCGAGCCAATTTGTTCCTTATTGAATATGCTTCATAACGCAATTTTGATTTTGACTCGATGTAGTACTGAAGTTGAGTTATGCTCAACATAAGTTGTGGCTGTAATTGATATGGATCATACTAAGTATGGATTCATAGTAAAACTATGCATAGGAGCAGTATACTCTCGCACGTTTTATGTGTACTTAGTATAGAGTGATGATTTTGTACACCATTCAATTAGCGCTACTATAATATTGATTTTTGAGATTAGTCTCACCTTAAAGAAACTGCCGGTCATAGAAAGCTAATTTTTGGCATGTGGGAGTCTTTTGGCTATGGCTCCAGGAAGTTCTGAGCTCAGAGCAAAATACCCACTCATCATGGAATTATGACGTCATTGTCACATTTTTAAAAGTAAAGCAACAGAGTTATTCGAGCATAACTCTGCCATTATAAGAGATAGAAGGCTGAAATTTTAATAGAATCTGTATACTAACATTTCTAACGCATGATGTAACTATCATCGAAAAATGATGACTCATCACTTTGTTATGATGTTATCATTACACCTCAAAATTTTAACAATTGACAAATTCGGTGCTTTTTCATGTAATATCGATTATAATAGTAGGAGAGACGTATTTAGAGATGTTATCTCCCATATAATTAATCAATTGTGACCGCAGGCGACCAAAGGGAGCATCCGGCTGACACAAAGTGTCCGCCAGCCGCGCAGCTCAAGCAAGCGAAGCGCGCTTGTAGATTATATATCTTCAATAGTTTTTAAGATATGACCCCGCCCTCTTTCGGGACCATAGGGATATTATGCCCGAACTTTACCTATAATATGCGATATCTCAAGAACAAATGGTCGGATCCGAACAAATTTTTTTTGAAACGATCACAATTTTATTTCTGACCCAGTGATCGATAAATATCTGAGATCAAACTTGCGATTTCCCGAGCATTATATAAATGAACTCCCCTATAGAGCTATTTTGTTTGGATTTTATTTGCCCATTCTTTTAAATCTTTGTGTTATATAATCTCCAAGGTGCCAAAACAATGTTAAGGTCCATATCATTAAAAAAATATCAAATAAGTTAAAAACTAATTGGTAAATGAGTCAAAAACCTTCAATAATGTTTCAATTTTTATTAACGCTAAACTTTAGGGGGTTAACTCAGAAAAATCGAAATAAATACCGTCCAGATAATGCTATCAGATGGTAGACCGATCAGTAATACAATGAAATTAGCAATAAAAAATTTTGTTGTTTTTCTTCGATGTTTATAGATTGAAATCCCTTTCGGTTAACATAGATATCCTCATTCTTTGATGGCGCAAGGATGGGAACATGGGTGCCATCAATACATCCTAGAACTAGTGGAAACTTGTATTTTTTTAAGAAATATTCTTGAATGACCCTTTGTCGAGTTGTATTCGGAAAATTGATATATGCTGGAGCTATGCTGGTTAATGCTTTAGTCGCAGCAGTTACGCATTTCGATACAGAGATTTGCGAGATTATATGTGCGGATGCGATAACTGTCTGAAACGTTCCAGTAGCTAAGAACTGCAGAGCTACAGCTAGTTGTGTTGTTGGAGCAATTGAGTGGGAACGAGCAGTAGATCGATGAAGTTTAATGGAATATTTGTTCAAGAGGTTTACAAACATATACTTCGTTATTCTGTATCTAGCGATAAAATCGAAGTCAGAATATGCCTCCATTGAGTTAAGTCGATCCCTAAAAACTCTGGCGACGTAAACTGTTTTCAATAATTTAAATTTCAATCTCAAGTAAACTTAGTGCAGAAGCCATGAAATCTAACTAAACTAGAATATTTCTTCAGAAATTTATAACTATTTAAGGATACCGCCGGTGAAAAATCCTTAGGTTTGGCTTACAGCATATATCAAGAATAGAGATATATAAGATGTTAAGCGTGGGCAGGTAGTGCAATTAAAAAATATTGAGTCATGCCAAACAGTTTTTGATTCACATTTTTAGTTTTTGAGTTACAGCGTCTCAAAGTCGATTTTTTCCGTTTCTCCCTAGCACATCTTAATGGTAAGCCCTCCTCCACTCTGTGATTTTTTTAAAGCACATGTTTGGATCAAATGCTTCGAAAATTTATTCATAGATAGTCTATCATATTTGCCACTTCATAGGACCAGAAGAAAGTTTAAATTAGAAAATTTGTAAATTTAATCGGTGTCCGAATAAAAAGGGCCAAAAAACGGCGAAAAAAGTCCGATTTTCTTTGGAAATCAGAAATAAAATCACAAGTTTGTAAGATATCGAAAATCGAGTGGTCCTACGCTCATCGCCTAATGATATGGAACAACTCCTGAAATTTTCAAACCTCTATCTCAAGGCAATTTTGAGTTAAAATTTTTGAAAGACGGTCAATTTTGGAATTTAAAGTCCCGAGATATAGGGATTTGAAGTTTTGATGTTAAGAACGAAGTAAAATGAGCTATTAACGATAAATAAAAGCGTCCATGGACATTTAATCGCATGTATACTAATGAATTAGATGTATTACAACAGATTTTGGTGAAAATAGCAAAATTATACTGAAAATTTACAAATTACCTTGAGGCCTCTAACCCCGAATATTTTGAACCAATTAGGGAATATAATTCATATTCCTAGCACTACAAAGTATAATTCATCGTTTTAGAATGAATAAAGAGCTTCTAAAAGAATATTAGGAAGTTAGACCGAGAGTCTACGACTTTTAGTTTTCAAGTTAGGATTTTCGAAAAATGCTACGTCATCACGTGATAAAAATTTAAAACTTAGCATTCCATTCCATGTAGTACACTTATTATTTAAGAATCAGATATATACAGTCTTGAAAAGTATATTAGGAATTGAGAGCTAAGAATTTGGGTGTATATTTCCCGAGATATGGAGGAATCTGTTTTTGGACCATAAATGGGGGGCTTTGACCGAATTTTAGAGATAAATGCTTTGAACTTCCAAAATAATCATGTTGAGTGCTTCAAAATTTCTGTATACATTGCTAGTGACTATTGCATTGTTTTTTGAGTATAAAGCTACTTCTGGGAACTTATTTCATGACAAGATTCACCATTTTCTAATATATTCAAAGTTCTCCATAGAATTTGTATTACAACAAAATCGATGATAAGTCAAAAAATATTGACTTTTTGACAAAGAGAAGTTTGAGGACCTATATATTATCATATATATCCTTTCATTTAAGATTATAATAGATTACATATCATCAATAGTTTTTAAGCATTGACATCGAGCACTTTCGGGGCCATATAGAGGTTTGATGTCCGAACTTTACATACAATATACTATAACTTACGAACTAATGGTCGGATCTGAACAAATTTTTTTAAAAATGTTCAGAATTCTTTTCTACACACAATAGCTAATATCACAACGGCCATTTCCCGAGCATTTTAGAAATGAAGTCCCTCATAAAGATATTTTAGATTGGATTTTCAGTGCCTCTTTTTCTAAATTCATCTGTTTTATAATATTTAAAGGGGCCAAAACCATTTTGAGGTTCATATAATTTAAAAAATATCAGATAAACTGGAAAATAATTGATGATTGCGCCGCAAAACCACGAATAACTACCCGATTTTTAGTACTAATGAGCTTTAGGTGCTCATTTCTAGAATATCAAAATAAATACCGTCCAACAAGTACGATTAGATGGTAGACTACTCAATAATCCGATGGAATTAACAATAAAAAATTTCACCATTTTTTTTAATGCCAGGCGATGTTTTTCGAGGGCGGTATCCTTAATAGGACTGTTGCGTGAGATTTTGAGGCACTGTAATATTTTGAGGCATTCTATATACGGACCAAGGATGTACATGAACCGTGAGATTTTGAGACACCGTAATATTTTGAGGCAGTGAAAAATCATGTTCTATGATTATTCATGCTTTAACATGACAATATCGATTTTATTATAATGCTTTAAAGGTGTGGAATGATTATGCAGTGATATTGTCATTCGTAACCTTTTTGATGATGTAGTCACTTATACTACATTGAAGTTGACGTTAACTAGAGATAACTTATTGGTGTATTTATTTGTGGTGATGATATCATCACGAATAATGTAGAATAACGCATTTTATGTCAATCCGATTCATTCGATCACGAATACAATTCCTATTTGGCGCAGTGTAAGAATGAATATTCATACTTTCCGCAAATTCCTATTTGGTGTGGAACATATACATATTCAAATCAATTTTATAGTTTAATTACGGGGAAAGGGTAAGAAATGAGACATTGCATTGAAATACCATTTTTTGTACTAAAATGAAATCAAAATTTGTATAATTCTGCCCCATTTTTGTGTCGAAAATTTTCCCTATTAATTTGTACATTGATAGAGAAACTGTATAGCATTTTATCACTAACGAGTTATAAATCATCATTTAGTACGTCATGCCTCAGAATATTACGATGCAATTAGCAGTCCTGATATCGTCATTATTTCTATGAATAATCATAGAACATGATTTTTCACTGCCTCAAAATATTACGGTGTCTCAAAATCTCACGGTTCATGTACATCCTTGGTCCGTATATAGAATGCCTCAAAATATTACAGTGCCTCAAAATCTCACGCAACAGGACTATTGTTCATCCTTACTATTAAAACTCGATTAATGTATATATATATATATATATATATCTGTAACGATTTGATTGAAGAAACTGCCGGTCATAGAAAGCTAATTTTTGGCATGTGGGAGTATTTTGGCTATGGCTCCAGTAAGTTCTGAGCTCAGAGCAAAATGTCGACTCATCATGGAATTATGACGTCATTGTCACATTTTTAAAAGTTAAGCAACAGAGTTATTCGAGCATAACTCAGTCATTATAGAAGATAGAAGGCTGAAACTTTAATAGAATATGTATACTAACATATCTTACATATGATGCAACTATAATCAAAAAGTGATGACTCATCACTTTGTTATGACGTCATCATTACGCATCAAAAATTTTAAAATTGACAAATTTGGTGATTTTTCGAGTGATATCGATTATCACTGTAGGACAGACATATTTAGAGATGCTATCTCCCTTATATTTAATCAATGTGACCCCAGGCGACTGAAGGGAGCCTCCGGCGGATACAAAGTGTCCGCCAGCAGCGCAAGCAAGCGAAGCGCGCTTGTATAATTTAACCATGGAACTTGATAGTGATTACAGTATTTGGATAATTCAAAGTATTAAATTCTTAACATTTTTTTAAAGCAAGCAAATTCTTAGCTGTTTCTCAAGTTAAACAAATACTTAGATTTTGCTTAAAGATAAGCAAATCCTTAGATTTTGCTTAATGTTCAGCAAATACTTAGATTTTGCTTAAAGTTAAGCAAATACACTCGAACCTCTCTTATCCGGACCTCCGATATCCGGGCACCTCTCTCAACCGGGCAGCCCTTTCGACATTTAGTCAATATGCATTGTCTTATTTTCAAGTTAATTATTAACCACAATTCCAGCAATCATTATCATGTAATATTATTTAATGAACTTTGATAATGAATTTGGAAGATAATTGCGACATCTAATATATTCAGGGGTAAATACTGCTTTAAATGTATTAATCAATCGCAATAGAATAGTTTCTTTTCATTTATAGAATATCTATTTTACAATCACCTCTCTTATCCGGAACTCAAATTTTGATAACCTCTAAGTTCCGGGCACTAGATATTGTTTAAACTCACCCATTATACAAATTGACAGTTTTAACACTATAAACTGCTATTCAAGTTGATTTCTGAGTTACGGGCACCTCTCTTATCCTGACCTCCGATATCCGGGCAAATTCTGTTATCCGGGCACCCTCCTGTCCTGCACTGCCCGGATAAGAGAGGTTCGAGTGTACTTAGTTTTTGCTTAGTTAAGCAAATACTTAGTTTTTCATCTATTATTTTGTATAGTAAATAAATATTCATTTTGACTTTTTCCAACCAGGGGTGGGGCAGCAGTCCTGCAACAATAAATTTACTTTCTTAATTTGACAAAAATCACTCTGTTTTATTTCAAATTAGTCCCTTCTAGCATAGAAATAAGCTCGACTTATAAAGCAGGAGACATTTCTTTTAAAATTTTATAAAATTGCATACAATTTGAAATTCAAAAGTGTCAAGTTTCAAGATTACTATTTTCCTGATTAAATCTTAACTTATCACCTCTATATTCTGTAATTGATTCATAATACTAAAATCGTATTATTACTTTGATTTGTATAATATTGGTAATCTCCTATAAGAAAGAGTATTTTAAAAGTATAGCCATAAAATGTTACCTGGGATCTGAGATTTTATTGAAATAACAATTCTTTTTACAAAACAACGAAGTATATGATCCGCCATAGCAAATAAATTGGGAAATACGGGCCATTGGAATGCAAAATGATGAGATAGATAATCTTCCTTTTTTGAGTAAAAAGAGGTATCTGCACTAGAGTTCAAGTTGAACTAGATTTGGGATGGGATAAGTCCGGAATTTTTGATACCATTTTGGCATTCTATGCCAAATAGATGCAGAATAGTAATAAATAATAGTGGATGCCATATTAAAAATTGAAATACGTACAAACAAATAACTT
Source organism: Aphrocallistes beatrix (assembly GCA_963281255.1). NCBI lineage: Eukaryota > Metazoa > Porifera > Hexactinellida > Sceptrulophora > Aphrocallistidae > Aphrocallistes > Aphrocallistes beatrix. Next base: position 1,047,216 of record OY725499.1, on the reverse strand, counting down.
CTCTTACGACTATTCGTTTCTGTAAGAAGTACTCTTTCATAACTACTTATCAAACATCTTTGATTCTAAATAATAATGTCGTCTTTCTGTATATGGTTTGTTTATATATATGTTATAAAATTTGCTTTTTGTAATATGTACTGTACTGGAACACTTTTTCTGATGCAAGAAGGTTTGTCCGGTTGAACCGGACCACTTTTAAAACCGTGGCGCCGGTGCTGGTACTTATATAAAGACATCCCTGATCTTTTCAAGCGGCCAAGCCAGGCTCCCCATTGATCGCTTTAAATATCCACTTTGCCGCACCAATAAATATTTGCTTCATACAGCCTTGTAATACTGTTGCAATGGCTCTTTCAGGTCTCTGTAAATAACTCTAATGCATATCTACGACCTTAACTCTAAATTGATTTGAAACCACACTAATAAGATAATTTATTCAATCCCTTTATGCTCTTACATTTTGATTATTTAGTATGGCCGAAAAAAATGCGAGGCGGTCTCAGTATGAATATAAATCGAACAGCAATCTAGTGCTGACGGCAGATCGCTCCCTGATTGATAGGAGAAGCAAAGATGAATCGACAGGAGAAGTTAAGTCTCTCACTGGTAATCTTTCTGGAATGAAGATGGGAGATAAATACCAGCGAGAACAACCTGCTAAGCGTGCTAAATTTGAATCTACAAGTGAAAGCAAGGATATTCAGTTGGATAGACAAGAGCCTCTATTCTCGGAGAGTCAGAATAGTTCTCTTCCATTCCAGACCCTCCCCCAGGCGAGACCGCACTTTGAGTTTCTTCTCAATTTCATCAAACGGTTTATTGGTAAGTAAGAGTAATGATAAATCAACGTCATTACTGTATTAGACCACTGCAAATAAACAACTAAGTTGTTTCAGTTCCAAAACGATCTCCAATGAGTATACAGGTGGACAGTATTTGATTATAATTATCTCAAAGCTGATGATTTAATCTATAATTGGCTGTGAACATTTTATTAACGCTTTTATGTCTCAATAACCTTAGAGATATATAGTGCTAGGCAATGGTGTGCTCTATATTTTTTAGCTCATGGATGAAATAGCATATTTGTGGAATTTCAACATAAAACAAAAATTGCTTTCTGTGCATGATAGTTTTAGGAGATGCATTATCCACATAATATATAAGCCACATATTAGATTAGCCGAATCCTTTGTCAAAATGCGTTTTGTCATCATATTGCGCAACTAGCCAAATTTTGAAAAATCTCATTTTCGAACTGCTATGTACCTATATAATGGCATCATTGATGTCTAATTATCACTGGAAGTCTCACTATAGACCTGTTGAATTGTTAGTCAATTAATATCCCTACCAACGTAAGAAAAGGTTAACTTAATTTAGACGTAGAAATTATGTTATCACTTAATAAGAGGTAATCTATGAGCTATCAACTAAGATCAAATTTGAATGCCAAGTCATTGCGGTTTTCAAGATACGACCTCGACTGACCAAAATGCGTTGTCATTGCAACGCTGGAATGTAGCACCATTCCATTAAAAAATCCACATTTTCGCATTCACCAATTCACAGCTCGGTTCTATGCGAAAAAGTTCGTATTAAAAAGCCTCAGAAGTGTCCTTAAACTGACTTTGAAAATCACTAAATTCATCATAAATATAACCTATTGCGCAAGCATAAGATTTGGGTACTTTGACACCATATTTATATATGCTGGTAATAAATTGCTGAGCTCTATTCTGTGTGATTAATTATTTTAGGATGCAGATCATGTATTAGTTCAACCATCTTCGACCGCATCCCTGGTCCATTTCTGAGATTTAGATGTCAAACCTTATATACAGAGGGCTATGCTTAATTAATAATTATCCCTGGAACAACTTGGCATATTGAAAATGAAAGTAAAAGTTAATTGAAAGTGAACTGAAAGTGAAAATGAAAGTGGGGTCATTTCTATTTATACCTTTGACCCCAAAGTCGTTCCAGGGTTTTAAACATATTTTCCCCACCAACAACAATAATATCTGAAAATTTGGGATGAACCAATCTAAATCATAAATTGCCTTTAAGGAATTGTGAATGAATTTTCATTTTGCTCATTATGAACATATACTTCAATATTAAATACGATATTACTGTATTGTCATAAAATTTCAATTGATACCATTCGTTACGTAATGCACAACATTAACCCCCCCTCCCATTATGCCACGTTTGTCACATTTTAATTATACTCCCTTCCCCCTTGAAACGTTATGTGTAATGTTTGAACAATTCTTTATTGACATTTTGTGAATGATTTGAAAATCGAGGATTCGACCTTAAATTTAATAAGTATACCATTACAAACCTTCTCTACCACGAGTTCATATAAATTCAGATCATTGGATATAATTGCCAACTGAAACGCCTAATCCAGATGGCCGTCACTAAGACCCTTTATGTTTCGATTTCGTTTGAATCATTTTGAAAGCACTACTCACAATCTATGTATGTCGATTGCATTTCCCTATAATAGCATTATCCTTTATTTTTGCAGTCAGAACTGTATTTTCTATTTTCTATTTTTTTTCTCCAAGTGGACTCTTCTAAATGAAACATTGATGCTTAAGCAGCCTTGGATGTCTAAACAGTGGTGGGCAACCTGGGGCCCGCGAGACTAAATTTGATGAACCGCGACCTCTTGAATTTAATTTGGGACAAATTCCTACATCTTAAAAAGTGTAGGACAAATTCCGGATTTGACTGTAGGTCAAAATCCGGAATTGGTTGTAGGACATTTTCCGTTTTTATGTACACTGCCTGAACAAAAGTATTCGTACACCCCATAATTCCTCATACAAATAGTTATAATACTGATTTATTTAGCGAGTCAAGGTATTTAAATGGTAAGAGATACTCTTAATTTAACTTCAAATTCGAATTCCCCATTTTATAAGTTTTAACCTTGTGGGAGTGTAAACAGGTTGAAAGATTAAAAAGTGAGTAATTCGAATATGGAGAATTCGAATTTGAAGTTCAATTAAGCGTATCTCTTACCATTTAAATACCTTGACTCACTAAATAGATTAGTATAATAACTATTTGTATGGGGAATTATGGGGTGTACGAATACTTTTGCTCAGGCAGTGTAGGACAAATTCCGCGTTCCCCTTCAATTGTTATGGAGACAAAAAATTGTTCAAGCCATAGCTCAAAACGTATATATCATAGACACTAAGAAATTATACAATTTACCCTCAAGATATTACTTCCTATATGATAATAATACTGTTCACGTGTTTATCCTTACTATTAAAACTCGATTAATGTGCATATATGTGTATACAAGCGCGCTTCGCTTGCTTGCGTTGCGCGGCTGGCGGACACTTTGTGCCGCCGGAGGCTCCCTTCGGTCGCCTGGGGTCACATTGATTAATTAAAAGAGAGATGATATCTCGAAATAGGTCTGTCCTACAGTTATAATCGATATTGCACGAAAAATCGCCAAATTTGTCAATTTTAAAAATTTTGATGCGTAATGATGACGTCATAACAGAGTGATGAGTTATCATTTTTTGATGATAGTTATATCAAATGTGTGGAATATTTAGATACACAATCTATTAAAATTTCAGCCTTCTATAATCTGAAATGGCTGAGTTATACCCGAAAAACTGAAATTTCTAATTATAAAAATGTGACAATGACGTCATAATTCCATGATGAGTCGACATTTTCGTCTGAACTCAGAACTTAGTGGAGCCATAGCCAAAAGACTCCTACATGCCAAAAATCAGCATTCTGCGCCAAGCAGTTTCTTCAATCAATTCGTTCCAGATATAAATATATATACTACAGTCGAACCTGCTATAACGGCCACTCTATATAACGGTCACCTGTCTATAACGGCCAATTTTCTCCAGTCCCTTGGGTGGCCGTTATATACAGGTTCCACTGTGTGTATATATATATATATATATATATATAGTATATATTTACACACACATATATAAACATTAATCGAATTTTAATAGTAAGGATATATACAACTATCATAAAAAAATGATGACTCATCACTTTGTTATAACGTCATCATTACGCATCAAAATTTTAAAAATTGGCAAACTTGATTTTTAGTGCGATATCGATTTTAACAGTAGGACAGACGTATTTAGAGATTTTATCTCCCTTTTAATTAATCAATGTGATCCCAAGCGCCCTGTGGGCGCTTGGGATCAGTTATCTAGGATTTTATCACGATCTATAGTGAAGTCATGAGATGTGACAAAATCCTAGATGACTCAGAGAATATTGAAGATGAACACGTGAATGCTGTTCTTATCATATAGGAAGTAATAGCTTGCGAATTGAACGGTATAATTTATTGATGTCTGCGATCTGTATTTTTAAGTTATGATTAAACAATTTTGTTTCCGTAGCAACTGAAGGATGCATAGACACACCAGTTACGATTTTCAGAATTTTCGATCAAGGCCTTCCTATTGTTACTCTATCAAAAATTTTCAAGCATTTAAAATGCTGATAACGATGTTTTAAATGAGCTAGAACAGCAGTATTTTTCTAAAAAGAGCCTATTGCGCAATCACATGATGATATATCAACTTTTCAACAGCTGAATTGCATTGAATTGTAACCCTGATGCGATGTATGTATAGAGTAATAATGCATTTCAAAGGTCTAATGTTTACGATTTTTGATTTATCGGTCTAATTAAATTTTGAATGTGTTAAAACTGGCCATCACGGTGAGATACACGACTGTGTATAAAGTAGGCCATGGCTCGCCTAATTTGGGTGTTAAATCAATGCTGAATAGAATATATTTTCTACATGTACCATCATTATATAACGATTCAATCTATCTTACTTTGTTATTTTTGATTTTATAAGTATATTTTTGTTGCTCCAAAAATCGGCCCTCTGTGCTAGTCAGTTTCTTCAATCAATTCGTTATATATATATATTCTTACTATTAAAACTCGATTAATGTGTATTTGTGTATCTGTATCTTATATATTAAAACTCTAGGATTTTTTGTTTGTTTTGTTTGTTTGTCCGAAGTGATTGAAGAATTGGCAAGTCGTAGAGATACGAAAATTGGCATGTATGTGTCAAATAATCAATCTAGGATTAAGTTCGAAGATCTAAGCGAAATGTTTACACCTCGCCGAGATAGGTGACAAAATGTGCTGACCAATCAAATTCGATTATTTTATAATGCAAATACATTGGAATAAAATAGTAGTGACTTATGCCTACAATCCAAAGGGTTATTTGTGAATGAAATTCATTGGTTTATGTAAGAACCAATCAATTATCAGCCTTTTATAATGCCATTCACACGATTCTATTTCATATAAATAATTGAATACTGCTATTTTGAGTCTATAATTTGATTGTTAACAACAATCAAAGTGTGTTATATGCTACGACCAATCAATTCGATCATAAAATAACTTTTAACGACAAGGACTGGAATTGATTATTTAAGTATAATAATATTTAGTAATGTGAACTTTGTGTATTCAAATTGAGCTTACATTCAGGATTAGTTGACTTAATACGAAGTAAATTCTATTTATCACGAAACAAAATTTCTGCTATAGTTCTGATTTTAATGTAACCGTAGACAAATGACAATCCAGCGTACTTAGTATAAAACAAGAAAGCGACGTATTGTTTCTCTAATAATCCGCAAGCGCCCACTTGGTAAATCTGCAGACACACAGTGTCTGCAAGCCGCGCAGCGCAAGCAAGCGAAGCGGGCTTGTATATATATATATATATACAAGCGCGTTTCGCTTGCTTGCGATGCTTTAACGGAAATATGGTTGTGGAGAAAATATTCGCAGAAAGTGAAAGTAGGCATTTTAAGTTTGAAATAGTGTCAAATTGACCGTGAAAGTGGGATTATAATTTTGTGAGGTTTGGAAGCATAATAATGAGTGAATATCAAGAATTGATCATTTAGAACTAATGTCAACTCTCCCAAAATTCGAGTAGAACTAATACCAACTCTCCCAAAATTCGAGTAGAACTAATGACAACTCTCCAAAAGTAGAGTAAAACTAATGACAACCCTCCGAGAGTAGAGTAGAACTAATGACAACCCTCTCAAAAGTAGAGTAGAACTAATGACAACCCTCTCAAAAGCAGAGTAGAACTAATGACAACCCTCTCAAAGGTAGAGTCGAAATAATGACAACTTGGGAAATTCGCAACAATGCATCCGCCTCGACTCATTACTCTGTTATGAAGTTTACGCATCAAAAATTTCAAAATTGACAAATTTCATGTTTTTTCGTGCGATATCGATTATAATAGTAGGATAGTCTTATTTGGAGATATTATTTCACTTATAATTAATCAATGTGACCCCAGGCGCCTCTGGCGGACACAAAGTGTCCGCTAACCGCGCAGCGGAAGTAGGCAAAACGCGCTTGTATATACTAAAACATTAATCGAATTTTAATGCTAAGGCTTAGTATGTTGTTTTGTGGTAAGTTTTGTTGTGCATAACACCAAAATCTGTCTTGCTATGGCCATTGTGATGTGCCTGTAACAAGATTTGACAGATTTTGTTTCCGCAAGACTTCTCACTGGCCCCAATTGTGGCCCACTTAAGGATTATGGTTGTCTGCCATTGGTCGAAAACCAATGTAGTGGTAGAGAAAGTCTCAATATTTGTTAATTCTCCGAGAGCTTTGCTTAAAAATTAGATTTATTATTCCAAAATTTAATGCGTTTTGCGATAAATAATAAATATAACCCTTTATCAGGATTACCTGGAAATGCTATCTTATCATATAGCCTATAATTCCCAGGTGGAATAAAGTTTCCAACATCCTACGGCAACTTTTTGATTGTTTTGATTGTATTAATTAAGTGTCATTTTCAATGGCTGTTATGTAATGATATTTCCTCAGGATTTATGCGTGTTGTGAATTCAGATTACTTGTATTTAATTTGTATGTTTTTCAGGAGATCAGCCTAAGGATGTGTTGGTAGGAGCAGCAGAAGAAATCATTCTGACTATGAAAGATGGTAGGGTATCTGCCAGTGACAAACATAACGAGATATTATCTCTCTTGGGGCATATATCGCCTAAGCAGTACTCTGAGCTTAGTAACCTAACATCTAATTTGCTTGAATTTTCTGACAATACGAATTTGGCTCCTGCCATTAGTGCTGATGATTTGCAGACAAATGCTAGCATCAACGTCCTCTTTTACGAGAGTTCAGGAGATGAAGATGGCAAGTCAGAACAGGATATGCACGAGGTAAGGGAGTATAGAAAATATTAATAATAGTATGGAGATCATATTCAATGTACTTGTATTAAGTGGAATTTTTTTCTAATTTAATATCTGTTTTTAGATATCTCTGAATTTATGGTATGTGTAAGTAAAATATATGAATGTCAAATGTAAGGGCCATAATATATATAGAATTTTTGTTAATTCTCAGGGTAAATAAATTATAGTTGAATCATATTTTCCACTAATCAGATTTCTCGATCTAAAACTTAGTCTAGGATTACGTAAAACCTTCAATCAAAAAGCGTCACAATCGCCTTTTTTACCCAAATGTCCCACTTGGGTCCAAAATCTTTTTCCAATAATTTCAACCTACACCAACCGGGCAAAAATATTTCAACAATTGATTCTTTCCCATTCAAATAATACTAAAATGGGTCTATTCATGAAGAGGGTTACTTCTAAACTGTATGGGATACAGCTATTCGGAATCCAGATTCGAATAATACGCATTCAAATTAGTCACAAGTTAATTTTTAAATTAATCATTCATTCTTAACTTTTTGTAATTAACAATCAGTGCCACGTGCCACATACACCCATTTTGACCACTATACATTATGGCAATGAATTACCTATGGTAGCTCAGGCTGATACAATTGTTCATTGAGATGAGTAATTTATTAGTTATGTTCAACTATGACTAATTCGAATGTGTAGATTTCGAATCTGAAATCAGATTTTTAGTATCTCTTTGAATTTGAACGTATTTCCCATTCATGAAAAAATCCGATTTAGTATTATTTGTATGGGAAAGAATCAAGTGTTGAAATACTTGTGTCTGGTTGGTGTATTATCTTTCCGTGATGATAACTCTAATGACATAGATTATGCCTGCTCAATACGATGCAAAATTGTACCCTCTTCAAGGTGACTGGCTTCGAATTAAAACATAGTTGTGGCACTTTAAGGTCAAAACGCATACAACTTTTTTTGAATTTAAATCGTCATAACTATGTCAAAGGGCATTTTTTTAAGTCTAGACCAGAGTTAAAGTGGAGACGATTCTGCGCCATTTAAAGCGCTCCCATTGCCATTTGTTGATACAGTGAATACCTTTTGAGTTCCTATAACGGAAAAATTTTATGTTTGGAATTTTTTGTTAAATATTACTTCAAAATTCCTGTACGAAAGTGTTTATTTTAACACAATTTCGCCTCAGCAGTATAATATGATAAAAGCTCTGTTTTAACCCTTATTTTCGGATTCTACGTATAATTGCCCCTGATAGCATTTCTTTGTTTAAAATATAAAAATTGACAAAAATATTGACCGATGACTTGCGGACCACCAATACCTTTGACCACTTTTGCCCTTCTGGGTTCAGCACTGCTTAATTAAAATCTTCATACTGAAGTATACATCTAGACGCACCAACTAAGCCATATGGGAGCTCTTATAAATGGACAGAAAAAACTTAAGGCCTGACCACATAGACAAAATAACACCACATGTCGATCGCCAGCGTCCCCCTCCCGTTAAACCTTTCGTATCTGCATCAAGTTCTCTAATTGTCCACTTGCCAGAATAGGAGTACTATGTGCACACACACTTCGAATTCTCTAATTGTCCACTTAGGATCCCATTACCCGATGGTGGACAATTAGAGAGGTTAGTGTATATAGGATGAGAAACATCTTGCACAATGAGTACGTACCACTTTTGAGCCCAAAAAATGTGTCGAGCGACACAATTTAGTATTAACCTAGGGGACTAGAGATGAGGAAATTTTTTAAAAATTTTGTGAAAAAAGATATAAAGTAACTTGACTTGGACCAAGGATAGACAATTTCGACAATTTTATCGCCTGTTTTATACAGTTAAACCATC
>OY725499.1:948624-1037865 GCA_963281255.1 Aphrocallistes beatrix | reverse complement strand
GCAATAATTTTCGGTTGTCAACTTTGGTGTATATTTGCGCAACATTCGATGGAAGGTACTGGTGGAAAGGGATGTACAATGATATTCTCTCGAAGTGAATAGTTGTCAAGAAAGTCAACAGCAAATTAAATTTAGGAAAAAACACTATGGGAGGATGGATACCTTAAACCTTTTTTGGCCATGAAAAAGTTTATATATATCCTAATTAACTGTAACCCAAAATTTTAGACCTCGTGGACCCCAGGCAAGGCCATGGGCATCGCCAGCTTCCTGACCAGGGAGTGCAGGGGATGGTGATTTTACCGATCGTTTATAAATGTATACTATATGCAATATCCTTACTATTAAAACTTGATTGTGTATATTTGTTTATATATATGGGGAATTCCAGGTCAATTCATCCAGTCATTTCACCAACATCTACCGATTTGCCTGAAAGTTGGTGAAACAAATTTGGTGATTTTTCTAGTTATATCCAGTATAACAGTTAGACAGACGTATTTTGAGATGTTTTTACCTTTAATTAACCATGTAAACCTAGGTGTTCAAAGGGCGCCTCTGGCGGACACAAAGTGTTCGCCTGCCCCGCGCAGCACAAGCAAGCGAAGCGCGCGTTTGTTTATATTAACCAGTCATTATATTGGGATATGAATTACTTTCTAAACAATGTATCCTGTAATTTTCTTCTTTTCGTGCTGCAAACCGCTTGAGAAAATTATCTTTATCAATCGGTCCATCCTTCAGCGAAAGTAAGTTAAGTCCAGATAGCCTATCCTCACCCATTGAGTTCCTGAGCCAGTTTTTAACACGATGTAGGCAACTAAATAAATCATCTGCTGTTGCCGTCGTAATTGGCAGTATTAAAGCTATCAAGCTCAACTCATAGAGCACACGGAAAGGTTTGCGATACTGTGATAGAACCTGTTGTAATCCCCAGAGAGAACTTCTAGTATAGGTCTATGTACAGTTGGATCGAAGCTGACCTCAGCGTTATATATATCCCTTCAAAATTTCACGAAAAGTACCAATTTCATGATTGATTTCTCCAGCGTCAACACCGTATTGCTTGGCGAACTTGCTCAATGACGTCAGGTCCAAGAAAGAGACATCCGTCAGTGATGATGGATTAAGAGCGTGAACACCCTGATATACGTCGAGTTAAAAGGAGAAAATCTCTCTTGAAGCTCGATTGAAGGACATCCAAGCATGGCCGGTACAACTGATCTCGAAAATTAGACTTTGTCTTCATTATTTTACGAACAATATCAATGCGAATTTTTCTTCTCGATCGCTCAGCAGGGCACGGTAAATCGTGCTCCTTAATAAGCTCCGCAGCTTGTTTAGCAAGTTCATCCTATATCACCTGAGGACCACTATGTTTGGCGTCAATACAAGCTGGAGTATTTGACAACACTTCCACCAAGTTTCACGCACGGACCAAGTCGTTGACTTCACCTTTCAAAACAATTGTACACGTTTTCGCCTCACAAGACTTTATCAAATATGATCAACGAATAAACAAACTCAAGTTCAAACGAGTTCAAACGTCGAAGTAATAGTGAAGCGTTCTCTCTGCGAACGTTGAATATACATAACATCGTCTTCAAAAACTTCCATAGTCCACAAAATGGAACCAAGAGTGCTGATAATTGCCAGTGCAAGGTTTCATTTAAACATTGACTCAAGGGATGGCAAAATTTGGGTTTTGAGGAATAAGGGGTGGCGAGGCCGTAATTGCGTGAGATAGGGTTGTCTGGGAGCATCCTCCCCCTGGAAATAAGAAGGGTTAGGGTCTCTGAGATCGAATCTAGTACAATCTGTGAAGCAAAAATGCATTTTTCTGAAATTGTAGCTTTGTGGTATATTTGCATTATCAAAAGCGTTTGTGGCTTGTTAAAAGTTTTAGTATTTTGCTTACTTACATTTAGTAGTACTGACAGTGCATGTACATTAGGTCATTATTTTTATTGTGAAGTTTCAGTTTTTGTGTTTCAATATTATACAAAATAAACTAACTTTTTCCAACATTTCAAGGGATGTCAAGGGATGGCGGGAGCCATCCCTCGCCATCCCCTAAATGAAACCCTGGCCACGATTCCCTTCAACTGGCAGATCCATCTGGTTGAGTTCTTGCTTTGGATCAGCACTTCTAATATAAATTTATGGATGATCTATACTTAAAAGCAACCATCAATGTGTAGTGAAGTATTATGGAGCAACTATCTGCCGATTCCCTCTGACGCTCAGTCAGGGGGTGCAGCTGCACCCCCTGGCGCTGCCCATTCCCAGTTTAGGAACCTCTGCTCTTATAGTAAAAACAGATTCATTTCGTTGAATGTGCAAAATTTGCCATATTCTAATAAGCAACATCAAATTTGTTGGAACAAGCTATTTCAGACTGTCTTGTTTGTTCAGAAAATTGTATTCTTGAATGGAGCGAGTCGCTAGCTCCCGCGCCAGTTGCTTTGCTCCCTCCAAGGATTTAACAATAGTATCGAAAAGACTATAATTTGAGAGACTACTTCATTATGTGAATGAGATTTATCAGTTAGTACTCCATGAGAAAATTAAGTTTGTTGATTTAAGTGGGATTCTGTCATTATATAAAGTATATACAATAATGTTTTCTCAACATCATCAGACATAATATCTATTCACCTCTAATTAGGAGCTATCTTTTTTTGAAGAAACTAACTGGATTATACAAACCCCAACATCCATTACAATAGTCATTGCTTATAGAATTGAGAGAGAATCATTTTTAACACACGTATTTGTGTGATTGGGTATATTATAATGTGTAAGGCAGTATTTGGATCACAAAATTTTAATTCATACCCTATGCTCTATTTTTGTGGCTAATTTCATAACAATTCATAAATTCTGTAGGTTATTTCAATTTTACGTTCCGCTAGAGATGGAGGTGACTGTGAGAACAAGTTGGTACTTTTGCTAGGTTCAGAGTGCTTTTCTTTCATCAAACTACTTTCCTCACATCGCCTCACTATTCTGTACTCAACATTGCTACAAAGAGCTGCTTCAGAAACAGAGAGAAAACAATTGGAACGCACGATGCAGGATGATGTAACACTATCTTCAATTTTAAAAAGTAAGATATTATAAATAGAAATTTATGTTATACATTTTCAATGTATGTTATGAAAATGAAATATCATGATCAACTGTATTTCTACTACTCAATATTTCCTCAATTAAATCTAGTATTTTGCTTTTTTTACCTTACCCGGAAATGGGTATAAATGCCCAATAGCGGATCAAATAATTGGGAAGAAGGGGATGCTTGACCTTCCTTACTAGACTTATTTTATCATGAAAGGAGATAGATGCTCCCTCCTACATGACCTTTTCCATATTCTTTTTGACCAATGAACTACTATAAGAACTGGGACGAGCTGAAACTCTTGAACCAGTGATAGCATTGAGATACTGCAAAATTAACCTAAAGTATCCAATCTTGCAAGGTAGAGCTTAGGAATACATTGACAACTAAATGCGCCGACGCCACTGATCTAGAAGTGGTCCCATCTAACCAGACCAACCGGGGGCCGCTTTAGAGATTCCAACCAGAACAGTGGTGCCGGCCAAGCCTATACAAATATGAAATCAAAGTACAGATATCTGTTGTCGAAATGATGATAGGTCATCACATTATTATACAATAGGAATACTTAAAACCATAGCCTACTATATATAAGGCCTCAGAGTAACTTGCGGATTTGGGACTAGGATGCCGTAGAAGATGGTTGAACTAATACATGAGCTGCCTTAAATCAATAACAAAGCACAATAGTGCTTAGGAATGTACTACCAGCATATATAAATATGGTATCAAAGTACCCATATCCGTTGTTAAAATTGAGATTAGTCGCCATATGGTTGCGCAATAGGGTATATTTGTGACAAATTTTGGTGATTTTCAGAGGTCGTTTAAGAGCACTTCTAAGTGTTTTTATTATAAAACGTTTCGCATAGAACTGAAATGTGAATGGGTTAATACGAAAAATATGGATATTTCTAAATTCATTGGTTTACGAGTTATTAGATAATTTATCATATTGGTCACTTTTGGTAATTTGTCGAATATCGTAATTCATTTAATTTAGACGTCGAAATTATATTATCGCTTAATAGAAAGTAGTATATTTGCTATAAAATGGAATCTCATTTAAATGTCTATCTATCGCGGTTTTCAAGATATAACCCCAACTGAACACGTTTCCATAGCAACACTGGAATATAGCAACATTCCATAAAAAAAGCCATATTTTTCGTATTAACCCATTCACATCTCAGTTCTATGCGAAAAGTTTTATAATAAAAACGCTTAGAAGTGCCCTTAAACGACCTCTGAAAATCACCAAATTTGTCACAAATATACCCTATTGCGCAACCATATTGTGACTAATCTAAATTTTCACAACGGATATGGGTACTTTGACACCATATTTATATATGCTGGTAATACATTCTTAAGCTCTATTGTGCTTTGTTAATGATTTAAGGCAGCTCATGTATTAGTTCAACCATCCACTACCGTAGCGTTTCTCAACCAGGGGCCCGTGGCCCCCCAGGGGGGCCACGAGGCCTTCGCCGGAGGGCTATGTTTAAGTATTGTCTCAAACACACTGTCCAATTGAAATTAACTATTTAATCTTGCATATTGTTTTTACATATATTTAGTAGCTTAGAAAAGAGTTGTTTTAATTCTCATTGTGTTTGCAATTCTGTGTTTGTCAAATGTCGAAGGTTCGAAAATGGAACGACAGTTACGTCGCGCTTGGCTTCACAAATGTCAATCGGAAAGGTCTGGAACGTTAAAACGAAATCTACGTTTTTTTATTGGGCAGGGGGCCACGGGTACTGAGGGTCTCGGTAGGGGGGCCACGGATCATGAAAGGCTGAGAACCACTGCTCTACCGCATCCCTAGTCTAGTTACTCTGAGGCCTTATATACAGTAGGCTATGTTAAAACCAATTTTTGGTGATTTTCTGAACTGTATCAAGCAAATTTCTATTGGAATGTTGTTACATTCCTGCTTTACTAAAGAAATTTATTTTTCACAATTTTACGCTATATTTATACTATAATAGCTAGAGAAATTGATTTTATTTTTTGCGTAATACACACTATACTACATTCTATTAGTTTATAATATAGTTTTGTAACTCTAAATTCAAAAATCTTTGATATATGTGTAGGACAATTTGTTAAATATGACCAATAAAATATAATATCCCATCTCTCGAAATCCTTGAATTTAGGTTGTAAAATTTCAAGAGCTTACATAAAGTAGCCGGTAATCAATCAAATGAATATCTAACTATTATATTTTCAAGCTAGAGCGTAAAATTGTGAGAATTGCTCAAAGTGAATTTTCATAGAAACTCATGAATCAGCCGGGGTCCCTATCTTGATTTTCTCTGAATATCATAGTATTTAATACCGCTTCAAAATGTTTTAAAACAAATCAAAAAAATTCAATATTTTTCGTAAATTTGCCTATTGCAAATAATATTATGGCTTAAATTTAACAGCGGATTTGATACTTTGATTTAACGTTTGTAAAAACTGTTAATAAATTATTAAGCTCTATCTCAAGATTGTACACTTAAGACCAATTTTGCACATTATCTGACTTATTTCTGACCAAAATTTTTAGTTCTTTTCCAGTCCTTATCTATAATTATTGGATTATGTAACAATATAATTTACAGGATTATTTGGTTTATCCAGGTGCAAATTTCTACCATATAAGGAATAATGACCCAAATATCAAATATGTTCCAATTAGAATCAAAGTGTTTTGGGACGAGCAGACGAGTAGACGAACATACAAACGTTACATGTCGTTTAGGCCAGAATTTGTTTGTCATTCCATTATACTCATCACTGAGATTCTATTTTTGAAAGATATTTTTGATTAGTCATTGTGGAATCTGCTGTCGATCTTCGTGTAGGGTTGTTGTAACAATTATTGTGGTTATTTCTATACAAAGGTTTAAGATACTGTCGAAAAATTGTGATCTTCCTATTAAGAATATATTTGGTGAATAATTTTTTAAAGTCGTGGAATAAGATCATTAAAGGTTAAATATTTAGGAAACAATGTGGAGAAGTAAGCTGAGTTATGCTCGTATTGCTTAACTTTTAAAAATGTGACAATGACGTCATAATTCCATGATGAGTCGACATTTTGCTCTGAGCTCAGAACTTACTGGAGCCATAGCCAAAAAACTCCCACATGCCAAAAATCAGCTTTCTGGGCCTGACAGTTTCTTCAATCAATTCGTTACAGAGATAGTTATATATACACACACAAACAAACATTAATCGAGTTTTAATAGTATACAAGCGCGCTTCGCTTGCTTGCGCTGCGCGGCTGGCTCCTGGAGTCGCATTGATTAATTATAAGGGAGTAACATCTCTAAATACATCTGTCCTACTGTTATAATCAATATCGCACGAAAAATCACCAAATTTGTCAATTTAAAAAATTTTGATGCGTAATGATGACGTCATAACAAAGTGATAAGTCAGCATTTTTTGATGATAGTTGCATCATATGTGAGGTATGTTAGTAATCATATTCTATTAAAGTTTCAGCCTTCTATCTCCCATAATGACTGAGTTATACTCGAATAACTCTGTTGCTTAACTTTTAAAAATGTGACAATGACGTCATAATTCCATGATGAGTCGACATTTTGCTCTGAGCTCAGAGCTTACTGGAGCCATAGCCAAAAGACTCCCACATGCCAAAAATCAGCTTTCTGCGCCTGGCAGTTTCTTCAATCAATTCGTTACAGAGATATATCCTTACTATTAAAACTCAATTAATCTATATATATGTGTGTATGTGTGTATATATATATGTTACAGGGTATCTGTAAAATCAGGGTAATTGTAATTACCCTGATTTTTTCAGGGTAATTGTAATTACTTTGTTTTTTTTAGGTTAATTATAGTGACCACTCATTGTATAGTGGATCATTTGTATAGGCGCAACATTTTCACATGTCCATCCAGATTTGCTCAGCCTGTAATACACAAGTACGGGAAACACAATTTGGCTCACCTAAGAGCAATTGTCCTATTAATAGGATTCCTCAATTGACAGTTGCATTGTAACAGGTAACATTGCCCACCCTGAATTTCCCCCCCTGAATTCGCCCCCTTCCATACTATAAGTTAACAATTATACCACCTAAGTACCATATTAGGAAGTGGGGTTTTCTAAATGTAATTGTGTAACTTATAAAACTCAACTGGTACATTAATGGGTGTGTTATATGTACTATGTACTATGTATTTTCTGAAATTCTACAAGTTTCAAATAGGCTGTTAGATGTTCTCATCTAGAAAATTATAATTGAATTTTAACCGGGGAATGGGGGATAAACCAGTTTTATCCCGTCCCATGCTCCCCCACTTATGGAGGTTATACTGTAATTACAATTACCCTGAAAAAGTCAGGGTAATTACAATTACCCTGATTGAACCAGGGTAATTACAATTACCCTAAAAAAATCAGGGTAATTACAATTACCCTGATTTTACAGATACCCTGTAACATATATATATCTGTAACGAATTGATTGAAGAAACTGCCGGGCGCAGAAGGCTGATTTGGCTATGGGTCCAGTAAGTTCTGAGCTCAGACGAAAATGTCGACACATCATGGAATTATGACGTCATTGTCACATTTTAAAAAGTTAAGCAACACAGTTATTCGGGCATAACTCAGCCATTATAGGAGATAGAAGACTGAAATTTTAATAGAATCTGTATCGTAACACGTCTCAAATATGATGCAACTATCATCAAAAAATGATGACTCATCACTTTGCTATGACGTCATCATTACTCATCGAAATTTTTAAAATTGACAAATTTGATGTTTTTTCGAGTAATATCGATTTAAAACTAAGATGGACATATTTAGAGATGATATATCCTGTTTAATTAACCAATATCACCTCCAGGCGACCGAAGGGAGCCTCCGGCGGACACAAAGTGTCCGCCAGCCGCGCAGCGCAAGCAAGCGAAGCGCGCTTGTCCTTACTATTAAAACTCGATTAATGTACGTATATATATCTCTGTAACGAATTGATTGAAGAAACTGCCGGGCGCAGAAAGCTGATTTTTGGCATGTGGGAGTATTTTGGCTATGGCTCCAGTAAGTTCTGAGTTCAGAGCAAAATGTCGACTCATCATGGAATTATGATGTCATTGTCACATTTTTAAAAGTTAAGCAACACAGTTATTCGGGCATAACTCAGCCATTATAGGAGATAGAAGGTTGAAATTTTAATAGAATCTGTATACTAACACGCCTCACATATGATGCAACTATCATCAAAAAATGATGACTCATCACTTTGTTATAACGTCATCATTACGTATCAAAAATTTTAAAATTGACAAATTTGGTGATTTTTCGAGTGATATCGATTATCACAGTAAGACAGACATATTTAGAGATACTATGTATATCCCTTATAATTACCCAATGTGACCCCAGGCGACCGAAGGGAGCATCCGGCGGACACAAAGTGTCCGCCAGCCGCGCAGCGCAAGCAAGCGAAGCGCGCTTGTAAATAAATAAATATACATTAATCGAGTTTTAATATTAAGGATATACATATATATATATATATATATATCTGTAACGAATTGATTGAAGAAACTGTCAGGCACAGAAAGCTGATTTTTGGCATGTGGGAGTCTTTTGGCTATGGCTCCAGTAAGTTCTGAGCTCAGATCAAAATGTCGACTCATCATGGTATTATGACGTCATTGTCACATTTTTAAAAGTTAAGCAACAGAGTTATTCGAGCATAACTCAGTCATTATAGTTGATAGAAGGCTGAAACTTTAATAGAATATGTATACTAACATACCTTACATATGATGCAACTATAATCAAAAAGTGATGACTCATCACTTTGTTATGACGTCATCATTACGCATCAAAAATTTTAAAATTGACAAATTTGGTGATTTTTCGAGTGATATCGATTATCACAGTAGGACAGACATATTTAGAGATGCTATCTCCCTTATAATTAACTAATGTGTTCCCAGGCGACCGAAGGGATCCTCCGGCGGATACAAAGTGTCCGCCAGCTGCGCAGCGCAAGTTAGCGAAGCGCGCTTGTTATTCTTAATACGTATTTCAAAGCAATAACTTATATTGATGTCTCAATTATGTTTTGTGTATATTTTAACACCATTTGACGAATTTTGAAAAATGTAAATCCTCATATATAATTGTAGGTTTTCGATTAAATGTATTTGTAATTCCTAAAGAAGCTTATCAAATTTAGATAGGATATTCAGAGTTCATTGCAATATTATTTATTTATTTATACCTTAAGATCTAGAGATGCTTAAATATTGTTTCTTTGGAAAAACTGAAAATACAATTTAGTGACTACTAAAGAGAATGAAATATTTTAAAACTAATAATTATCATGGAACTAGTTGTACAAGTACTTTCGAATAATGCATTCTGCTATCCTTTTATTTTTTGTTATAAACGTTGATTTAAAGCATAGAGGCGAATAATATTATATTTTGGGTGTTCGGATTGTAAGAATAAAGTGTTCGGATTAGCGAGGGTAATAGCAATATTTGTTTATCAGCTGGGGCGACGCGAAGTTGGGACCAAGTGGGGTACGAACTGCAAGGAAATTGCCTGTACCCCATCACACTCAAGCTGGGCACACAGTTCGTAAATAGTGTAACAGTTATACTATATTCAAAGAAATAGATAGAGAGAAAAAGGAAAACTATAAAAAAATAACATTAGACTGTTCTTAAGTGGACGCTAGACCAGGTTCGACTGTAATTGCTTTCGCTCGAATGAAGATATTTTAGAACCGATGTAATTTGCTAAATATTATTTAATACATGTATCATTTTTTTCTCATTTCAAGGAATTAAGTACAAAGGAACTCTGTCAGAAGCTGACACAGACAAGAGCAAGAGACAATCGTCTAGAGAGGAACAGAGAGACTCTCAATCTGTATCAACTTCTTCAACTTACAAGTCACTTAATCTCCATCATCTCTCATTCTCACATAGCTCACAATTAATGGTTAACAAGCGGTGTGAACTTCCAGAAGGTTCATATCGACAATCTAAAAAAGGGTATGATAAATGTAACAGTAGGCTATTTATAGCTCTCTCCAGACCTATGTATGTCTTAACCAGGGTTGTTTGATTTAAATCAATGATTTTTATTAATAAAAATCATGATTTAAATCATATATTAGCCTCTCGCTAATACGAACACGGATAGGGTAAAATTCTGTTAAAGCGAACAAGGTTTGATTCCCCAGCCTGTACAAATGCATGCACTTAACTTCGGGTAATACGAATTCGGGATAATACGTACAAGTTTTGAAGGTTCCCTGATTCGTATTAACGAGACTCGACTCTATTCTAATTATAATGATCACACATTATTATGAACAATATTCATCAATGGCTTTTTTGCAATCAAAAATTAAATTATTCAGCTCTGGCATCAAGCGCAGGAATTGAGCGGATATTTTCAAAATTGGGCAAAATACATTCCAACATAAGGAATAGACTTGGAATCGATAAGACGGCCAAGATTGTATTTATCTACAGAATGCTCAATCTATCTATATAAAACTTCGTACTAAATTTTCTCTTCTACATTTTCCTATTGCAATTAATCATAAACATGCTGAATTCATGCAAAATTAAATCGATAATATGCTATTAAACTATCTGATTCTCACTCAATCTTGTGGATTTATTACCAAAATAATATAACAAAATGTGAAATGAATAGCAAAAATCAATAAAAATCAAAAAAATCTGATTTAAATAAAAAAAATCCGATTTAAATCAAAAACTTTTTTGATTTTTTAAAAAAATCATTATTTTTAACAACCCTGCCGCCTCTTAACAGTAACGGGTAAATATTGTGAGTAATAATCGTAGTGGGTGGCAAGTGTGTGCTGCATTGTAACATAGAGGCTTTATTTGTATTTTTGTTATACTACGTAGTAAAGAGAAATTGATTATCAGACTCGAAATATACACATTCTAATTAGTCATATTTGAAGATTTCTAATAATTTTCTCAATGCAATGACTAAAATTATCAACATATACCACGAGAGGTAATTAAAACCACCATGTATAGTGGTTAAAATGGAGGATATATATATATTAGGTGCTCCAAAAAATTCGAAAGCTTTAATCTTTAGATGCACACTATTCAAATAGTTTACCTTGATCACCAAATATTCTCCATAAAAAAATCAAACAATTTGGAGTTGATTTAGTGGTCGCTCAAGGTAGCCATCGTGCAGATTTATAATGGGATCTGTCCGACTTCTGACATCCAAAGAAACTTTTTTTGAGATTTTTGGAGGTGGTTTTATATCAGCTAATATTACATTTTAATGTCCTAAAATCTATTGGTTCTGAAATATTGGTAGAAACAGTTGGGATCAGCCTTCGTATTGAAATTATTAATGGTCCCAACTGTTTTCACCAATATCTCGGAACCTGTAGATTTTCGCCCATTAAATATATTATTAGCTAATATAAAACTACCCCCAAATATCTCAAAAATAAAGTTACTAGTTTCTTTGAATATCAAAAGTACACCTTTTGCAACTTAAACCTCAAACCGGACAGATCCATTATAAATCTGCACGAGGGGGGGCTACTTGCGCGACCACTAAATCAACTCAAAATTGCTTGAATTTTTAAAATGAATATTTGGTGATCAAAGTAAACTATTTGAATACTAAGTAGTGTGTATCTAAAGATTGATACTTTAAAATTTTGGGAGCACCCTAATATCCTATATATTAAAACGCTTGGGTTTTGTCTGTTTGCTTGTGCGTCTGATACTACGTATATTGACTTATATTTAAGTATATTTGAAAAAAGTCTCAAGATTTCTCGATTGTGAAGCAGATATTTTCTGCCATTAATTTATTGTTTATATACTAGAGTTGCACTTTTCAAAAATTCAATTGTTGTTTTTTAGTACATGTATGTATGCCCATAAGTGCGCTACTCCGAAATCTAATAAACCGATTTTTACCTGTATAAATTTCGCATGTAGGATCTCTTCTGGTGTAGGTGTGCACCTATTTTTTCGCCGAGTCTCATCACTTCCGGTTTTTATGTACGTATATTAATACTTTAGAAACCCTGCAAAGCTTTGTTTAAATATACAGTAGAACGTTAGTTATCAGAATATGGTGGGACCAAATAGGGTTTTGATAACTGTCGTTCCACTCTGTATACATTTTTCATGCCTTTAAAATTGGTATTTTATGTTTTAAGCGAGTTCCTAATGCTAATATAGAGTATCTCTGTCTGCTTATTATCATATACGTACATCCATAAACATAGTCACACTTTTGTTTACTTTCTAGCTCCACTTAGTGACAATGCTTTTACTGTAATTAATACATTCATTTTGCAATTTTTTAAAATGGGTTCCGTCTGAAGAGTTGGATTCCATATTTATTCTGATTGTTTTATCATCTTAGTTACGAAGAAGTACATGTACCTGGAGTTAAGAAGGTGGTACATCCAGGTGAAACACTTGTCGCTATCTCTTCCCTGCCCTCTTGGGCTCAACCTGCATTCTCAGTAGTTGGTTACAAATCCTTAAATCGGATACAGAGTCGATTAGCTGATATTGCTATAAATACTGATGAGAATCTGTTACTATGTGCACCTACTGGCGCTGGTAAGACTAACGTAGCACTGTTGTGTATTCTGAGAGAAATAAGCAAATATATTCAGGAGTCTGAGCCTTGGAACTTTGAAAATATGAAGGTGATCTACATTGCACCTATGAAATCTCTGGTCCAAGAAGTAGTTTTGAATTTCCGGAAACGCCTCGGACACTATGGTATAATTGTAGACGAGATGACAGGTGACAGCCAATTGAAAAAAGAGCAAGCAAGGCAAACACACATCATTGTCTGCACTCCTGAGAAGTGGGACATAATTACTCGAAAAGGACACGAGAAGTCTTTTACTCAATTCGTACGTCTACTAATAATTGATGAAGTGCACTTACTTCATGATGAGCGTGGCCCAGTGCTAGAGTCAATTGTAGCTCGAACGAATATGCAGATAGACTCTACACAGGAACACGTTAGGATGGTAGGACTATCCGCCACCCTGCCTAACTATGAAGATGTTGCTATTTTCCTAAAGGTAATATAGTACTTTTATATATTTACACTTAGTATTACTTTGTTCATGCATTCTACCTCGAAATTCTACTCGATTCCCCTGCCGATGTCGTATCCTGCCTTAACCAATTTCTAGGGCCACCCACTGGGGTGTACCCAAGGGACTCCCCGGGCCTGCCGACGCCGAGTTGGAATCGGGTCGACTTTTCAGAACCTGACCCGATCCGATTCCGAACCCGAATCTGTTAATGAGCTTAATCCAACTAGTATATTATATATACTATTACCCACATATATCAGTTCATAGCAAGGGTTTATATATTGTCACTTCTAAAATAACTGTTGGTAGCGAAACTTATGCTCTTTAAGTCTGCGTTTCAAATGGGAAGCCTGATTCGATTTGAACCCAACCTAAACCTCTGGACCCAAATCCAAATCCAACCATTTTCCGGCACGCCCGCCAGGACCTGTAGATTTGTCGCTTTAGGTTGCTGCAGGACCAGGCGTAAGTGACTGACTACACCTCTGACCGCCCCTACTACTAGGTCGAATATTTTGAAAATTGGCATATACAGGTTAAAGATATTTCCTTTTAATTTATTGAAAAGATGTTCCTACCTTGTCTTCAATAAATTGCTCACCAATTTACGGCAATTTAATCATGTATAGATACGACTATCTAGAGAAATAGCAATGTTGCTTTTTACTGTAAGTATAATGAGAGATTGAAAAAATTAAATATTACCGTACTATGCCTAGAGTTGGTTCTCATAGAATTTAAAAAAATATAATTTACTTATTTATCTTCAGGTTGACCCAAAGAAAGGGCTATTCCATTTCAACAATTCTTATCGACCTGTTCCCCTGGAGCAGAATTACATTGGCATTACGGAAAAGAAGGGCTTAAAACGATATCAGCTTATGAATGATGTAGTTTACGATAAAATCTTGGATTTTGCTGGGAGACATCAGGTATTAGTGTTTGTACATTCTAGAAAAGAAACTTGGAAAACTGCAAGAGCCATCCTTGACATGTCTTTAGAGAAAGACACTATTGGTAAGTTCCAGTCATTTAATTTTTCAATTTTTAGACTTCAAAATGCGTATTTTCATAGTATAATGCAAGTAAAACTCTGGGCAGATTAATTGATAAATTTACTGGTTTACCATGGAAATATAGTAATATCATTTAGTTAATAGAGAAAAGACTCATGGCAGCGTATTTCCTTTATCAGTGAGGAGAACAGTATAAATCTAAATGTGTCAAATTGTGTCATCCGATGCCAATTACATGGATGCCATCGGGATAATTTTAATACGGATTCACATATTATTTATTTCAGAAATAAATCCACTTTATGTTACTTCGGGGCGACTGTTATATTTGAAATCTGGAAGGGTCCCAATTGACAACCCGTAAAAAGAAAAATTTGATAATATCTACATTATTTTAGGGTTTAGGTGTAGAACAGCAGAACTTACTATGTACTAGGCTTGAGAATCTTATATATTAAAACGCTAGGATTTTATTTTTTGTGTTTATCCGAATTGATTGAAGAATTTGCAAGTCTTAGAGATATGAAAATTGGCATTTAGGTGTCAAATGATATGACTACGATTAAGTTCTAAGATCTAAGCGAAATTTTCACACCACTGCAACAAAATGGAAATCAATTTTTCGCACATTTTCTATACAACATATATGACTTCACTCTCACAATATAAATCAATGTACGGCATAATAGATTGTCATTGGTATTACTACTTCAAAGCCGCAACTTACATGTTAATATCTTAATTTGATTATATTGTATAGCAATAAAAAGGTTATGTGCATATTTTCACACCTTTATATACAGTCAGGGTCGCTTATTATGACCACGCTTATATGAACATTCGTTTATTATGAAATAGCCTCCTGGTCCCAATTTCATTTTGAATAGGATTTGTATTTATACCATTTGAGCCTATATCTTGAAAACCGTTACAGTTAGACATTCAAATTTGACTGTATTTGATAGATAATAGGCTACTTTCTATTAGCTCCTAATTAAATCTTAAGGTTTTCGAGATATGGTTCAATATATTTTATAAATCATATTTGTTAAATTGTACCATATCTCGAAAACCTTAAGATTTAATGTTATAAAATGTATAGGAGCCAATGGAAAGTAGCCTATTATCTATCAAATACAATTTGAATGTCTAACTGTAACAGTTTTCAAGATATAGGCTCAAATGGTATAAATACGTTTCCATAGCAACGCTAGAATGTAGCAACATTCCATTAGAAAAGTTCAAATTTTTGGAATTAACCCGTTCCTAGCTCGATTATCTGATTTTTTATTCTTTTAAACCGTTGAAGCGGATGATTGATCATTTTTTTCCAAACAATTATATTTTCTTATTTTTAACATTTTAGCACCTGTATCGATAAAGCACTGGGAGCGACAGAACGTATGCATTTTAGTACGGATAATATCAAAGGATGGAATATCCTAGACTAATGCAGTCGAACCAGAGGCGTAGCTTACACCTATGTCGCCCGGGGCGGATGTATTTCATGCCGCCCCTCAACTTGAAAAATTCTGAGTTTATCAATATATATTTTATGAAACACAAAGTCAAGCGCCGCCCCCTATTAAGCGCCGCCCGGGGCGGTCCGCCCCCCCGCCCCCCCTAGCTACGCCACTGAGTCGAACCTCCGAAAGTGAAACCTCGAAATAGTAAACACTTTTTTCTGATCTTAAATATTTAACCTTTAAATCAAATAATCATTACTAAGAACCTCTACCTATTGGACAAAAAATATGGTTTCTACGGTGTTCATTATTATGAGGTTTGACTGTATTTATTTTCGATATTATACATTGTATATTGATATATCTGGTATGTACTATTAAACATATTATTTAGGAAAATACCTGAAGGAAGATTCTGCAAGTACAGAAGTACTCAGATCGGAGGCTTCAGACCCCAAGGTTTCAGACCCCAAACTGAAAGAATTGCTTCCTTATGGGTTTGCTATCCATCACGCAGGCCTCTCTAAGCTGGACAGAACGTTGGTAGAGGATTTATTTGAGGATAGGCACATCCAAGTTCTCTTCTCAACAGCTACTCTGGCATGGGGAGTTAATTTACCGGCACATGCTGTGATCATTAAAGGAACACAAGTATACTCACCTGAGAAAGGTCGATGGATTGAATTAGGGTTGTTAAACTGTTTGCAAATGTTAGGCAGAGCCGGTAGGCCGCAACACGACAAGAAAGGTCATGGAATCCTTATAACGAATCATGGCGAGCTCCAATATTATCTCTCTCTCATGAATCAACAGCTTCCAATAGAGAGTCACTTCATCAAAAACCTAGTTGACAATTTGAATGCAGAAATTGTACTGAACAACGTCTCCACAATACAAGAAGGAGTTCACTGGTTAAGTTACACTTATCTCTTCATTCGTATGCTACGTAATCCGTCTTTGTACAATATATCATCTGAGGTTATAGAGAAGGATCCACTGCTAGAGCAACACCGTTCCAACCTCATCCACACTGCAGCAATACAGTTAGAGAAGAACAGTTTGATTCGCTATGAAAAGAAGACAGGCACACTGTACCCAACTGAATTCAGTAGAATTGCTAGTTACTTTTACCTTACTAATGAAACAGCTGCTATCTATAACAAGATACTAAAATCTAACTTGACTGAAATTGAGATATTTCGTATTTTCTCATTGTCGACGGAATTCCGTTATGTGGCAGTGCGAGAAGAGGAAAAAGTGGAAATAAAAAAACTTACAGAGATAGTACCTATTCCTATCAAAGAAGGCTATGAAGAGCCTACCGCAAAAATCAATGTTCTCCTCCAGGTATACATCTCACAAATACAACTTGATGGATTCGCTCTCATGTCAGATATGGTATATGTCACCCAGTCGGCGGGAAGGCTGTTACGCGCTCTATTTGAAATAGCTCTCTTCAAAGGCTGGGCTTTGCTCGCTGAGCGCTGCCTGACATTGTGTAAAATGGTTGAAAAGAGGATGTGGAAATCCATGACACCTTTCCGACAGTTTGGTAAGCTTTCATCTGATGTCATTCGAAAAATCGAGTCCAAAGATTTCTCATGGGAACGGCTTCATGACTTATCACATCACGAGATAGGCGAACTCATTAAGAACCCAAAAATGGGGAAAACGTTACACAAATTAATCCACAAATTTCCTAAACTAGAGCTGTCGACACAAATTCAACCGGTTACTCGATCTTCCCTTCACATTGAACTGATAATACTACCAGACTTCCAATGGGATGAGAAAATGCATGGAGACTCTCAAGGTTTCTGGATAATGGTGGAAGACGTGGATGGTGAATTACTACTACACTATGAATACTTCTTGTTGAAGAAGTATTATGTTCAGCAGGAACACCATATTAGTTTTTTCGTTAACATTATCGAACCGATTCCTCCTCAGTACTATATTCGAGTGATATCAGATACGTGGTTAAGCTCAGAGGCTCTTCTTCCTATCTCATTTCGTCATCTCATCCTACCTGTAAAATCTCTCCCTCCAACTACTCTATTGGATCTGCAGCCCCTGCCAATTTCTGCTTTGAGAAATGTTGACTATGAAAATCTATATACAAGCCAATTTTCCACTTTTAATTCCATTCAAACTCAATCTTTCAACTTAATATACAATTCTGACGAGAGTATTTTCATTGGCGCCCCTTCTGGCAGCGGTAAAACTGTGTGCGCTGAACTAGGTCTATTGCGCCTCTATTCTAAGTATGGGAATAAATCTACTTGCCTCTTTGTGACCCCTAATGACCACTTAGCTGATAATATGTATGAATTATGGTCTCCTCGTTTTAGTAAATTACTGGATATAAGTGTAGTTAGATTGACTGGAGATAGTAACATTGATTTAAAGTTAATTCGTGAAGGCAATTTAATAATCAGTACTCCTTTTCAATGGGACATCGTGTCTAGAAGGTGGAGACAGAGAAAACATGTTCAGAATATATCCTTGTTCATTATTGACCATTTGCATCTGATCGATATTGAGAATGGGCCGACTATCGAGGTGATCGCATCTCGGATTCGTTTTATGGCCAATCAGTTGGGTAAAGAAATCCGTATTATTGCCTTGAGTGCATCCGTTTCTAATGCAAAGGATCTTGCTCAATGGTTGGGGGTTTCTAACAAAGGAACCTTTGCGTTTTCTAATACTGTTAAGCCTGTTCCTCTTGAACTAAGCTTTGAAACTTTCAATTATAATCACGTTCCATCTCGCCTCCTAGCAATGACCAAGCCACTATATCACAAAATATCTTCCCAGCCAAAAAGTACATCAGTCCTAATATTTGTCCCTTCTAAGAAACAGGCTAAGTTAACAGCCATTGATATCCTCTCTTTTCTCGCCTCTGAGAACAACCCTCACAAATTCCTAGCTGTTACTGAACAGGAAATATTATCCAGCACTAAAGGATTGAGTGATGATACACTTATTCAGACGTTGGAGCATGGTGTAGGCTATATACATGAAGGGATGTACAAGGGGGAAAGAAGTATTGTAGAGCATTTATTCCTGACTGGGAAGATTAAACTCCTTGTAGCATCATATTCTTTCTGTTTCTATTTCAAATCCTATGCCAACCTTGTGATTATCATGGACACTGTCTATTTTGACGGATTATCGCACAGTTATATTGATTTACCAATCACTCATATTCTTCACATGATTGGACGTGCTAACTCCCCATACATGCAAAATGTATCTAAAGCGATCATTTTGTGCCAAAACAGCAAGAAGAAGTACTTGCAGAAATTTTTATCAGAACCTTTGGTAGTAGAATCTCGTCTTTTGCACTCACTGAACGATCACATGAATGCTGAGATAGTGACTAAGAATATCGAGAACAAGCAAGATGCAGTTGACTATATCACTTGGACATTTCTCTATCGTCGGTTGACTCTAAATCCTAACTTCTATGGGTTACAAGGCACAAGTCATCATCACTTGTGTGATTTCCTCTCAGAACTTGTGGAATCTTCACTAGCACATCTAAAACAATGTAACTGCTTAACTATCGAGAACGAAACTAACATCAACCCAACTAATTTA
Source organism: Aphrocallistes beatrix (assembly GCA_963281255.1). Lineage (NCBI taxonomy): Eukaryota > Metazoa > Porifera > Hexactinellida > Sceptrulophora > Aphrocallistidae > Aphrocallistes > Aphrocallistes beatrix. Next base: position 1,018,511 of record OY725499.1, on the reverse strand, counting down.
GGTAAGTCCTCGCTGATATGAGCTTACTTATATACAGAACGCGTTTTTAAGGACCATTTTTTATCTCGAGTTCTAATAAACATGGCTTGCTAAACAAATCCTGACCTTGAGAAAGGCGCCTGTAAATAGGTTATTTCCTTTTCTACTGCTTTTAGGTACGACGAAAACTGGAATATCTTTGAGGATTATTCCTCAATATTATCACCAATGACGTTCAAAATTAGCAATTTTCTATGAGAAACGAAATGCAATGCTATGAGACATATGAATATAATTTTAATTAATGAGGACTGCAAAATTACATTTTCTGACGATTTAAATTTTGACCCTTTAATTAATGTTGAAGAAAATTAATATCTCGTATGTGATGACGTAATCGTCACCTTTTTAAATTTTAATCCGTGTTTCATCACCCATAATCACTTTCGAATACAAAGGTTAACTGCCTTTTAAAAAATTTGACTTATATTTTTACACCAATCAACTCTTGCTTCTCTCTGCTCAGGTTCGAACAATTGAGGATTCCACCTTGTGCAGACTTTTGGTTTGTGTAGAACAAAATGAATTGAATCAGATCGTTGCTGATACCTAACTCGTACTGTATCTATCTATAGGTTATTTGCTTATCATTAATTACTATCTGGTCAATTGCGCTGATGTTCTCTAGGGTCGAGACGGTCAATGGTCACACTGGTCTAGGCTTTTCAGACAGGTCAAAATTTGCAATTCTAAGCTCTTTTTACCAGTTTTTTACAAGCCCTGATCTGTATCTCATAAAAATGCATTTTAATTTGTCTAATGGAGTAGTGCTGGTCTAAATATATTTATATATTTAACTTTTTGTCACTTTTTCTTTATTACTACTGGCACTTTCTCTTCATATATTTATAGGTATTATCGGAGCTTACTTCTACGTGAGTTGTACTACAATAGAAATGTTTGCTAATTCTTTGAAACAAAATACAAAGATAAAAGGTCTGATAGAGATCCTTGCCTCTGCAGTAGAATTCTCAAACATTATAGTTCGGCCAAATGAAGACAAGTATTTGAGTCAGCTGTCCACCCGAGTGCCTTTGAAACTTTCAGAAAACACTTCCCATACTAATCCTCATATCAAGGCAAATCTATTACTACAGGCACATATCAGTAGGTTATCCCTCCCATTAGAACTACAGCAGGACTGCGAAGGGATTATACAATCTGTCGTGCGCCTTATCTACTCATGTGTAGACGTACTTAGCAGTTTTGGTTGGCTTTCTCCGGTCCTGAACTCTATGGAACTGTGTCAGATGATCACTCAAGCACAGTGGAATAAAGAGAGTCTACTTAAACAGCTACCTTACTTCTCTTCCACTCTTATTCAGAAATGCAAAGCCGCTGGGGTAGACACAGTTTATGATCTGATCGAGTTAGAGGAAGACCAACGACTTGATCTATTACAAATGGATGAGGCCCATCTGACAGAAGTAGCTTATTTCTGCAACCATTATCCTAATATAGACCTTCAGTTTTCCATCTCGAATCCTTCAGAGATATTCTGTGGTGATCTGATTCAGCTGCAGGTTACACTTGAGAGAGAAGAGTTTATCGGACTGGATGTGATCGCCCCCTTTTTCACTCAAAGGCGCGAGGAAGGCTGGTGGCTAGTAATAGGAGATGTCCCGAAGAATGTAATTAAAGTTATAAAGAAAGTCAGTCTGACATCAAAGTCCAAAATTAAACTGGAATTTGACTCGCCTACAGCATCAGGAAGCTATCCCTATACTCTATATTTCATGTCTGACTCCTATTTAGGGTCTGACCAAGAATATGAATTTTCGCTTAATATCAAATAAATTACATTATGCTGGATTATTAGTTTTATGCATAATAATTTCATTCTATTTCAATATATGAAAATTCTGCAGAAAAATTTCGTGTCAATAAAATGATATATAGTATGCTAAATTACTACATGTTCAAATATGTCCAACCCACAAATTTTAAAAAATGTTGGTCGAGGGGCCGATAGCTGCTGAACTCCAACAGAACACCAACAACAGGTGTGAAATTATCGTAAAATAATAATATCATAGCTTTACAGTATAAAGGTGACAATCGGATTTTTAGAATTATTCAAATTAATCATTTAATTACAGTATTTATTTAATCCAGGGTTTCAGATCATACTAGAATACTTCTGTTTCAGATCAGTATTAAATATATTCCAAATCTTTTTCAGATCTTTGATGAAGGTATCCAATCAATAAAATTATTAGTTTGCCAACTAATATCAGTTAACATTAATAAATACTACTAAGAGTAGAATGCAATTAAATCGACGAATAAAGGCGTTACTAAGAGCAGCACAATAAATTATTACAGGAAACCAAGAATCTCTGAAAAATGTCAAATGTTACAGCATTACTTTATCTAAATCAAGGAAAATACTGATTTTTTTTCTGATAAAAATCAGTAGTAAGAAATATACCCCAGGTAGCCCGGGGATAAAACTTTTTTTTGCAACAAACAAATTTTCAAGCTAACAACTGGTTATTCTGTAGTGGACACATTATGCGGTTGCATCAATCTTAAACGTAGCATTAGTAGAACCATATAATGATTGGTAACAGTGAGTTCAAAAGTTTGAATAAGATAATTCGTCACCACCTTTATCTGGGAAAATGATCCCAGTTGTGCTATCAAAAGCAAGGAATTTGGTAAATTTGGTGTTAGAATCCACTTCTTTAGATGATCGATGCCAGATTCATGGAGAGTAGGGTATGTTTTTACCGAGTGACTATACTTGTTTAGCCGAATATCTCTCATAGTTAAATAAGAGGGCTTCATACCTTGCATTGTTAGTACTCAATTCTTCGGAGTAGTATTAAGTATTAGTTTACCAGTATTGTCAACATTCAGGTAGCTATTAATTTTAGCATTCGCTGAAGCTACATTCTTTATCGTGAAAGCACAGCTTTTAAGGAATCCGTTTATATTAGTCCCAAATGAGGCGAAATTCCCGTGAAACATAGGCGAAAATTCCGCTACACATTGTCCAGTAACTAATGTTCAGAGGACGAAATGTCTGGCGACAAAATGTCCGTGCGACGAAGTGTCTGTTTACCGAGTCCATATATATTCTGAATTGTTGCAGCTAGAGACTGGCGTAGCCATGAGAGAACGAGGTTTTACAGATATCAATGGTTCTTTGTTGGATTTTCGAATCAAGCCATTACTACCGTCTTTACTAAAGTCGATATATCCATTGGTTGGTAAACCAGAGATATCGCTGTGTTCCTTGGATAGATCATTCCACCACAAAGTGTTGTTCCTTACACCGGACTTTGTTACAGGGGTATTGATTGTGCACGTCCATTCGAATATACCATATAGTTTCCCAAGAAGATGAATGGATTATTTAGGGTCCCTTGAATACATAGGAACCAAGTTTTAGAAAATAAACTAAACCTGGGGGCAAGATCGAGCGAGGATAAGGGGAGGTCTGGGGGACTTACCCCCCAGAAAAAACTTTAAATCTTAGATCTTAGATATAAAGCTTTTGTTGTTAATTAGGGAAAAGAAAATATCGGACTTTAGTGAAATAAAATGTAATTGGGAAATATATCTAGACGCAATTAACATAATTTTGGGGTTTAGTTGTAACCTATAAGTTTGTGTGAAGTCCTGCCATACCACAGTTTCCCCAACTGCTCCACTGCCCGGCACCATGCCTCCACAGGCTCTAGGGGGGGCTTACTGTTGATGATTCTATAAACAGTATGTATTGAAAAGAATTCGGCTGTTGAAACAGGATAGCGATGTAAAAATCGAAATATAAAAATGAGAAAATGATGTGAGATATGTGATGAAAAAGAGCAATACAAAGTTTATTAAATGAATAAAAAAAGCGAAAATAAAGTTACATATGTTGCCCTCTTTTACACAAATTTTTATTTTAAGCTAAAAGCAATATCTATATTTATCATAGAGTGTTTCAAGATGTAAAAATTGATTTTCACACCATTCATACAACTTGTTTAACTAATCAATTTGAGAGTTAATTAGTTCAAATTGTATTATCATCTAATAGGAAGTAGTATATTGCCTATCAAATACGATCAAATTTGAAAATCTAGTGTTGACAGATACCAAAATGCATTCCCATAGCAACGCAGGAATGTCACAAATTTCCAAAGAAAAATCCTAAATTTTTCAAATCAACTAGTACAGGGATTTTTTAAGGTTGAGACCTTGGTGTAACTCAGCTTAATCACGGTGTAACCACCGAAAAAATATTAACCAAATATTGCCCACGCTGCAGCGGCCGACCCAAATCGTGGTGTAATTTTTACACCACGATCGCCCTTAAAAAAACCCTGAACTAGTACTAATCTTGATTCTACACAAAATTCATGCATTAATAACATTTAGAAGTAGGCTTGAAACAACCTATTAGAATATGATATCGCTAAAATGGTCCCTGAAAAACCTATTGAGCAATGATATGATAACTAATCAAAATTTTATCAAGAGATGCATGTACTTTGACATCATGTTTATATGTACTTATAATACATTCTTAAGATCTATTCTCCATGTTTAACTATTCAACGATTTGGTACCAGGAGAACTCGGCCACCAGGAGAAGTCGGCCTAGGAGAATTCGGCCCTTGGAGAACTCGGTCCTGAAGAAGTCGGCCCCCAAGTGAGGAAGTGAGGAGAACCTGATCTCCCAAAAAATATTTCTGGTTGAAATTTTCCTGAAATTAAAGGTACAAGCTTAGAATGTATTAGTTTTATTAAGTTGAAATAATTGACCTTGAAATGCAAGAGTTTGCTTTTTTTGGAATTTGGTAGTTTGTCCTCAAAATTGAGTCGTTGCTGGATCAGGACGAGTTTAGATTCTGTTTGTAGCAAGGACACTAGGATGTAAAATGAGATATTACTATGATGAGCTCTTGTGTTTAAACGATTTTGCCATCCCTCTACATCATTATTTGTTCGGATAGCTCTTTTGTAGATACACCAATCAGCAGGTGACCACATCGCGCCACTGATCCATGTTCTATTCATATAATCGAGCAATGGTTGGATATCAGAGCTTCTACTTGCTACGATTTCTGTGACATATTTAGTACAGGGTGTAACAAAAGTGTTGTCACCCTAGATAATTCATCATTATGCTTGATTGATATCGAACCAATAGTAATCAAATACAAAACTCTTAGCCTGTCGTTAGCTATCCCGCATTACTATATTTTGTGTCATAACATCATTTGCGAAATACACTTTTCCTTTCCCATGATCAAATTTTTGTTCACCTATTAATTAGAGCTTGTATTCAAAGTTGACAACACTTTTGTTACACCCTGTAGTTTAATATATTCATTGATAGGTCCGGATGTACGATATGCAACTGCTAGCCCCAATTCCTGAACTTTTCTCCATAGAGCTTGTCCCCAATGGAAGTTACACCCACTATGTTCGGAAAAATCTTACTTGCTCCGTGCCAGATAGCTGCTTCAAAATCTGTAATTCGCCTGATTCGATTCATTATGGGGATTATTTCTTTCATATGTTTGAATAATGCCTTATAATCTCTTTTGGGTCGACGTGACATCATTATGAATGCGAGGGGAACTTGTTTGACATTCTCATTATTAGCATCGCCAAGAAAAGAATGGAAACTAAACAGCTGGCTAAATGGTTGTCGGACAACTTTGAACGTTGCATCACAGTAAATTACACTCGCATTATTTAAGAGTTGGAGTTGTGGCAACGTGGCAAAAACAATATGGCGAGCCCCGGCAATTTTAATGTCCCCTTGAACAAATTCTTGATGGATCCAATTATAATCTAGTACAAACGATATGTCCTGGAGTTCAGTAGGCCGATTTCTATGACGTTGATAATTGCAACTACGCATAAGATTGGCAGGTATTGGACGACTGATCGATAGTGTATCCAAATGAATATCAGAAGACATCACATCTACTATTGCGGAAGCGAAACGAAAAATGTTTTGTTTTGAATATCCATGCACTTTCTTCGTAATCTTTACCTTAATGTCTAATCCAGGTTCAGCAGGGTGAATATGGGCATTAGAATCAGGAGTAAACACATCTTCAACTTGAAGAACTGTGGCAGTACAAGTAAATTTTTCTTCGGAAAGTACAGCGCCATGTAATTCGGCAGATCGATTGTGTTTGTGTAATTTCATTGTGTATGAATTGCTACAATTTATTAAGAATACTAATATAGATCGAGTTTAATTTTGAATTAACTAGTTAAAATAAGATATTACCAAATGCAAAAAGGAAGAGTACTTAAACAATTTAAGACTTATTTGAGAATAATTATATTTGAATCACAAATCTAAGCTATTAAAATTCCTAAAAATATTATTTATATCGAAAAAAAGAAATATTAAAAAATTGGGTTTCGACTGTACTTTTAAGTGATAATCATTCATAAATGATTAATTGGTAAAATAGGCTTGAGATTAGATGACTGAATGTTGCTGCATTACTGCGTTGCTGTTGAAAATAGTTTTTGTTAATTGGAACTAAATGTTAATGCTGGGGAAAATCCCTAAGAGATAGTACAGTCGAAACCGTCTTTTTCTCACTCCGGTATTCCTTTCCTATCGTTTTTTTCTTACTATTTCAGAATCTTAATTATCTAAAAAATTCCAAATCTATATTAATTTCCATCGGGTTTTTTCTTGCTGTTTGAACCTGTAAAGAAATAGTCAGAAAAATCCGGTTTCGACTGTACTTGATCTTTACTATGATAGACAATGCCTTTCAATGAGTTGATATATAATTTTACTTCTAAGTTCTAAAGTTTTTGAGATGGGACATTATCAGTACAAATATGACCAGTTGACATAAATTGTTCCATCACTCAAAGGTCTTTAAATTTAGAAGCGGTGCGAAATATATTATTAACTAATAGAAAGTATGATATTGCATATCATATAAAATTAAATTTAAAAGTCTATCTCTTATAGCTAGCCTAGTTAGGTAGAGTTAGTCTAGTTCTATCCATTAATAATGTATTAATAATAATTAAATATATGTTTAAAACCCTTGAAAGCATTTGGGATTTTTCTATTTATAGTAGTAACCCCAAATTTATATAGCTTCCCCAATCCCATTGAAAATGGCTTAAACCGGAAATGACGCAACCAATTCCTGTGGCAAGCGTGGGTTATTAAAACACATCAGAAAATCCTCTAATTCGTCCTCTATAGAGCCTATTGCGCAACAATAAGATGACTTATCATAATTTTCCCAACGGATAGGTATACATTGACGCCGTGTTTATATATGCTGGTAGTACAGATCTATCCTCCCTCGATAGCGATTTAAGCATGCATTTGTCCGAATTTCGAAGTTGTCATTTGTCCGAATTGCGTTAACTGTCATTTGTCCGAATCGATTTTTGGAATATTGTCATTTGTCTGAATCGATTTTTGGAATATTGTCACTTGTCCGAATCAATATTTGGATTGACTGTCACTAGTCCGAATGGGGACGCTGCATTTTTCAAAATCTTGAAGTAGTCATTAGTCAGAATTTCCTTTGCTGGCGTTTGTCAGAATAGGATTTCTAGTTCTAGTAAATGCCACTCAACCCCCTCGTCACGAAATTAAAATGCCATTTTACACTCAATTGGACAATATTTCGAACTTAAAAAGCTCTCTTTCACACTTTTCTATATATAATCTCCAAAATGTTGACTTTCAATCTCTCGCAGTGGCTCCGCCGCCACTTCAATTTTATATTGGTTAGTACAATTTGTCACTGTTCTCGGCTAGAAATTTGGTTTCAACTCGTACACGCAAGGTTTTCTAATAAACTGCAACAGACAACTAACAATTGTACAGAAATAATTACCGAAGACTGAAAACATATTATCTAAAACTTACACTTTGGACAATAAGAAAGTCATAAATGTAATTTTCAAAAGTCATAGAATAGCATATCTACATGTAATGCACGTTTTAAAAAGTGAATCATGTATAGTATACATGATTCACTTTTTAAAACGTGCATTACATGTAGATTAATTAATTATTGGTATACATTGTATACCAATAATTAATTATTTATTAGTGTAAATTACTTCAAATTATGTCTTTCTTGTTTATGCTCCTGGAATTACTATTCTTATAATAAATTATAGAGTATACGTATAGCTTACGTATAAACTACGTACCTATAAACCCATTCTTATCAAATTAGAGAAGTTCGTCTTAAAACAAGAAAAAATGGTGACGTCACCACAAAATGACGTCTAAACTACATAACCACAATTCTAAACGCTTAAAAATGGTTCCACTGAAATCATCATCCGCCAATATCCCACACAAAGTCAGATTAGCTGCTATAAGAGGCATGGTTTCTTCGCGAAAGAAAAGATAATAACTTGCGGATTTGGATGAGAAAATTATTATATCCCCTAGCTATTCTATAATCTGAAATATCCGGTGCTAATCTAATTTATGGAGATTAAAATATTAAATAACACCGGCAATTCGGTTAACAAACCTGCTTATATCTTATGAAACCAAAGAAAATTAAACACAAATTATTAATTTTTTTCTCATTAAAGAGATAATTCAAAGAATTTGTTTAAATACAAGTATAAGTAGCAGTATGATCCAACTATTTATACTATAAATACATACAGCGTCTACTAAAATGGAAATTTATACTCTGTATTTCCACAATTTATAAAACAGGTGTACTTAATTTGTATTATTGAATTCTAGCGTTATTTTAATTATTCAAGTTTTTCTTTTTTGCGTAAAAGGAGATTTAGTTAAAGCAAGTAGCTATGTTCAGTTGAGTTCCAATCATTAACTTAGTTAATTAATTAATAACAATTATCTTAGTACAGACATGTTCAGTTAATGAAAATCTATGCAATTTTGCTTTAGTATAAATAGTTTAGCGAAGTAAACAAGTACTATTTCATAATTCATTGCAGGACATACATATTCATACATATCCATTAACAAGAATTCTTGGTAAATTGTGTGCAAGTGAGTTCATCTTTAGAATAAAATAGCTAATATATTTTATACCATTTATAACCTGTCATTTTAAAATATTAAAATATAAACTCACAAAACAGAAAGAAATAGAGTATTAAACTTTTACAAGGGAAGCGAAAATACGGTGACCAGAGATTTGTCCTAATCCTGGCCTTCCTGGACGTATTAAAAATACCAGAATCTACTAGTAGTGAAATAAAACACATGTAGAAAAATTGCTATGCTATTGCTATACAATTTGTTTAGCATTTCCCATTTTCGAATTTCTCACAATTTTTTCCTGAACACATCCTAATCAGGAAAGGTTCAGAGCGATCAACAGCGAATTCTATAATGCCAAGAATATTTTTATATCTCATTTAATTAATTTAGTTTGAAATCGCCGGTTTTGAAAACGGATATTTAAACTTTCAAATGATTACAGATCATTTTTATGTCATATTCGTGCTCAGCATCAAATTTCCGACAATTTGATATATATATTGACTATATTTTGGGCAAATATTTTCTGATCATCCCTAGCAATGGCCTGGAATGTGAAAATTCCGATCTCCAAATTTGGTAGAAACCATATCGAGTGACCCCTTGTTTTTCTCGGCTATGCTTGCTGAGTGCGAATTTCTTAATATAAATATTATAAATATTAATTTTAAAATATTAATACTTACGGCTGGTGGCATAACTGTATTATTAAAAAACAAACAAATAAAATTTAAAATTTGATTTCCATCTCAACTGGGTCTTGGATTGCTGCAGAAAACACTAGCACAGATTTGTAAGACGGAATCCTCTTTCATCAACCAGTGTAGAGCAGACTTCTCACACCGAGCGAATGCATGTAGAAAAGGCAGGCTGTCACAGATCTCGTTCTCAAACGCCTGCTTTATAACCTTTATGTCATACAATACGGTTGGTTTCCCTTTATCCGAGTAGAAGTATATCTTTGTACTGTTATTAATTTCGTGATACCTGAAAGACAGCTACCTACAGCCTCTGCCACGAAATTTCACTCTCTGAGGAGCTCCTTCCAGGTGATGTTGTGGAAGGGCATGACTGATGATATGGAGGTCACGAATGGGGATGGGACTGTCAAGATAACAGCCTAATCCCAGTCATGATGGACGCTAACCCTGCATCCGAAGCACTACTGAAAATGATTTATTGTAACTGTTCTACTGGCTGTAGTAGTCTCAGATGTAGCTGCAGGAAACAAGGACTAAACAGCTCTCAAGCATGAGGACGATGCCAAGAGAACAACTGCGACAATGTGAGCGAAAGAATTGCATCAGTTGATGAAACGGAAGATAAAACTGAAATACGAGCATATCTATCAATCTACAGTCAACTCCGCTTAAGAGGACTACAGGTTAATCGGGCCGACAGCTTAATCAGACCACTTTTGTCAGGACTATTTATCACACATACATAGAAGCTAATGGAAAATATAGACACGTATATCTATATATTTTGAACAGGATTCTCTGCTTATTCGGACCAAATTTAAAAATGGAAAATTAGATGGGATAGATTGTTAAATACACTCGACTCCGCTTAATAGGACCACATCTGTGAGAGGACATTTTCATAGGTGTTAAAAGAGTCAAAATTAGAGTTTTTTCCCATTAAAAATACACTTATGCCACCAGCCGTAAGTAATAATATTTTAAAACTAACATTTAGACTATTTATATTAAGAAATTCGTACTCAGCAAGCATAGCCGAGAAAAACAAGGAGTCACTCGATATGGTTTCTACCAAATTTAATTTTCACATTCCAGGCCGTTGCTAGGGAGGATCAGAAAATATTTGCCCAAAATATAGTCAATATATATATCAAATTGTCGGAAATTTGATGCTGAGCACGAATATGACAATAAAAATGATCTGCAATCATTTGAAAGTTTAAATATCCGTTTTCAAAACCGCGATTTGTATAGTCCGGGGTCAACGACGGTGTCGTACCAATCCACTTTAGGATAGTCCGATTTCGGTAAACTTTTAGTATGTCACTCTTAAGACATGATACTACGGAAAATGCAATAAAACAATTTCTTGCAATTATTTTGGGGTCATACATCATATTGACCTGACTAATAGTGCATGATAATGTGTAATAAGGGGGTTAATATAGTTTGCTAAAGGTGTGTATTCCTTACAAATGTTAATTTATTCAACTATTTTAAGTTATAAATTAATGAAACTGTAGGAATAAATTTGTTAAAAACGTGTTTGTTATAATTTATTTTGCTCCATTGTAACATTTCCTTGGTTTGCTTGCATTAAAAGAATCTTTAACAATGTTTTTTATCCCATGTATGTACCTACCAAATTAAAGTTATATGTTTTCAAAAAATGGCTGTTGACAAAGCGATAGTGCAGTTCCATGTCAAAATGTATATACATATAGATATGCTAACAACTCATTAAATATTCGCTTTATTGCTTTAACATTAAGTACGAAAATCTGATACTAAATAGTATAATCTCATATTTACAATTTTTTTATAAAATGTGTTAGCTCTATATAAGATAAGGTGGATGAGGCACCATATCTTTAATTCACAAGTCTCTGCTGGTAAATTCAGAAATTATTTACATATCTCTCTACTATTATTCAAAGTTGCACAAGACAGACAGCTCAAGAACACTTGTTTGTACGCCATTTCAAACTAAATATAACTAAAAATTCTTTGTAATACTACATCGGCCCAACCATGTTCAATCACTTAACAGTTGGTTTAAAACGTTCTCGTTCCTTATTCACTTTCAAGAGAAACTATCTTGAATAATTTTTCACAACTCAATTGATTAAATTTGTCTAATGCGACCAGATATACTAGAAAATCACTTAACAATACCATGGAACTAAGTAGGTACTATATACCCTCCCTAAATTAAAGCCTATATATCTATCTTATAGAGACGTTTTATTACTATGTACTATGATGAATTTATATACAGTATTCATATACTTCTGTCTTGCCAGTAGAGTACGATGCACTATTGAACAAATTTATTAATCAGGTGCACTTATATGAATCATGAGCACGAGATTTTATCATGAAAATATAATATAGCGAAAGTATTTAATTATTATGCTGCATAATTATGATATTCAACAGCTCAGCAAGTTTTGCTGTAGATGCAATGAAACTTGATTTCTCTCTGTGTAATTGATTCGCTGATTTGAATAATTAACTCCATATATGCTATACTTCAAAAAGTGATTTGGTTGGATATTTTATGTAATTAAATAGATAATCATGACCCGTTATCCAAGAAATAAATTTATTATGACTATTACATACGTTTTTATCAAAATTCGTTTGTTGCTGTTTACAGAAAACACTGGATATTGTTTAAAAATTGACTGAAATAAATTGAACATATTTGAACATATTTTCCTTTCTCGTAAGATTAAAATAATTGAGAACACCAAGAAAATGTGCTCCAAGTGTTCCTAGTCTGTTCTCTGATTTAATTATCTCACTATAGTAAGGTGGGCTTAGGCTACTTAGTATTTAATATTTTAAAATACGATGTCTGTGCTTCTTAGCACCCGTAATAAGAAGTGCCGCAGAATCCTGTACATGTTGCCACTTCTTAAGGATTTTTCCCAGAATTCCTTACAATAGCGAATCACAACAGTATAATCTTGGGGTTATTAATGAATTGACCAGCCTCTTAGTTGATGGTTATATCTAAGAAACGTCTAATTAGCCTTACAGCTTTGATTGGACGCATTGCAGATCAACAGACCATGTTAACATGGGGTTCTATGGCCAACTAGTAATCAAGATTACTGATTGGTCGGAACATAGATTGGGAATGGAATGTTGTTTTATTCCTGAGACATTCTTGTTTTGCTTGGGATAAAATCATCACAAATATGCTCATATGTCGTATCAAATTGCTGGAATTTCAATACAGATTTTTAAAAGTTAGGTGTCGCAGGGCTGGGGTTGGATTTTAGGGCTCGGCTATTTTGGTTTGCTCCAGGGCAGTTAACCGGTTAACTGATGTCAATATTAAGTAAAAATATGGATTTGGACTAATATTTAACCTGGTATTAAAAATTTTATAATTTTCAGTGGTATTGAAATATACTATAATATACTATATATTATACTATATGTTTAAAAAATAGGAATTATACTGTATTACCAATTTTTTAGAAGTAATATTCATGAATCTCCGTCGAAAAACAATGAAATTAGTGTAATTATTTATAAAATAAAGCAGATCGGTTAACCGATCGAATATTTTCTTAACCGTTAACCGAGATTGACGGCGGTTAGCCGGTTAACCGGTTGACCGAATCCAGCCTTGGGTGTCGGAATAATTTCTTCGATTTACTACAGGACAAGAAAATTATCGACTCTATTTCAGAAATTTTTTATGAAATTTTAATAGACTGTGTATATTAATATACCTCACATATGATGCAAATCATGCAACTATCATAAAAAATGATGACTCATCATTCTGTTATGACGTCATCATTACAAAAATTGGAAAATTGGTGATTTTTCGAGTGATATCGATTATAACAATAAGACAGATGTATTTAGAGATGTTAACTACCTATTAATCAATGTGAGCCTAGGCGTCCAAAGTCCGCCTCTGGCGGACACTTTGTGTTCGCCAGCCGTGCAGTGCAAGCAAGCAAAGCGTGCTTGTATAGTATATATATATATACGAACAAATAAATATTGATCGGGTTATACGTAGTTGCTTGACAGTAAACATTTCGGATTGCCGTTAACAACAATTTGCTGTCAGTACTGTTAACAGCACCGCTATTTTCTCTGAAAGTTTCCTATTTTGCACAGCGAAAAGTAAGACCTTTTCAGATTATAGTAGTAGGGATAATCCATCCTTTCTGCGTCCAGTAGGAATATCTATTTCTAGCGCTACTCCAAGTAGGAATATTCATACTTGCTGAACAAATATACCACTGAATTAATTGATTAATATCTTAGGTACTCTCACTGATCTTTTGAATCTAAATCTAAAATTTTGAATGGCTGAAGCTTTTCCTCAAGAGTCTCCAGTTTCGGACACTGTCACGCCAGTGACAGAAAATCCTCTTTTATCAGGAAATCATACAATCGTGAGTTGATTATTTTACACATGTAATTTGGTTTTGTTTAATTTTTACTAGCTTATAGAAGTGGATGCAATATCTTGAGATACAAAATTAAGGAATATACACCATATAAGACTATTGCAGGCCTTAAATTGATTCATATCTATTAAACCAATTTTAGATCCACAGTATATCCACTCGTAAGACAATATATTATAATTTATCCCATATAATAATTTACTCTGGATTTTATATAGTGTAACCACCTTAGAATGTATTTACCAGAAGCGAATCTATCTTTAACTGCTTAGACCAAGGGATTATCTAGGAGCGCGAGACACTCCTTTAGGCACAGGATTTTAACCCCGAAAGTGTTTTGGAGCGAATAATGACAATTTAGGAGTTTGAGACTAGGAGAGTATTTTTGGAGGCCTGTATAATACCCTGATTTAGACACAGACCAACTAGTCGTATCGAAAGAATGATTGACCTGCAACCTCGAATTTTGAAATGACTGTTACTTTAAATTTGAATTACATATATGATTTGTATGAGAATTTCAACACTGCTCGAGTTTATTTTGCATACGATTTATGATTCATTTTCGGGAATTATGTATATAATAAGTTGGTTTATATTAGAAAAAGTCTTTATAGAGGTTCAAGTACAGTCAACTTCGCTTAATCGCGACAACCGCTTAATTGGGACAAGTCTCCAGGAACGCAATGGTTCCCATACATAAAAGCTAATACTAAATTTCATCGGTTAATCGGGATAAAATATCCAGGACCAAAGTGTCCCGATTAAGCGGAGTCACTTGTACTATTATATTCAGTGGAATTCACTTATTAGCAACTCCATTATTATATTGTTCTATTAGCAACCAATTTTCAGGGCTCAGGTGAAGTTTTTGTGTTAATTCTGTTCCCTTATTAGCAACTTGGTGGTAGGTCCCAAGAGGTTTAGATAATTGTGCCCCACTTCAGGTGGAGCACAATCATCTTTTTATCGAATTTTCGGCAGGAAGAACATATTCAAAATCCATCATGAGAAGCAGAACCTCTATCATAAAATGGCATTTTTCAAAAATGTGTTCACCCATTTCAATTAGGCTGTGTCCCACCTGTGCTCCACTGGTCAGGAATATAAAAAAATATTGAAAAAAAGGACGCGGACTAAGACTTACTATACTAAACCACTTAGTAAGTTTGAAATCACCAGTCAAACTCCACTGAACCTCTCAATTCCCGATAACAGATTACCAATTTTGCTGTTTTCTCTAAGCTTAATCTATTTCGAAGTTTGTTCTGGACTAAACTAAAGTATCCTTTGATTGTTTGCTTAAAGCACCTCAGATTGTTGTAACTTTTAAGAAATCCCATTGTTCATACATCAGAGGTCTTATTAAAAAATATGATTACGGAATCTCCAAAAGAATACTTACGGAATAAGGATTCTCAATCCAAACAATTGATATCGCAAAAATTAACTTGATTTACAAGTACATTATAATAAAACCCACTTTAACCCAGTTTAACCCACAAAAAGGGGTTTTGCCCAGCCCGGGATTAACCCGGGGGTGGGTAAAATTAGCCAACCCTGCTCTAAATACGTCTGTCCTACTGTTATAATCGATATCGCACGGAAGATCACAAAATTTTTAATTTTTGATGCGTAATGATGATGTCATAACAAAGTGATGAGTCATCATTTTTTGATGATAGCTTTTTTTTATGTGAGATATATTAATATACACATTCTTTTAAAATTTCAGCCTTCTATCACCTAAAACGGCTGAGTTATAGTAGAAAAACAGAAATTTATAATTATAAAAAGGTTGACAATGACGTCATAATTCCATGATGAGTCGACATTTTTGTCTGAGCTGTTGCGTGAAATTTTGAGGCACTGCGTGAAATTCTGAGACATTCACTTAGAATCATTAGCAAGCTCTGATCTGATGATATGCAACTTGTAGTTCTTATTACACAATGATTATTTCACAAAACATGATGATTTTGTTCTATTTTGATTCCAAATCCTATTCTATTTCTAGGATCAAAATAGAACAAAATCATCATGTTTTGTGAAATATCATTCTGTAATAGGAACTACAAGTTGCATAATATATTAGATCAGAGCTTGCTAAGGCTTCTAAGCGGGTGTCTCAGGATTTCACGCAGTGTCTCAGAATTTCACGCAACAGAGTTCATAACTTAGTGGACCCATAGCCAAAAGACTCCCACATGCCAAAAATCAGCTTTTTGTGCCTGGCAGTTTCTTCAATCAATTCGTTACATATATATATATATATATATCAAGGTATTATACAGCCCTCCAGAGATGCGCTCCTAATCTCAAACCCCTAAATTTGCACTTGTTTTAACGAGAAATAAGGTATTGGTGTATGCACTAGGGACAGGGACGCTCCATTTGTAGACAAAATGTACTTGCATTTGTCAGAAACTCAAAGAAACTCAGCTACTCTAGGATATTTACAGATATATCCACGTATGTATCCAGTGTATGAAATTTTATAACTTAATCTTAGTAAAAGCTCTCACAAGGAAAAATATAAATATGATAATTAAATTTAAATTTAATAGAATCATCAACAATACGAAATTCATTTGAAAACAGATGATCCTAATACAGAAGATTATGAGAATACTAAGCATGTTATTTCACTCATAAAGAATGAAGCGAATCCAGATAACAAAAAGGTGTACTTTAATCATAATGAAATTCATGCGAACAGCTATTCGTGGAGTGATAAGACAGACGTTACTTTTCACCATGGTGTGGGAAACGCATTTGTTGGGGGACATTTTGATTTCAACCATGACAATAAATCAGCATTGGGCTCATTCCAACAAGGTGAAATAAAAAAACCAGCTATGCTATTGCTCCAACCTCCTGAATTTAACGTGGCACTTTCAAAGGATGCCGGCGCAAAAGCGGAAAAGGAAGGCATTTGATTGAAACTGCATTGGGATACTAAATCATCGACATGGGGAAGTGCACATTGGGCTGAGAAAGAATTTGAATATTCATACAGTGTTACTAAAGGTCCGAAGATAGCAGGACAAGATACAGTCATTTACAATGCCACTTTTACTGATGTTGAAACAGGTGTAGAATGGAAGGTAGACAACAATCCTGGAAATTTTAATGGATTTGCTACAATCACTATCAGCCAAGGAAGAAGGGTTAATTTCAACAAAAATCTTGCAAATCCGCCTACTGACAACGCACGAAAGAATACAGAATATCCATCTGTATTTCCTGATGACATGGTATACGACATGAATGAAATTGGCACTATGTTTAGTGGTGCAATGTCTTTTGGAACTGATGTGAAGTCTGCCACGGTGTACGCTATTCAAGGGACCCCAAAGAATCCAGTCATCTTGGGAAACTATATGGTATATTCGAATGGACGTGCACAATCAAATTTTGCTGTGTCTCGTGGGAAAATGTTGTTAAATGATACCCCTGTAACAAAGTCCGGTGTAAGGAACAACACTTTGTGGTGGAATGATCTATCCAATGAACACAGCGATATCTCTGGTCTACCAACCAATGGATCTATCGACTTTAGTAAAGACGGTAGTAATGGCTTGATGTTTCGAAAGTCCAACAAAGAGCCATTGATATCTGTAAAACCTCGTTCTCTCATGGCTACACCACAGTCTCTAGCTGCAATCAATCTTAATATATATGGACTCATTGCGATGGACCCAAATGCTAAGTCATCAACTGGCACAACTGATGTCATTCAATCGGAAGCTATGCAGGACTTTTATAAAACAATTCAGTATTACATGGATGATACCTTAAGACATGACTTTATTAACTTAAATCCCCCAAATATGACAGATATTCTTAATATTGCTGTTGATAATCGGGACCATAACAGTAAGTTCTATGGTTTTCTCTCCGTTCCCTATTTGTCACAAGCACTAGCTAACAGTACACAAGCAGGATCTAATGAATTAAATGGTATACGTGCTTCTAAAATGTTAAACAAAGGATTCTTTTACGATACACTCTATAAATCAACTTTTCAAGATCAAACCCAAAATTTTTACACAATGCGTTTTGAAAAGCATTTCCCTTTGATGAGTGAATATCTCGCAGATCAAAATACTAATTATGCAAAGTATGCAGGATTCATACACAAAGATAGTCAGGCTTTAATACAACAAATGAGAAGTGAAAAGACCAGCACAGCAGAGGAAAAAACTGCTCAAGAGAACTCCATCTCTATTATCGAAAACTTAGCGAACAAAGCAATGGCTGAGAGAGTGTATTGGGCTTATGCATTGTTTAGATACATTACCTCTCCTTACTATATAACATGGTTGCAAGCTAACATGTTAAATCCGAATGGCAGCTCCCAAGTATTAGCAATGAGCGTTAAGAAATTCGTTACACTTTTGCAAATTTTGGACCCAAGTGGAGATTATTCTTTCGAGTTTCTTAACTATATAAAGCAGGGTTGAAACCGAATAGTTGATTATTCGGTTTAACCAAATATTATTTGCAAATAATTGATATTTGGTTTGTCACCAAATATCATTATTTGGTATTCGGTTGAGAACCAAATAATTTGGTCAACCAAATAATTTGGTCAACCGAATAATTTGGCCAACTGAATATTTAGCCAAACAAATAATTTGCATGCTTTCCCAACACAATAATCACATGTTCTTACAAGAAGTGATCCGAACACAAATAAATATAATAGGCTTACTTATACTTGAATATATTTTTGTATAAATATTTATATAAACATTTATGCAAAAATATAATCAAGTATTATTCGGTTGACCAAATTATTCGGTTGACCAAATTATTCGGTTGACCAAATTATTTGGTTGACCAAATATTCGGTTTGATCATTATTCGGTTAACCAAATTATTTGGTCTACTCATTATTCGGTTAAATTGGTATTTGGTTGAAGCGGTTTCAACCTTGATATAAAGCAATATCAATTCTTAAACATCTTACCTCAACTCCTTAACTTACAGGATCTCACGTCTGATTTTACTATTATTATGAAAGAAGTGCTTAATGAATTTATAGCAAAATATGTCGATTCTAAAGATCCAAATATGAAAGATGCCGCAACAGCATTGCGAGAACAGGTTCGACTTGATAATTTGAAGCCGATAATGGAGGTTTTTCACGCAACATTACTCCATAATCCAAGTGCTAAATGGTCTGTGATAGTAGATAAATTTGAAAATAGTTACGCTAAAAAATTGTATGTAGACATTGATTACTTCCAGGTTATCAAAACAAATGGCCTAGCTGATTCAGTAGGATTATCCTTATTTGAAAATAGTGCTATACAAAACTGCGTCAGGATATTACCAGATTTGACATTTGATATTTCAACAGCGACGCATACACCCGACACTGTCTGGGAAATAAAAACTGATCAATTTGGGTATGCAAAATTTGCAACCATTGTTTATCCACCGAATGCACCACAAAAGGCCGTTTTTATAAAGCTAAAGGGTAATAATGTCATTGCAGAGGGTGCAACAACCAACGGAGATGATAATGAACAAAAATGGATCTGTGAAATAACAGATACTCCAAACTATGAAAAAGTTTCTAAGACAATTAGTGGGAATACAGTAATACAAAAATTCCTCCATAGTGGTACTTTCACGATAAAAAATGTAGCTTCACATATAGCTAAAACAACTAGTTACCTGAATGTTGACGATACCGGGAAACTAATAGTCAATACTACTCCTAAGAAATGGGTACTCACAATGCAAGGCATGAAGCCATCTCATTTAATGATGAAAAATATTCAGCTAGATCAGTACAGTTACCTAACGAAATCCTATCCTACTCTTCGCTCACCGGGCAGCGAGTTTGGGAAAACGTGGATCTTAATTCCAAAATTGCCATCCTTTCTCTTATTCGATAATAAAACTGGTGTGATCTCCCTGACAACTACTGCACCAGTTTACAGTAAAACAACCTTTGAGCTCACTGTCAGCAATCATTATGGCTCTACAAGTGCTACATTCACGATCGAAGTAACACATGTCTAGAGTCCGTTATGCATATTGACATCTAGAACATGGAAATGTTTAGTTTGAACTTCTTTCCTTTAGTATCGGCACTATAATGCCGAGATACTTTAGTGGTGTGATTATATACTGAATTCTTGCTGATATATGTGATTTAGGCTTCTAGTATAATACTACGTGTGTTTATATTTTTACATATTAGGATGTGTACTTCATGTAGGATGTATACTTTTAATAAAAAGATAACTGACAGTATTATCCAATTTTAAAGGGTTCACATTGTAGCAGGGTTGCCATGTGGGAATGGGATTTACTTTTTCTTATGGGAATTTAGATATCTAAAATGTGAATACGCGTATTAGCATTTATATGTAGATATTTTCATACTTCTGGTTAGTATTTTAATGGTGCTGCACTGTTGGTTTGTAGACCAACATTTGTAAAAATTCCTATTATTTTGATAATTAAAAAAAATACTCCTATAAATTTAAAGAATTGTTGTGAACTAAAAATGAAGGATATAAAATAGGAAAAGAGTGATCAAATAAATTTAATGGATTAGGTATTTGAGAGTCCTTGCTCCTTTCTTTGCAAATGTATCAAGTAAGAGCTAGATTTAACGAAATACTCCTATGGCTTAATCTCATTTCTATTTTTAATATTAGAATTTTTGTTTGAACAAGCACTTTTTGGAATATATTTAGATTTTTATAATGGCTAAAGAATGCAAAATGTGTGTTTCAGCAGGATCTAAAGCTGATATATCAGCTCATATAAATGATTTAGTATCACAGTGCCCTGAATTTCACAGTAATATAGGGAAAATGGCAAGAGATGCGTTTGTAAGTAAACTCAAACGTTCTACTCCTGGAAGACACACTGAAGCTTATTTTATGAAGGGAAATACTTTCGTAGACTTATTTTTCCCTAATCACAATGCAACAACCTATGAAGGAGATATCACAAGAGCTGTCCCTGGATTGAGCGATGGATACTGGTCTGATTTCAGTGTTGCCGTTCTATGTCAGTCGATATATTATCAGACTAGTGATTTGAGGAAACAATTAGAAATCGGAAAAATTAACTCAGCTGTTGATAGCCACAATGGAGACCTTCTTAAGCATGCATTCGATTGGTATAAATATGTTTTCAGCAAACAAGTACATGGTTATGATCCAAACCAATCAACCAAAGCGGATTATCTAAAAGTAGTCAATAGTACGTATTGGATTGAATTACATAAACTGAAATACTCCCAGGGGCAATGGGAAAATCCTGAATGGAAGATTTTTCATTGGCATCAGATAGCGAGATTAACGGATGGATCAGGAATTGTAAAAACAATGGATTGACTATTCCAGATTCTGTTAATGAAAATAATTGGAGAAACTATTTAGTTTGGCTCATTCCAACAGATATCAATCACTCAGATATCGATAGTGAGGCAAAACATGGGATATTAGAGAGTATATATATACCAAGTATGAGCCCGTATGGGGGCTCATCAATGAAAGAAGAAAATTCTTTTGAGTTTACAGCTAACGGTCAGCCAGGAAGTGGATATCGACATAGTGGTGGAGGTGGAGGTTGTTGTTTCACTAAAAATACCAAAGTTCTGATGTATGATAATAGTATGAAGGACATATCCTCGATAAGGGTGGGCGATAATGTGAAAACACAAAATGGATGCTCAAAGGTAATTTATGTCTCTAAAATACTTCAAAGAGATCGTATCCTTTATTCTATAAATGATCTACCCTTTCGTTTCACTGATACACAGCCGTTTGTCAATTTCACTAACAAGCAACAAACTTCTCGAGCAGTCTATGTTACAGTTCGTCCAGATCGTTTGCAATCATTTTGCCCAACACTGGGTTGGGAGGGTATTGAAAAACTCTCTGAAAATACCACACTGGTCAATGGCACAGATTTGAAGCCACTAAAAGTTAAATCAATAGAATCTCAGGAAATCAATTCAGCCGCAGATACACAAGAATTTCTCTACGACATCATTGTCACTCCTAACGAGACGACAGGACATTTCGAATATTTCGCAGGGTGTGAAGATGCTGTATTTCTAACAGTTTCTGAGATATCCAGTATGTCTGGTGCCACTACCTATACACTTGAAGCCGTACTTACTATTGTGCTTATAGTAAAAAAGACGTTGAAGTTTCTCGGCCTCACTGTTCAAAACTTTACAGCGGTGGATTTGAGTGTTACCAGATCAAGACTGGAATTACTTGTTAGAATGACACATACACAATTGTACCATTCTCTCTACTCTTCCAAACATATCTCCGATCTTGAAGGAGATGCGCCCTCTGCTCCTTTATCAAAAACTGAGATACTTAACATTATCATCCAAGAAATCTCTAATAACTTCAATTTCTCGCCTGATTTTGATGTTCTAATTTCTAAAATGTTCGAATTACTCAATTTCTATCATCTTAGAGAATTGGAACAGTTTTATGCTCTCCAATGGAGACAAAAGCCCAGTTTATCTGCAGCAACATACATCGCAATAACTGTGTTTCAATTCGACCTCGATTATTATGGACTCAATGAACCTGAATCAAAAAAGGCAAGTAGACTAGTGCTGAAACTCCAAAACGATAGACAAAAGTTATTCAAGAGATCCATGCTGCCAGTAGAGGCAAGGTCTACCTCTTATCAAATAGTTTTCTACAAATGTCTGTATTTACAAATGGATTGGTTCGAATATAATCAAAGATATTAATATTGAAATTGATATCTTTGACGAGGAGTTAGAGTCATAGGCGTCGTAACCCACCCGGTTACCCGGCAATGGCCGGGCGGCCCAGAGTGAATGCCGGGTGCTACCCGGTATAGTGCCGGGTACTACCCGGTATAGTGCCGGGTGCTACCCGGTATAGTCCGGGTACTACCCGGTATAATGCCGGGTGCTACCCGGTAAAAAGCTGAGTGCTATTATGTACTGGTAATTGACTGTTACAATTTTGCCCATCCAGGATAGTCGCATCGCGACGAATCGTAATATTTTTAATGATATAGTTTTATTAGACTCCCATTATTGGTCACTGTAACTCCAATATGTATATATCCATTGATTTTCTTATAATCTAGCCAGCCTTCATATTCTGTGCTTATACAATAGGAATTTTTACAAATTAGCATGTCCTCTTCATCACGTACTTCATTAAAACCTACTGGAGGATGGGCCAAAAAGCAAGCAGCCATTGAAAAACAGCGTCGAATTGAAACAAGTCTCCCGCAGATGCAAGCAGTGGCTGCATCCATGTTTAGGGTTAATTCCCGATCTCAAATCGCTGACGATGTGGAGTCTCCACTGTCCGACACTGTGACCATCAGACTGACTGACTCAGAGTCAGAACACCACAAGATCTCGGAAGACTTAGACGATAGCGCCATACCCGGTGTCTCAGAAGATCCTGACATAATGGTGCCTGAAGACGGGATAGAGAAACCAAAACCCAAGAGATTGAAAAGGAGGGGCAAGTATATTCCGGAATGGGGGGTACGATATCCTTGGCTGACTTACGATGAGATATCCGGTACTGCCTTCTGTAAGTACTGTCAGTCATCCAAATATGCAATAAATATGCTAACCAAAGGTGTCAGCAACTTCTCACGCGTGATGGGGGTGAAAGGAACATGGGCAAGCCACGACAAATCGAAGGATCATAATCTTGCTAAAGCTCATTACGCTCTCGAGAAGAAGGGTACTGTGCTCCGACAAGTCCTCGGTCAAGGCCTTACTGATTCTTTGAAGGGGAGACAAGCACTTCTGATCATGCTTGATACTATTCGCACTGCGCTCAAACAGAACATACCCCTTAGGGGGCACACACACTCAGAGAGCAACTTTGATCAATTGACAAAAATGCTAGCAAGATACCAAACCGATATTCGTTGGTGGTTTGAGCGGAACCACAGGACCAAATTCACATCTGGTGATGTAATCAAGGAGATGACCACGTTGGTAGGAGTTTCAACCATGCGCCTTATCAGCACACGTCTTCGTAATCGAAAGTTCGCTTTTATGATAGACGGAACTCCTGATCTGCAAGGGTTAGAACAGACAGCTGTGGTAGTACGGACGGTTAACGACAACCTTGAGATTGAAGAAACCTTCCTCGGTTGGCACGCCACTGCTAAAAAAGATGCTGAATCACTAGTCACCCTGTTAGAGGATAGCCTTTATGTATATCAGATGGATGTCGAAAAGTATTGTGTTGGGCAGGTTCTAGATGGGGCTACGACAATGGTGGGAAGGCTAAGTGGCGTAAAAACAAGGATAAAACGTAAATATCCCAAGGCCTTATTTATTTATTGTGCAGGACACGCACTAAATTTGGTGCTTAAGCACGGTGTCCAAGCAGTACCCGCTTGCGAACACGCAATGAGTGTAGTGGGGAGCATCGCGAGACATATCAAGCGTACATCAGGCTGGCAACAATTTCAGGACGAACGCCAACGAAATAATGATGATAGAAAAGATGAAGAGGCTGTGGATAATGTTGGAGGGAGCTCGGAGAGTGAGGACGATGATTGGATTGATTTGTGCATGCAAATAATTGGCAAACAGAAACAAAACAAGACCAAGACTAACAAAAAAAGTAAATTACCAACTGTTAAGTTACTTAGTGATACGAGATGGTTGTGTAACGAAAGGGCTATATCAAGTGTTGTGGACAACTATTCCTTACTTTTGGACTACTTTGTAAAGAGGTTAGATGTAGACATCTATGATGATTCAGCTGGTCTTCCAAATGCTCACCAGAAGGCTAAAGCTAGAGAATTCATCAACCTTCTTGACAACTACCGGACATACTACAGCCTTCGCGTATTACAAGATGCATACTCTGTTATAAACCCTGTTCATCGTATAATCCAATCCCCTGGTCTTAGCATTCTGACTGTTCGAGATCTTATAAGGGACACTTTAGACCGGTTGGTGAAGAAAACAAGTGATTGGGATGCACTAACTACATTCTTCGATGAGGTGAAGACAGAAGCTGACTCTATGGAAATGGAAGGCCCACTTCTTGAGAGGGCAGTTAGGCGAGAGCGCAAGAGTCAAGTTATGACTGCTGCAGATGAGGAGCAGCTTCTGCTCACTCAATACATCACAGAAATTCATAAAGCTCTTCTGTTCGAAATGATCGCAGGTATCAACAGAAAGTATGACATTGCAGACTTAACAATGGTGGGTCATATGGAGAGTGCTTTGTTTTTTGATAGTGAGGTGGATCCGTCATTGCAGACACTGCACGATGATATCGACTGGCGTTTGTTCATATCTGAGCGCGATATATTACGTGCTCGCTTGATGTCGCTTGGAAAGGATTTCAAGATGGAACCTATACTGGATGTAATGCGTAGTGAAATCGGCGAAGTATTGGTACAGTACCGCGCATTGCTTGTCATCGTATTGACACTACCTACAACAGTTTGTTCAGCTGAGAGGTCCTTTTCTGGACTTGCTAGAATCAAGTCAAAGCTAAGGACAACTCTCAGTCAGATTAGTATGAATTCATACGCTCGAGGTCTACACGTTCCAACCTTTGTGCATCTTCTGCACAGGCAAATGAAGATAAATAGGATTACGTAAATGAATCAGAATTTTGTTATCTAACTTTCCATCCTGGAATATAAATACATTTTTTACCTTCGTACTAATTCCTCATGTAAATCAAGGGTTCACGGCCCATTTGGCTGACAGTAACGCTGGATCAGCTGAAGATACGGCCCGATTAACTGACTGAACGGCCCTGGATTATTGTGGCCGGGTAGTCCAAGGGTAGGCAATAAAGTTTACGACGCCTATGGTTAGAGTGTCTCTACCACGCGTGTGATAAGGTCGATATTTTTAAAGAGTACGGTCGGTACTTAATTCAAATGTTTGATGAAGAGAATAAACCTAAAGGGCGTATCAGTTTGGATGTGAGATGTTTAACAGAGGAAGCAGTAATGAACGAAAAACAAGCTTTCTCTAGCCAAAAGGAAGTGAATAATCTGAATTATGTTGAACCAATAGCAGAATCCTATAGCCATTATATCTCATCGATGTGTCACAATGTTCTTTAGTCATGAGAATACGTCTGCACTACCTATCTTTTATTTATTTTAGCTAAGTATTTTAATTAGTACATTTCGTAATTAGTAAATCGTATTTTAGAAACACTCTGAATTGAGGATTTTGTTATATCCATTTGTACGTACGTATATAGTACGTATATGTATATAAGCAGGTAGATAAAATGGGGTTGTAGATTTGATTAATTATTCTGTCAAATTGTATCAATATATTCATTTGCAGTTAATCAATATTATTGGTGTATACGTAGACATATGCTACTGTATACTAGCCATACGAGTAACAATCCCTGAACATTTCAGGGAATTCATGTAATTATGAAATTGCGCAGATACTTAGATTAAGAATTTACTGAAATAATATCTAAGGAATTTCACCAAATTCTTGACTTAAACACCTACAAATCACTATGCCCTCTAAGCTGGGACAGTTAGGGATCATTCATCCAATCACGACAGCAGGTCATGGGAGGAGATCATCGAAATACCATTGGGAGTCATCTTGGGATACTTGAACATAAACCAGTATATAACTAGAGTAAAAGCGGGTTCGTGCCATTTCGCATACTATTTTAATAGTATACTAGTGCCAATTCGCCTACTCAATGAAATCCATTGTTTTAACACATTTTTAGGTTTCAAGACTTGTTTGGTTGTTTCGATGAAATGCATTGTTTCAACAACATTTTAGGTTTTCAAAGTGTAATAAATCAACAAACAAACTAATTAATATGCAACATAATTTAAATTTCCCTAAAGTTTTGGAATTTTTTACCACATGGAATTTATTACTACAACCAGAGGCGCTCGTTCGCTAATTTTTGAAGGGTACAGGTATGTCATTAATAGGCGAGGTCCATCAAGTCTTCCCTTTATAGAATCAGAAGAAATAGACTGCCACCATTCCCTAAGTCTAGGGATGAAGTTTGTTTTGAGGGAGAATATGCTAAAACACACGCAGGGGAGATCTTGATGACAGAAGACGGAGATGGGGGTTGATAAAATCATTATATTTTCAACATTTGATAACCTTAGACAACTTTCGGAATCAGAGAAAATTTACGTGGATGAAACTTTTCAGAAGTGTCCTAGGCTCTTTTATCAGATATTTACGCTGCACTCCATGAAGTACTGGAAGCAATTCCCATTTTCCTACTGTCTTCTTCCTGGAAAATCCCGGAATATTTATTCGCGAGTGTTTGAACTTGTCAAACAAAGATATCAAAACATTGTATATATAATAAATCCAGCTGAAATTATGACCGACTTTGAGCTAGCAATAATACAGGCAATTGAACTTATCTTTCCGACATCAGAAGTAAACAGGTGTTTTTTTTCATTTCACTCAAGCAATAAATCGAAAAATATCAAAACTTGGCTTCAGATTGCCTATCGGGAGGATGTTTTTTAATGTTGTTTTATACGTCAGACAGTAGCATTAGCTTTTGTACCTGTTCCAAATGTACGCTTAGCCTGGCAAGAAGTAAAAGACACAGCCCCAAATCTACCAAGGTTTGATGAATTTATGACCTACTTTGAGGAAACATGGCTCGTGGACACTTTTTCTCTCCGGTTATGGAATGTCTATGAAATTGATTGATGGTTCCAACTTGTCTATGAATTAATTGAAATATTCAAATAGGAGCAGGCGAATACTGGAGTTTCAATTGCTCAGCTAAAAGTAGGCTCCGCCTCCCAAAGGAGCTAAGAAATACATAGAAAAAGACATTTATATAGAAATCCTGAAAAACAGAATGCGTCAAGATACTATTACGCTGAGGGAATATGTTATGGCCATTTCGGCACATGTTTAATTAATTTTAATGATGACAAGTGCGCTTCGCTTGCTTGCGCTGTGCGGCTGGCGGACACTATGTGCTCACTAGAGGCGCCTAAGGCTCACATTGATTAATTATAAGGTAGATAACATCTCTAAATACGTCTGTCTTAATGTTATAATCAAAATCACTCAAAAAAATCATAAAATTTGTAATTATAAAATTTTTGATGCGTAATGATGACGTCATAACAGTGATGAGTCGTTATTTTGTATGATAGTCATATCACATGTGAAGAATATTAATATACAAATTATATTAAAATTTCAGCTTTCTATCACCTAAATTGGCTGAGTTATAGTGGAAAAACTGAAATTTCTAATTATAAAAAGGTGACAATGACGTCATAATTCCATGATGAGCCGACATTTTCGTCTAAGGTCAGAACTTAGTGGAGCCATAGCCAAAAGGCTCCCACATGTCAAAAATCAGCTTTCTGTCTATATCATACTTGCCAACTGTCCCGTTTTTGGCGGGACGTCCCGCTTTTTTTACTCTTCTATTGAGCTAATTTTTTCGAGTGTCCCGCTTTTACGTGAAATTTCCCCATTATGCCCCGCTTTTTTAAATTCTATGTATAGTACATTTCTATTGCGTCCCGCCAAATTCAACGCTGCGTCCCGCTTTTATCATGGCTCAGGTTGGCATGTATACTATATTAATTTCCATCGTTTTTTTCTTACAGTTTGAACCTGTAAAGAAATAGTAAGAAAAACCGGTTTCGACTGTATATATAAATATACACACATTAATCGAGTTTTAATAGTAAGGATTTATCAGTTTTAGTAACTCACAAGCGCGCTTCGCTTGCTTGCGCTGCGCGCGGCTGGCGGACACTTAGTGTCCGCCGGAGGCTCCCTTCGGTCGCCTGGGGTCACATTGGTTAATTATAAGGGAGATATCATCTCTAAATATGTCCATCTTAGTTTTAAAATCGATATCAATCGAAAATTCACCAAATTTGTCAATTTGTGATGAGTAATGATGACATCATAACAAAGTGATGAGTCATCATTTTTCGATGATAGTTACATCATGCGTGAGAAATGTTAGTATACATATTCTATTAAAATTTCAGCCTTCTATCTCCTATAATGGCTGAGTTATGCCCGAATAACTGTGTTGCTTAACTTTTAAAAATGTTACAATGACGTCATAATTCCATGATGAGTCGACATTTTGGTCTGAGCTCAGAACTTACTGGAGCCATAGCCAAAAGACTCCCACATGCCAAAAATCAGCTTTCTGTGCCTGACAGTTTCTTCAATCAATTCGTTACAGATATATATATATATATATATATACACATACACAAACAAACAATAATCGAGTTTTAATAGTAAGGATATATGTATGTCTAAGCCAACGCAAAAATTCTCTAGTTTACTAATTGAGTAAGCAAACTGGAATAATTAAAATCCTAAAAATGTGTTAAACAATGCATTTCATTGAGTAGGCGAATTGACACCAATTCTAACTAACATTATTTGGATAATGAAGATACATACTATTGATAATTCACACTCCGTTGAGACAGTGGAAATATTCTACCAGAAAAATTCCCAAGGAAGCGTGAACGGGCATCCCATTGATCGCGGGCCAGGAATCTGTATGTGGGTCAAATTTGGCCCGCGGGCCGTATGTTGGGCAAGCCTGACGTAGATGCTCGTTGGTACCCGTGACTAACTCTATGCTTTTGGTGTGAATGCTTGCTTTACAGACTACCCTCAAATTGTCAGTGCATTATAGTATATCCTACTCTCCTCTGCTTCCCGTAAACGAATATTCTTTCTGTTAATTCGTTTGCTCCCTTTGTCAGCCTGATTTCAAACGGAATTGCTGATCAGGGGGAGGAGCCTCGCTCATTGATTAAAGTCATTAGCGCGTTCTTAAAATAAAAATAAAAACTTTAAATACCATTAGGCAGTGTGAGATAAACAGCTGACAAGTTTTTTGTTCACAGATTGTATACTAACATAGAAAGTATACTTCATCTTTGAATATCTTAGATGTACGTATTCTTGCTAAGATTGTGTAACCAGAACCATCTTACCTGATTCAAATACACATAATTACTTCGATGCTATTCTTATTTTAGAGTCATTGATATAATATCAAAATAATCACGTTTCTGAGAAGTAGTGAAATTTCTATTCCAATAAGTACTCATGTAAGTCAGCCCGGAAATTATTCTAATTCACTGTGTGAATAGAAGCTTTTTCTGAATCAGATTTAAAATTAGACAATCGCGCTTCCTTGCTTGCGCTGCGAGGCTTGCGAACACTGCGTGTCCGCAGAGGAATACAGACAATTCGTGACGGACAATTCGGGACAGGACAATTCGTGACAACCATAATGACCATAATGATTGGGTATGTACAGTGATGAATATAAACAATCTCCTTGTTTCAAATATGAATCCTTGGAGTATAGTACGAATATAAACGAATTCTTTATTACTACACACTATATTAAAAAATATTGGCATCGAGGATTTAATAATTTAATGTCTTGTCAACATCCTTCGATATGGAAATTTTAAAAAAGGAACAAGGATTGATTGAAATTAAACATGCATTTTATATAAGCGGGAGAAATCCTCCAAAAAGAAAATGTTATACGGATAAGGAGAGGGCTTTGAAAAACCTGATAGACGGTTATTTGACTCTCCCGAAGATGGAATTTTTGAAAGGAATTGCATACAGATTTGGATTTTGTAGTTAGTTCATGTAACCCTTCATCATGTTTATTAATTAATATTATAATCTTCATATTATCATCATGGTCATCATTATTTGAATTATTATTTCCATTTATCATCATTATAATTTATTATATTCTTGTTATCTCTCTAATATTAAATAACATCATAATAACTTATTTTGTTGTATTCGTGCTTTACAATCACAGTATATTTTAGATTCATAATGACCAGGGATGGAAACAGCTAAGCTGTTAACAGCTAGCAGCTGTTAACCTTAGAATGACGACGATTTTGGGGTCACTATTGACCCCACCTCGAACCAGTACGTAAACGACGATGGGGTCACTATTGACCCCATCCTGAACCAGTACGTAAACGACGATGGGGTCACTATTGACCCCATCCTGAACCAGTGCGTAAATGACGATGGGGTCACTATTGACCCCATCCCGAACCAGTGCGTAAACGACGATGGGGTCACTATTGACCCCATCCCGAACCAGTGCGTAAACGACGATGGGGTCACTATTGACCCCATCCTGAACCAGTGCGTAAACGACGATGGGGTCACTATTGACCCCATCCCGAACCAGTGCGTAAATGACGATGGGGTCACTATTGACCCCATCCCGAACCAGTGCGTAAATGACGATGGGGTCACTATTGACCCCATCCCGAACCAGTGCGTAAACGACGATGGGGTCACTATTGACCCCATCCTGAACCAGTGCGTAAACGACGATGGGGTCACTATTGACCCCATCCCGAACCAGTGCGTAAATGACGATGGGGTCACTATTGACCCCATCCCGAACCAGTGCGTAAACGACGATGGGGTCACTATTGACCCCATCCCGAACCAGTGCGTAAATGACGATGGGGTCACTATTGACCCCATCCCGAACCAGTGCGTAAACGACGATGGGGTCACTATTGACCCCATCCCGAACCAGTGCGTAAACGACGATGGGGTCACTATTGACCCCATCCCGAACCAGTGCGTAAACGACGATGGGGTCACTATTGACCCCATCCCGAACCAGTGGAATATCAAATATTTCTGTCCGTCTAGTGTAGTATTGTTAAGCTGGTTGAGAATAAGCTTGTTTAATAATGAAGAGAAAGAAAAGTACAAGTGAATATAGGTATAGGAAACTAGATAAAGTAGAAATCGAGTGTAATTATACTAGAGTAAGTACTAAGCCTATAATAAGAGTTACCACCCAAGCTGGTGTTCTAACCTAACTGTAACATCACTCCCCCTTTTGTCAATGTGGCGCTTGATCCTAAGTTGTATAGTCAGAGAGATGAGTTGGCCTTCTCCTCGTTCTTGCTGGATAGCGTCGTAGATCCGTGCTAGTACCGCCCGTCTCGGCTCCGTCCTCTGTTGAGCTCTCCCGTTCGTTTAGATCCGTAACTCCGTTAGGGTACTCAGAATCTGATTCATACGTACTTTCTTCATGGCTACTTCCGAGCTCGGGCTGTTCGTTATGGGAGTTTTCTCCTCTTGCAATGTGACCACCATCCATAGGATTATCCTCTCCCGACCCTCGTCGTACCTGAACCACAGCTGGTTGCTCACCAACGTACTCTTTACAATGGTTTAGGTGAACCCATTTGTCACGTGTTGCTAGGCGAAGCTTGACATTGGGTCCCTTTCGCCTGATTACAGTATAGGGTCCGTCAAAGCGTGGCGCCAAGGAGTCTTGTACCATGCTTCTTTTAAGCATTACATAATTCAGGGCTTTTCATAAGTTAAGACTCATGAACTTTAGAAATCGAGTCATCGAGTCCGACTCAATGACTCATGGAAAGCCCTGAAATAATTGTCTCCATTTGCGAATGTAAGCCTCCTCCAGTGGCCCAGTCCTAGAAAGTTATCTACACTCAATGATTAAACCTTGCAAAAGAAAGAACATAGAGGCGCAATTTAAAAGTACTTGTAAGAGATCAAAGGTAATAAAAGTTAAATAATTGTTCTAATTAATACAGGAAATATAAATGCAAATATTTCAAATATAGATTATGACTGCAACTGAATCTCAGCAGTATATCTATGGCATTTCGCGAGAATCTATCCTGGATGAATTGAATTTTCTGAAAGTAAGTTTTGAGCTTATCAAAATCTAATCCCGTGATTATGAAAATAAATTATAACTTATTACTATTGCACAGTATTTCTCATGGTTCTAAGAAATGAGATATATGCAATATATGCCTTATCGATTATTATGGAGTTGCACTATCGGGCTGTCGACCGATATTTTTGGAATTATTTTAATCCTTTATTCGTTCTGAAAAAAAAGGCTGACAAGTAAAACCATCTCTAATTTGTACACTTGCTATATTCTATTTCAAAGGAGGATGTAATCAATAAGTTAAAAGAGAAATCGTTTATTTCGGATCTACACGAAACTCTTCAAACTACTCTGAAGAAACAAATGTGTCCAACTATCACTGTCTTGTTTTCTGTCCTCAAAGATGTCACTCCTTTCGAAATGGTTTGTTATGTTAGGAATTAGGGATTTCTGAATGTATGTGACAGTTTGTAATACAATTGAATTTGAATTGGATTTGAATTTGGTTTCTATATAGAGAGAAGAGATGATGGAGATACTTCAGCATTGGGCAGAAGAAGCATTTGCTAATATGTTTGAAAACCCAACTCTTCAGAGTCGACATTGTATTGAATATGCCCACAAAGTTTTATACCCAGTTGTAAGTAGCTATTTCAAGTTTATTCAAAGTGCAGTTGTCGTTTCAGGTTTGATATACGTTTATATGATTGGATATTATTATCTAGATTTGTGAACAGCTTGAACTGGAATTAATTAACAGAAGAAACTGAAAACTTCAAGTTACCAACCCTGCCCAAATTAGGACCTTTTTTTCACCCTATTACAGAGCAATGGCAAAGGGAGAAATGTCTGCAGCTTGGAATAAGTTTTATGGAAATTTTCGAACAACAACAAACACTCACCGGCTCGCTTCTTTCTAAATTCATTCCAATGCAAACGGAGAAAATTGGAAAATATGGTAATTGCTTTTTCAGATGCATATCTAAGATGCTATCAGGAACTGAAGCCCATCATATCAAACTCAGAGCCGAAGTCTGTAGGTATATAGTGACGAATGGAAAATCAATAATCCAACGATATCTTAGGACATTCAGCAAGGATGTGTCTCCAATATCATATATGAAGGAGTCCGCAATGACAGAGAATGGCATATGGGCAACTGATGTCGAGGTGATGGCCATAACTTGTATGTTGAATTCAGACGTTTATATTTCTACAGAACAGTTTAATGTTAACGAATTCTGGAAAAGAAATACCTGGAACAGATATTCTGGCTGTATTGATCATACTAGAGATCCTCAAACTGTCTCTCTTTACATTTCAAATTTAAATCATAACCATTATGAGCCAGTTGTTCGCCTAATGAACTCTGGATATGACTCCATTAAGATACACGACTCTAGCGACAATCCTTAGGAATTCACGCAAACTAAGACGAGTCAAGGGAACTGCTTGGGATTCATTGGGGAAAAAACACCTGTTTTTCAATAGGGGCTCAGACTAGTTCTGGGTCTTACCCTAGCCGGGTAACTGATGATGACCTATGGAGGGTCGAAACCTAGAACAGTTAGCTTTAGGATATATGTACTAAATATATGGACAATATGCTAAATATAATATATTTTTCTAATATAGAAATCTAAATAAGTCAGATGTCCAAGTTACAAAGCAACAGAATAGACACAGACGATCAATGATTTCGTGCGAATCCTGATTTAATTATAGGAGGGCATTGGACCAAATTCAAAACGCTCCCGACATTTAGAGTGACAACCTAAAGTAGCAAGAAGGCACAGTTTATCGTTATAAATCCATACTTTAAAACTATCATTGGACTGGAGCAGGACCTGCACCTGGATTACTCAAAGACATGATTATAATACTGTTAATATTATAGTAATACGACAAATTAAATATACCTGTCTGTTTGTTTAATTTAAGATAAATTACCATCTTGGGATTAGTTTAATGACAATTGAACAACATATTCACCATCATACTTAACATGATATACTGTGTCGAGTTACGATAGAAATGTGTGTCGAGTTACGATAGAAATGTGTGTCGAATTACGATAAAAATGTGTCAAGTTACGATAGATAATGTACATCCATGGTGTGTGTCAAGTTACGATGCGTGTCAAGTTACGATGAAACAGGTCTACCATTAAGAGGCAGTACCGATAGCCTCCTTCCGCCCACGGTAAGGTACCGACATCAATCCCGACGGCATAACCAGGTATGCCTTTACTGATATCCATCTCCTGGACTGGTTCCCTACCCTTGTTCATGGGCTTAGCGCGGTGACATGTGAGACATCCTCGACAGTACATTCTCGTGTCCCGATTCATTTTGATCCAGAAATAGGAGTTCCTGAGCGATTGTAGAGTTCCGTTTGCTCCTAGGTGATGCTGCGAGTGTACCCTCTCCAGGACCTCTAAACGTGTTTTCTGTGGTACGATTATTCGATTCTCAAATAGAAGTATTCCATTCTGTATGTTCAGTTTTTCTCCGACTCCTTTCAACTGTCCCTTGCTTACCCCTCCTTGACTCTGAATTTGGCTTACGGCATCACGAATTACTGGGTCCTCCCGTTGTCCCCTTTCGATCTTGCGTTGTAAAGCTTCTCTTGAATGGACTTGAAATACCTTCTCTTCGAACATATCTTCCGCGTTGACGTCTTCATCTAGTTCTTGGTCTGGCTTACGGCTCAGATAGTCTGCCACGTTATCCTTGCCAGATCGAGTCTCTATCCGTAGTGGAATCTCTTGCAGCTCCATGAGCCAGCGGGTAAATGTGGGCTTGGGGTCTCTTTGGGTTAGGATCCATTTCAAAGGACTGTGATCTGTATGTAGGACCACTCCCACCGATCCTTTCAAGTAAACGGCCCATTTACGTGATGCCGCGATGGCCGCCCATGCCTCCAGTTGACCCGCTGAGTAGTTGCGTTGACTTGAGCTGAGGGCCGATGAAAAATATTCAATTGGTCTAATTTTCCCAGTCCTCTCATCCATTTGTCCGAGTACACCTCCAACTCCGGTTGCGCAAGCGTCTGTTTCAATATGAAACTCCCGTTCCCAACACGGATATGTGAGCATAACTGGCTCCTTCAATAACCGATTCCTTAGCTCGTCGAATGCGCGCTCGCATTGCTCATCCCAGTACCATTTTTGCCCCGTCCTGGTGAGAGTATAAAGCGGTTCGGCCACCATTGAGAAATTCCTTATGTAGCAACGGTAGTAGTTTGCCATACCGAGGTATCTCTGGAGCTCTTTGACGTTATTTGGCCTGGAGAAGCTGTGCACCCTTTTGGCATAACCTGTTAGAGGACTCCTTCCCTCCTCTGAAATCCAGTGCCCCAGGAATTCCACACCACGATATGCTAGCCTACATTTGTCCTTCCTAAGTTGCAGCCCTGCAAACTCCAATCGTTGAAATACGTCTCTCAGGTTGGATAGATGCTCTTCAAAGCTGTTGAAAAATATCAGTATGTCGTCAACGAAACTTTCTGCGTTTGAAACTCCTCTCAATGCCCTGTCTATGAGTCTCCGAAAGGTAGCCTGGCTATTACATAAGCCAAACGGCATTACTATCATTTCAAACAGGCCGCGTGGGGTATGAAACGCAGTCTTCTCAATATCGGATTCCCGGATAGGCACAGTCCAATAGGCGCTAGCGATATCTAGTTTACTAAAGAAGCAGCTACCTCTCAGTTTGTCGAAAATACGGTTTGGCAAGCTGTACTGGTCTCGTTTCGTTATCGCGTTCAAGCGTCGGTAATCCACGGCAAATCGCAGACTACCGTCCTTCTTCTTCACTAACACAACGTCAGAACTCCACGGTGAGTTACTAGGTCGGCATATTGGCGGATTGGCTCCCATCATCTCCTCGAGCTGGTGGTTTATTTCTGTTTCCCAGCTAGGTGGTACTCGACGCGGTCTGGGACTCTGTGGGGGATTGTCAGCAGTGACTATTGCGTGGTGTACATCAAACTTTGTACGAGTGGGTTGTCTTCTATTCCTGGAGAAGATTCCTTCGTACTGCAATGCCAGAGCCTCAATCAAATTTCTTTGTCCTTCTACCAATTCGGGGCCCAGTAGTTCGACCGTCTCCTCTGCTATACTCCCGTCGAGTTCTTCCTCACGTTTAACCACCTGCGCTCTGGCTAGGGGCGTGGCTCCTTTTACAGTATTCTCTACATCCAACCAGTGTTTGCCCAGCTTGATACGGTCCCTCTCGAAATCGAACTCCATCGACCCTAGTTTCTGCATAAATGTACGGCCCAACAAAAGAGTTGGTTCATCCGTGTCCAAGATCTGGATTCGTTGGGTTGTCGGCTCTCCTTTTTCAATCCGTATTTCGGCGTCTGCGTAGCCTAGGACAGGGACAGGGTTACTACAAAGTCCATACACGTCTGTTGGGTTTGCGATCATCGACTCGAAGAGTTTCGTTTTCTTTGCTGTGTTGCTGTCCATTACGCAGGGACTTGCTCCTGTATCTAAGATTGCGGCTAACCGTTCCCCTCCTATAATAACGTGTACTGATACGGCGCCTTCCCCTGTTGACACTTGAAGAATTCGTTCTTTACCTCTCCAATTCGCTTGATTTCTGCTATCCTTTCCATGATCCCATCTACCCTGGAAACGATTTGCTCGATATCCTGTCTGTTGATACGTCTCGTATCTACGTTCTGGGCAATTTCTAGCGAGATGTCCTGGTTTTCCACAACCGTAGCAAATTAACACTTGGTTTTGAGGTGCGGGCCACCTTCGCCCTGGAGGCCTAGTCTTCCTGGAGTTGACGAAATTCACATCTCTGTTTACTTCAACATTCGTTCGGTTTCGTTCCCAATCTTGCTTTAATCTGAGTCGTGCCGTTTCTGTATCGTCTTCATCCTCAGATTCCTGTGGTTCTCTCTCGTTTTCTCTTTTGGAGGTTTCGATGCGTGCGATTCTCTCTACCGGTACGCCTCTGAATCCTTTGCCTAAGGGAATACCTTTAAGGAGCAGAGCCCTTTTTACTTCTCCTGTCATCTTCAATGCGTCATCCTCCGACAGTTCTTCCCGTGTTCTGATCCACTCCTTGAGCTTCGCTTGTACCTCCTGAGGCATCTGTGAAACGAAAAAAACCGCACGCATGCCTGGGAGTTAATTCGGACTGGAGCGCCTCGTCGAGAAATCGCACAAAAAAATCCAAAGCTAGTTATCCAGGTGGCCATGTCAGATTCTTGAACCTTTCCGCTGCTGCAAACACGTCCTTCTCTGGACCTAGTCGTTCTCTTAAGAATTCGAAGGCGGCGGTAATAGTATTCAGTTCGAGTACCTTTAGTACTGTCTTCTCTTCGAGCTTTCCCCTCTTCACATATGCTGGAAGGAGTCTAATAGCTGCTTTTTCCCCTTCCTGCGTCCCGATGAGAGTAGACACAGCGGCGGTGAAGAAAGGTTGCCAAGAGGCTATTATTTGACCCTCTCTAAGGGGGAGGCACGCTGACGGCGACTGGAGTGGCCATTTACCTGATAACACTTGTACTTATGTTAAGCTGGTTGAGAATAGGCTTGTTTAATAATGAAGAGAAAGAAAAGTACAAGTGAATATAGGTCTAGGATACTAGATAAAGTAGAAATCGAGTGTAATTATACTAGAGTAAGTACTAAGCCTATAATAAGAGTTACCACCCAAGCTGGTGTTCTAACCTAACTGTAACAGTATATTGAAATGCGAGCTATATCCACTGCATAAATCAATCAATAGTAATCAATTTCCTGTGAGATACTGATTAATAACGACAATATATGCGGGTTGCTAAATATTGATGCTGGCGGAACTGAAACATGTTTTATTAACAGTGGCCTGTTTCATCGAATTTTCACTTGCATCAAATATTCACTCGCGCCTATAGGATACAATTACTAAAGCAATCAATTAAATTTTACTCGCATAAGGGATACAGTAATCAATGCATCTCTATTCTAAAAGTTATTCTAATTGGTGAAAAAACAAAACGTCTTATGACATTGGTGCATTTTTTATAAACTTATACCCTTAGTTTATATATTCACAGGTATGTAGTAATATCCTTACTATTAAAACTCGATTAATGTGTATATATATATATTGTTTTTACAAAAACTGTCCCCCCCTAACTATACGCACTATGATTTATGATCCTATGTGAAGCTTGGAAAATTCCTGCAATTATTTGCTTTACTACTTTGATGACGATACACAATTAATAAATCATGATAAAATAACTTCTATTTACTATGCAAACTGTTTACCACTGAATAATAGTAACCTGGGTCAAAACAAAATTAAATTTTCATACCAGAACTAAGTAAAAACTTGATTTACACTTAACTTTTGCTTGTGAATACCAACTTAAACTTAAACTAAGTCTTGCTCAAACTGTTTTAACTTAAATTTAATCTTAGTTTATTGCTTAAAATTAATTATACAAACGAATTTTAAAAACAGATTTATGTAAACAGCTAAACAAGTACTGTTTTCAAATCATAGCAATGTACAAAGTATGCATACATATTTTCATTATTATCATGCGTTTCTGACTACCGCATTGGATGGATAATATGTATTGTCATTTTGGTGATCTATACAGTGAAACAAATAATTGCTAGGTTTTACAGGCTTCACATATGATGAAAATCATAGCATATTTAGGGGGAACAGATTTTGTAAAGGGGGACAGTTTTTGTAAAGTAAGATGGATGTTTTACAAAATCTATCATAGTATGTTTAGGGGGACAGATTTTGTAGGGCGGACACCTTTTGTAACGTACCATGGATATGTTACAAAATATGTCCCCCTTGACAGATTTTGTAGGGGGACACTTTTTGTAAAAACAATATGTGTATATATCTATATCTATCTGTAACGAATTGATTGAAGAAAATGCCAGGTGTAGAAAGCTGATTTTTGGCATGTGGGAGTCTTTTGGCTATGGCTCCAGTAAGTTCTGAGCTCAGACGAAAATGTCGACTCATCATGGAATTATGACGTCATTGTCACATTTTTAAAAGTTAAGCGACACAGTTATTCGAGCATAACTCCATTATTGGAGATAGAAGGCTAAAATTTTAATAGAATCTTTATACTAACACGTCTCACATATGATGCAACTATCATCAGTTAATGATGACTCATCACTTTGTTATGACGTCATCATTCCACATCAAAAATTTTAAAATTGACAAATTTAGTGATTTTTCGTGCGATATCGATTATAATAGTTGAACAAACATATTTAGAGATTTTATTTCCATTATAATTAATCAATGGTGACCACAGGCGCCCAAAGGGCGCCTCCGGCGAACACAGTGTCCGCCATCCGCGCAGCGAAAGCATACAAAAAATATTAAAAATATTGCAATATTATATAACTTTGAGCAATATTATAATAGGCGT
Organism: Aphrocallistes beatrix; assembly: GCA_963281255.1. Taxonomy (NCBI): domain Eukaryota; kingdom Metazoa; phylum Porifera; class Hexactinellida; order Sceptrulophora; family Aphrocallistidae; genus Aphrocallistes; species Aphrocallistes beatrix. The sequence goes on along the minus strand of OY725499.1, from coordinate 978,175 downwards.
TATTTCCCTCCCTTCTCCTCACATCTAATTTGCGACGCCCCTCTGCGTCAGTTATTTATCCCCCTCTACCTATTGGTCCGTATCTCGTATGTATTAATTTTCAATAAAATTGTGGTGATTGGCACGTATTTGGGTATGCATATTGAAAAATGAGTATTTGGGTTAGCAAACATGACTTACTCTAGTGATGACGATATTATTCCAAGTCATTTCATGTTTCGAATTAGTATCATCAAAGAAGCATTCTGTTTTTGTCATCCTGAATTATTTATGAATGTGGAGGAATATGCACATGAATATATCTCTATATGAATGCAACTTCTGTTTATTTATTTGATTTGAAACTTAATTCTCTTCCTTCATCCACTAATCAACTCTGCTGTAGATAATCATTTTAGTGGTAATTATCTATATAATCGATTCGACCTCTGTACAATGAAAACATTTTCTACTGGTAGGTAGCTAATTATATTATATTTATTTATTAAAAATATTTGTTCATGTTTAATCAATATCTGATATTAAATCGTTTTCTAAACATTCAAATTACCCAATTAAAAGCTTTCTATTGAATCTCTCCAAAGGTTAATAGTTATTAATAATATATATATCACCCTGTACCATAATGAGTCATATATTTACGAACAGTGAGGTACCGATGAATATTGTGCCTCCACACCTTCTCTCCCTATTCAGATAATGTTGTAATTATACTATTGCGATATCCCTCATTTTATTCATATAATATTTAGAAAATTTTAAGTCGGTGCTTACATTCTGAAAAAATCTTAGCGCAACATTTTTGAATAATTTGTGTTTTTAAATATTCTTCATAGCGCTGCCAATGTAGAAATTATACATTGAAAAAATATATTTGCAATTTATTTGGTTTACTTGGAGTATCGGCGTTATATACGTCAGTACGAGAATAAATGTATTTTACTGAAATATTTCTTACAAATACAGTCGAACCTGCTATAACGGCCACTCTATATAGCAGTCACTGTCTATAGCGGTCACCAATGCAAAGTCCCGTCCGAAATTCCATTATATTGAATCTGTGTAAAGAGGTTACCTGCTCAACGTGGCCAGCGGCCACCCATTTGTAGTCCCTTACTGACCATAAAATTGTGTATAATAGCCATTACTTGTCTATAACAGCCATCACCTTTTTTGTGTTTATTACAGGACATGTTACGAACGATAAACAAGTTTCATGTAATTACTTCAAGTAATGGAACTACATGTAGTAACTATGTTTCATTCTAGATAGGGGTAAGACAATCGCCTGCATATAACGGCCAATTTTGTCCAGTCCCTGGGTGGCCGTTATATACAGGTTCCACTGTACTGTTAAAGTGAATGAATTTGTGTATATATTTTTTGAAAATGATACAATTAAAGTGTAGGGAACTCGATAGTATCCTACTATTAATTAATAATTATCACTCGATTAATGTATGTGTATCTATCTAGTTTCTAGTATCTGTACCGAATTGATTGAAGAAACTGCGAGGCACAAGAAGCAGATTTTGGCATGTTGGCTATGGCTCCACTAAGTACGGAGGTCAGACGAAAATGAAAATTTGTGATTTTTCGTGCGATATCGATTATAACATTAGGACAGACGTATTTAGAGAGTTTATCTCCCTTATAATTAATCAATGTGAACTCAGGTGCACAGGTCTGCCCGGACCAAATATTCCATAACCTTTTTTGTTTGTAATACGTAGTTACTAGCTTAAATTTTATTCTTTATGGACCATCCAACCTCTTCTAACCTTGAAGATTCCTTTGAACGTCCACATATTCCAATTGATTCAGATGATTCAGACGAATCAATTAATTTGGATAACATAGAAACGGAGTCGCTTAAATCTAATTCTTCTTTGTCCATTGAAGATTCAGAAGAAGGAACCTCTGGTTCAGAAACCGGATCTGTCGTTTCCCAGATGGAAATATTGAACGATGATGCATCTAGTGTATTTGTAGGTGCGGATGGAACCAGATGGTTCGATAAGTTTGATACCTCAACTTTTGAAGACTTCGAATCTTTTGGACCCAAAATAAATACAATAAAATGTAGCGAGTGTACCAAGCCATTGGGTAAGTAAATTAATTATTATAAATTATGCAACTTTAGTTATCTATACTATTAAAATGCGGTGTATTGATTGATCTATATGCAAGCTTTACTTGCGCTATTCGGCTAGCAGACACTGCATCTGCCTCAGGCACCCTTGGTTTTCCCTTTGATTCACTTGGAAATTTTTAATGCAACACTGTCAATTTAATGTAGCAAAATTGTTTTTCTAATGTGCACCCTCATACAAAAAGCTTCATTTGAATATTTAATAACTTATTAACAATGAACACTACGAGTAGTCATTATTTTGTTGATCGTATACATTGTGTGATGCATAATGCTATTTACTGTTTACATTCATAGTCAACTTAATTCTGAAGTACTTGAAGTTGATTGGTTACTACAATTTTTCACCTACGTATCTCGGCCAACTGTTAAATTTCACTTTGATATTCGAGCTCATTTGGAGACCATTTGGAGACCGTTTTTATCTATAATCGTGCCAAATTTTTCTCAATCTTATTCTTAACCGGCAATGCCAAATTTCATTCTCTAGCGCCAGGCAGTTGTTTAATTATTTCGCACGAGCAAACAATAAAAATGTCAGTCGACAAACTGATGATACAACTCCATTAAGTGACTCGTAAGGCATTTGCATAATACACATCCATAATTGCGTTTTAAATTAATATTCACCATGTCAACCATTGGGATTTAGTTTAGGGAGTTATTGTGGTTTAGTTTTATGCATTGAGTCAGGTATATCCCTATTAGTAAATAAAATGAAAGCCAACAATACGAGGGTGACTCAGTAAGTTTCGAGCCTGGAGTAGTTGCTTCCGTTTGATTGTGTTGAAAATTCAGGATTATTCATCTACCTATTATTATCTTTGGCTTAAGTTTAATTTCAATCGGACAAGTTTCTAAAATATTATGCCGCATATAATGGAGTGTCCATGTGGATTCTAACACATTTACAAGCCATTTCCTATGGGATTTTTATTAATTATCTTCATGGAAAAATGATAGCTGGAAACAAACATTTGCCGATTAAATATTATCAATTATGCGATATATTCCCACTGGGGAGATTCTATGATTGTCATACTTAAATTTCGTATGCAAAACAAAAAGATATCCCAATTCAACAATTGTGGTTGTGTTTTCATAGATGTTAAAAAAAAATATCATAGACAATTTTTTCATCACAATATTTTAGAAACTTGTCCGATTTAAATTAACCTTAAAGCCAAAGATAATAAAATGTCGATCGACAGACCGAAAGTGCAGCTCCAGGAAGTGACTCGAAGGAACATGTAATATAAATATCGGAATACGTCGGGAAATATTCATTTTAGGGCATTCTAAGTGTGAAATTTGGAATCTACATATAAAAATACCTTATAATATCCGTTGAGAGCTCCCTTTTAGCTTAAAATAAGATTTTTTCAATAGGTGTGAGAATATGTACTTTATATATCAATATTTAATAGCTCATAAAATATCCACATTATTTCTTTCAAAGTGCGAAAATCGGAATCTACATATTAAAATATCCTATATTAGCTGTTGAGAACTCGGTTTTAGCTCAAAATAAGATTTTTTTCAAAAGGTGTAAAATATGTATTTATACATATGTTAGAAACTGATAAAATATTTAGATTATCACTTTCAAAGAGTGAAAATCGGAATCTACATATTAAAATATCCTACATTAGCCGTTGAGAACTCGCTTATATCTTTAAACAAAGCTTCGCAGTGGAGGTGTTAAAATATGAATATGTACTTAATAAAAACCGGAAGTGATGAGATTTTGCGAAAAAATGTTGACGGTGCACATCTACACCATAAAGAGATCCTACAGGCGAAATTTGGTAAAAATCGGACTGTTAGATTTTGTAGTAGCCCGCGTACGGACATACATACATACATACGGACGGACGAGATACTCCGTCCATGCCATAAGGGCATCTCCCTATAGGAGCTGCACTAATAATAGGTTGGTGAATAATCGTAGGAATTTTCAGCACAATCAAACAGAAGCAAATAACTCCAGGCTCGAAACTTCCTGAGTGACCCTCGTAATGTTAAATCTCTGGATTCTGATTGGCTATACATTTTGACACCTTTTGTGAAAAGGCGTGAACAGAATTTGCACCCAGGTTCAAATCTCCACAATATAAAACATATTGCAACAATTGAGTGGGAAGGTGTGAATATTAGTCATTATTGCACAGTACATTGTTGATTAATTACGGGATAGCTTAATATGTTTAAATTCTGCCATACTCTTATATATATATATCAAGGTTGAAACCGCTTCAACCAAATACTAATTTAACCGAATAATGGTCAGACCAAATCATTTGGTTAACCGAATAATGGTCCAACCGAATAATTTGGTTAACCGAATAATTCGGTTAACCGAATAATTTGGTCAACCGAATAATTTGGTTTACCAAATAATTTGCATGCTTTCCTAACACAATCACTATATATTCAATATATAAACATTTATAAAAAATATAATTAAGTATATATGTAGGCCTATTAGATTTATTTGTGTTCAGACCACCACATGTAAGAACATGTGATTGTGTTGGGAAAGCATGCAAATTATTTGGTAGACCAAATTATTCGGTTGACCAAATTATTTGGTTGACCAAATTTTTCGGTTGACTAAATTAATTGGTTACAAACCGAATATCAACTATTTGCAAATAATATTTGGTTAAACCGAATAATCAACTATTCGGTTGTAATCCTGCTTTAAATATGTTTATCATTGTGGTAAGAAGTCAGCTATTGATTCAAAACAAGGGGAAATTTTATTGGTTAATAATTATATAGATGATTAATACCTAATTATTTACAAATTATACAAATCTAGCCAGGCGCTGCTGGCATATACGGTACGCTTTCCTGCAGTACACAGTACAGAAATACTTCTGCGGATCTATGGGCAAGGGAAAAAAAGTTGTGAGCGATATTTCGCTAAAAAATAAAGCCATGTGATTAAATCCAAAATTGACTGTATTAAACTATTCAATAATTAATCAACAAGGCACTGTGCGATAATAATTAGCATTCACACCTTCCCACTTAATTTGCCAGACTAAATACCATTGTATCAGGAGACTATACAAATAATTCCAGATTAAATATACGTGTAACCCGAACAAATATATGATTGTGACTGTAATAAAGCCATACAAATAATTCACAGTTCTAATTTATAAACCAGGGAGATCAAATTTGGAAATTGACTAATTTTATAACAAATTTGTTCCAAGAGGAACCTCACTACAACAGGACAAATATTGCTTAACATAGAGATGGACATAGCTTCATATGAATCTGACTGAGATAAAGACTCTGGATCTAACTTTTTTCATGAGAAACGATTACCGAAAATCAATTTTTAGACATTTACCTATGAGCAATAATTCGATTGCATTGGTTTTTACGCTATGTATATCTACGTATTTCCTTTTTTTTTTGTTCGTTTGAAAGTTCATTTCACTATCAAAGTTGTAGCTCAAATGTGAGGATAAAAACTTGAATATTGATACTCTATACATCAACATGTAATTTTTATATACATACTTCTAATAATGCCTCTAATTTCTATGAAGTTACGTAATTCCTTTGGGTGTTAATTTCCATGTATTAAATTCCCTGTTTGACATAAATTTCCAGCACAGTTATATTTGTACATATTCAGGGATTACTCCCGCCAAAAATACCTCCCGAAATGGAGATATGGAGTTCCCCAATCTAGATCCGTATAAGATATCCAATTAGTCTAATTCGATTTCTCTGTACAGTTCTTGATTTTTCTTATTCATTTGAGTTAATTATATGTATTTGAAAAGTTCTTCCTCTCGATCGCGGTAATTTTGTGTGTTAAAAATGTATTGCACAAAATCGCATTAATTTCCTATAATAATTTAGACAGGACAGCGAATATGGCCAGTTATAGTTAGGCATCATTCATTTAAGGAGTAAGAAGTATATATATGAATACCGGTAACCAATTTTTATTTCTTCATGAATTAATTGTATTGATTAGATTGTTTATTTTGTTAATGCTTACTAATTTATATTTTTAGATTTCTTTCAGCTATTTTTTACTGAAACATTATGTGGAACGATTCTAAATTATACTAATGTAAAATTGAATGAATTTTTAGGAAAAAATTCAGGAAAAAAGAATTGCTATTTGACCGACTTCACATATGATGAATTAAATGGATTTTTTGGGTTATTAATTGCGACAGGAGTATTCCATTCGAGTAGGGAGTCAATTGTAGACTTGTACTCCGATGATGAAAATAGATCCAAGCCGATATATAAAGCAACAATGGCTAGAGACCGATTCAAGGCGTTACTTAAATATTTAAGGTTTGATGACCAAGCTACCCGAATTGAGCGAAAAAAAAGTGATAAACTTGCACCAATCCGTGATGTATTTGAAGAGATAAACAACTCATTTAGACAAATGTATACTCCTGGTACATGGGTTACAGTAGATGAACATTTAATGCGGTATAGAGGAAAATGCTCTTTTAAGCAGTATATGCCTAGAAAACCAGACCGATATGGTCTAAAGGTTTGGGTATTAGCGGACGCTAAGACTTTTTACCCCTATAATTTAGAAATATATACTGGAAAAACTTCTTTAAAAAATACACCTGAAGAAATCGTACTGAGATTAACATCTCCTTTGAAATCTGGGCACATTGTAGTAGGAGATAATTATTTTACTTCCTTGAAACTTTCTGGGAAACTCCTACGGGATCGAAATATTGGATATCTAGGTACAATTCGCAAGAGGCGAAGAGAAATACCACGAAATTTATACGATACGAAAACACGCTCCATTTATTCTTCAACTTTTATTTACACTGATAAGCATGTTCTTGTGTCATACGTTCCAAAAAGGTTACGGAATGTATTTTTGTTGAGTAACGTCCATAAAAAAATAACGATACCGAGTGGTTTAAAAAGAAAATCTAACATTATTATTGATTATAATAAGGGAAAGTGCGGGGTCGACAAACTTGATCAAGCATTAAAAGAGTACCGTTGTTACAGATCAACCCGTAGGTGGCCATGCGTAGTTTTTTTTGACCTAATTGGGTTTGCATGTTTAGCCGCATGGACACTATATTCTATTAAATTTCCCCAATGTCCCCTGGTTAAAAGAAAAAACAGGAAAGAATTTCTTTATATTTTATCCAAACAACTATGCAATACCTTGATATTAAAGAGAAAAATGTCACCTAATTTCAAATATTGTAGTAATTTAATAAAAAAGGCTGCAACTACGTCGTTAAATTTAAGTAACTTTCCCCAAGTAGATGAATCTTCCCAACCTGTACAAATATCATCTGATCCTACAGTTAATATTGTTAGTTCACCTACTGGGATTCAACCTTTAATACAGTCACCCATTCAAATTTCTCCGCTTATTGAGGCTCAGGAGGGGTTCCTTCCAGCTAAATTATCCCTTCCTCTAGGTCTAAATCCACCCAAAGTGGTTAAATCCAAAACTAAGCGGGGAAGATGCGCTGAATGTAGTAGACAATCGGATAAAAAATTTTCTAAGAACTGTTATTGTTGCGAACACATTATTTGTCCGGAACATTCAAAATTATATTGTATTTGTATCACTTGCCAGCGTGACATGACTTAGTGCAGCATTTTTAATTTATTTACATTATTTTCAAATTATTTTTTAATACTTTTGATTGGCTTGAATTTTGAATAATTCTTGAATACATTCTATCTTATTACCAAAATTAAGATTATTTTTTGATAATTACACACTCATTTTATGTTAGGTACACTCGAATTCTCTTGGGGCCTGTGCCCCAACTGGCCTCACCCTCTAGCCGCCACTGATTAATTATAAGGATGATAATATCTCTAAATACGTCTGTCTACGTTATAATCGATACAAGTCGAAAAATCATGTGGTGTTATATAACTAGCGGCAGAGAAATTCAATCAAAAAAGCGACCGAAATCAAAAGGTTCGTTATGTATATTGCATCAGGATATGATGCATATTGTCCAATGAGAGAAGCATTATGCATATTGACTCAGAAAATAGCATTATGCATATTGCCTAGGCATGATGCAAAATGGCCAATTTCTCATATTGCCCATAACATTTATATGTATATGTTACAGGGTATCTGTAAAATCAGGGTAATTGTAATTACCCTGATTTTTTTAGGGTAATTGTAATTACCCTGGTTCAATCAGGGTAATTGTAATTACCCTGACTTTTTCAGGGTAATTGTAATTACTTTGTTTTTTTAGGTTAATTATAGTGACCACTCATTGTATAGTGGATCATTTGTATAGGCACAACTTGGGCCATTTTCACATGTCCATCCAGATTTGCTCAGCCTGTAATACACAAGTACGGGAAACACAATTTAGCTCACCTAAGAGCAATTGTCCTATTAATAGGATTCCTCAATTGACAGTTGCATTGTAACAGGTAACATTGTAAGGTATTTCTCTCATAATTAGTTCGCCTATTTAAAAGCGATTTCAGTAGATATGCGACTTGCTTTTAGGCCAAAGCACACTCTACTTATATAAATTTCTGACTTTGTAAAAACAAACATAAAGCATTTCGACATAATTTGCGATACCTTGTAATAAACGCATCTCCATAAACAAGGTATGTTTTGATAATATACTTTTGTTAATCAATGAATCTTGCAATACTAGTCACGAAAAGTTTTGAAAGTGAAAATATGTAAATAATAATTAAAACAAATGTACTGTTGATATAAACAATGTATTGATGTGATTGATCTAGATGGGTCCTATAATTAACAAAAATACGCACTATCTGAATAATGACAATGTTACATTTTTTCCTACATACCTACTTTTTCTAAATTCTAAACTGAATATTATTTTTTATTGCAGCAAACTAAACTAGAATGACATCGCGAGTTACACATAACACTTGCTTTGAAGCATTTGCACCGATTTGTTTGGCATCTTTTACTCCCAGTACAATTACACTTCACAAATCCTTGGCCTCCACATTTTGATTCAAACTGTACTGCCTGACGAAGTGATATCTCGGAGTTTAAATTAAGCTCATCATCAGTTATTAGTTTATGTAGACATAGATCAAACTGGTTACGAGAGTATTTACCTTTTAAGATACCTCCCCGAACTGCAATTGTGTACATGTCGTTTTCATCGCGATTTCTTATAACACCAAGGAGATTACGCGGATCACTGCGACCTCTATCAATCAATGGTACAGGAACTGTAACATTATCGCCACACTCACCAGCAACCATGATAATACGGCTACGTTTGACCATGCGTTCAGCTTGACTCAATTGAGCCTCAGAAACTCTTTTGCGTTTTTCAGAGATAACATTTTGCCTAGAGGAAATGGCAGAATCAGTTGTTCGTGTCACATTGGTACTATCCTTTAATGTTTGTACATTTATAGTAGTCATTTCTAGTTCCATAGCGGTATTATCCATAAGAGACTGTATATTTGTATTATCCAGAACTGATGACTCAATTGTGGAGTCCATGTCTTGATGTGTGCTAGTAGTATCGTTGTCCAAAGGAACACTGGTACTATCTAGGGGTAGTTGCAAATTTGTAGAGTCTGTTGCCAAAATAGATTCTGTCATTGACGAAGTTTGAAAAATAGCCATGAGATCATCTTCTGTAAGCATTTTATGTAAAATCTCCTGTGGCAAATTGGCCGTTGTAAGGCCAACTTTAGCATCTGAACCAAATAGTGCTGCAAACGGAGAACACTTTATCCCACTATGGTAGCTGTAGTTCTTTTGAAATTGAACAAATTTGAGTCCTAACGTCCAATTGTTGGTTGAATTGTCACCTAGCCATGCTATAAGCATATCCTTAATATCGCCGTTTGCTCGTTCTACTGACCCCTGGCTCTGGGGATGGCGTGGTTTGCCATGCACAATCACAAGATCGGGCCAGAATCCTTTTAGTTCATTCACAACCTGTGCTGTGAATTCGGTCCCATTGTCAGACTGTAAGATTGCCGGAGCGCCAAAATTCAGAAATACATCCATCAGGTGAAATGCGACACAAGCAGCACGTTTGTTAGGCAGGGGGCGGAGCATGCAATATTTTGTCAAATGATCCTGGTAGACCATAATAAATCTGTACTCCCCTTGAGGCATTGATTGCATATCAATCAAATCTACCTGCCCTCTTGAACAATAATCCTGAGTGAGTATAGGACGCACAACAATGCCTTTAGTAGTGGTTCGCTTATTTTTACGCTGACACTCTATACAAAACGATTTAAAAAGAGTAAGGACATCATCAGTAATATTCGCATATTTTTTCCGGATTTCTTTGCCCATTTTATCACGCCCACCATGACCAGTAGCATTATGAGCTCGTTTAACAACATCATACACATTTTCTAAAGCTACATAGTATATAGGGATATCATCAGGTCTGTTTTGCTTTTTTATCACTTTTTGAACATCACCACATACTAGCACATCAAACTTGCGTAACAAATAATATTGGTGATTAGTCTTTGAATTTGCTTGTTTCGCCTCAATAATGTCACTAATAAGGAGTTCGTACTCTTCTTTCGTTATCAAAGCACTCTTTTGACGATCTTGTATAGAAGACAAACTTTTAAGAAATTCAGTAGTAAAGCGGTTTTGCATTTCATTATTATCCATCACAAAGAATATAGTTTGCTAAAAAAATTAACAGGTAATCATTTTTCCTAATGTAAATGATCATTATCTGAAATAAATATACAGTAATATCAATAGTACACTATTACAATGGGCATAGGAGCAACTAGGTTGGCATTTGCCCACCCTGAATTTCCCCCCCTGAATTCGCCCCCTTCCATACTATAAGTTAACAATTATACCACCTAAGTACCATATTAGGAAGTGGAGTTTTCTAAATGTAATTGTGTAACTTATAAAACTCAACTGGTACATTAATGGGTGTGTTATATGTACTATGTACTATGTATTTTCAGAAATTTTACAAGTTTCAAATAGGCTGTTAGATGTTCTCATCTAGAAAATTATAATTGAATTTTAACCGGGGAATGGGGGATAAACCAGTTTTATCCCGTCCCATGCTCCCCCACTTATGGAGGTTATACTGTAATTACAATTACCCTAAAAAAGTCAGGGTAATTACAATTACCCTGAAAAAGTCAGGGTAATTACAATTACCCTGATTGAACCAGGGTAATTACAATTACCCTAAAAAAATCAGGGTAATTACAATTACCCTGATTTTACAGATACCCTGTAACATATATATATATATATCTGTAACGAATTGATTGAAGAAAGATTTTGACTCTGGAAACATAGTCAATTTATAAAGGAAAAAATTTTTCTAACATAATATAATTGTACTTTAGAGTCCTGGAGTAATCGACGAAAGTCCCAAAGAAATTCGGTTGTAGAATGTACTATAATTTCGTATTCATAGCTGGTTAAATAGTAGAGCTAGTACACATACTACAAATGCTAATACATATCAACGGATCAACATATCAATTATATAAACTGATGCGGTTGCATTAACTTCAAATTTATAGATTTTTACTGATTGGAATTATATACTTACAAGCGCGCTTCGCTTGCTTGCGCTGCGCGGCTGGCGGACACTTTATGTCCGCGGTTTGGTTAGAAAAATTGTAATACAAGTAATATTGTAATATTGTAATAACCAAAATTTTACTCGTAGAAGTAATATTCATGAATCTCCATCGAAAAACAATGAAATTAGTCTAAATTTTCAGAAAATAAAGCAGATCGGCTAACCGATCCAAAATTTTCTTAACCGTAAACCGTGATTGACGGCGGTTAACCGGTTAACCGTTAACCGAATCCAGCCTTGCTCAGAATAAAAATTAAATTTGAGTTAAATACACACATCATGTAGATGATATAATAGAAATCGCGAGTATAGAATTATGGGTAAAAATAAATGGATAATGTCCGGATCTCAGAGCGTTGAAATTTAGAGCTGTCCGGTTCTCAGAATAGAATTCAACTAATATGCTTCTTGTGTGCACAACAAGCTTGATACCTGGATAATGAAATTAAACCCAGTCCATGTTAAACTGAGAAGTATATACAGCTTGCATAATTATCTACAGCACTGAATTACTTATATGGAGGAATTGAATCCATAAACTTTCAATTATCTGCTGATTTCTCCTAATGTCAAAGAGAAAAAGCACTCTTATCCTCCCAAAAGAGTGTACAAATCGCCGCTCTATAAGGAAATAGAACTCGCTGCCATATAAATTTCCATTATTGTACACTTACCGGTTTCGCATGCTATACTGGACAAAATTATGAGATCCGACAATTCTAAGATCTGGACACTGTTCGGACGGGACTGCCAAGATCTGAGAGGTTTACTGTATATATATGGGATACAGACAAATGACTACAAGACAAATGACTACAGGACAAATAGCTACAGACAAATGGCTACATGGACAAATGACTACAGGACAAATGGGTACACGGACAAATGGGTACATAAATGGTTTCAAAAATGAATCTTTTATCCTATTATTCAATGTTCAAGGTGTTATCACCGCTACTGAAATATTCAATTTATATATACTGATTCCTATTAATAAGAATTTTCATGTTTGATTTGCACATAAACACATATACTTGTAGACCAAACAATTTGGTGTCATAATGACACCAAAAGATAGTTGAGAAGTTTGAAACATAATTCATCGATCCCCTATGGACTTTTTGAAAGGAGTTGCTCACAGATTTACGCTTAGTTAATTAACTTTTTCACACATTTTCCCCATGCACTTACTTATCTATTACTCTCACTTGATATTTGTAATCCTTTAACAGCATTAAATACAATGTTATCAACAACTAATACTGTAAGATAGTTTACAGTTTATGTACCCATTTGTACGTGTACCCATTTGTCCATGTACCCATTTGTCCGTGTACCCATTTGTCCTATACCCATTTGTCCTGTAGTCATTTGTCTTGTAGTCATTTGTCTGTATCCCATATATATACACACATATATACATTAATCGAGTTTTAATAGTAAGGATAAATTTGTTTTTCATTTTGTTGATTTGCCAGTTCTTTCAATATTTGCATACATGTTAATCTAAGAAATAATAGAAGGCCGTCGAAAAAATCTCACGTATATGTCTGTGAATAATATTTACAAGTGCGCTTCGCTTACTTGCGCTGCGCGGCTTACTGACACTGCGTGTCTGCGAGTCGCCTTGCGGGCGCCTGGAGTTACTCAATCTGGCCCATTTTTTTTTTATTCTTTTTATTTATGTATAAATATTTTAAACAAAAGTTAACCAATAATTACTCATATCGATCTGAAAATATAATATTCGAATTCTACACCCCTAGAAACCCCATGTCAACCGTTGGAAGCTAGTCTCTAGCCTATTTTTGTAATTTGTTTACTTCATCTATCTATTGTAAACAAATGTAAACAAAGAATTTATCATATCGATCTGAAAATATGATATTCGAAATAGCCAAAAGACACATGCCAAAAATCAGCTTTCTGGGCCTGGCAGTTTCTTAAATCAGTTCGTAGCAGATATATATATATATATATATATATATATATATATATATATATACACTGCCTTAACAAAAGTATTCGTACACCCCAATAATACCCATACAAATTGTATAAATCGTATCCATTTTGGGAGTCAATATTAATAAATCAGTAACAGTTTGACTAAATTTGGCTTATAGTTCATATTTACACACTCGATTTACTCATTGTATAGTCTTTCAACTCAATTACTCTACTTCAAACATAAATATTTGAACATCTACTTCATTGTGCCACATACCATAAATTAATGCCACTATATATGATGGCGTTAGTGGCACTAGGTGTCACGGGTCGAAATATTTTAGCTTTAAAATAGAGTAATTGAGTTGAAAAACTATAAAATGAGTAAATCTTTGTAACCTTGGAGAATCCCATGTATAAAAGGCGAAGATTGAATACGCCAAATATACCTCAGGATGCGAAGAGGCTATTGTTTTATTAAGCAATTGTGGTGAAGAATATACAATAGATTAAAAAAATTCAAAAGTTTGAATCTTTAGATGCAGACCCTTCAAATAGTTTTCTTTGATCACCAAAGTTCGCCACAAAAACATCAAGCCATTTGGAGATAATTTTAGTGAAAACAGTTGGGACCATTAATGAATAATTACGAGTGGTCCCAACTGTTTTCACTAATATCTCCGACCCAGTAGATTTTAACCCATCAAAGTGTATTATTAGCTGATCTAAAACCACTCCCAAATACCTCAGTACAAAGTTGCGGTTGCCTAGATCAGAAGCATGTCTTTGCTATTTTAAGCCCCAAACCAGACAAATCCCATTGTAAATCTGCAGCGAGGCGAGCCAACGTTGCGGGATCGCTAAAACATCTCCAAATTCCTTGAACTTTTTATTTTGAACTGTTGGTGATCAAAGTAAACTATTTGAAGGGTGTGCATCTAAAGATTCAAACTTTTGAATTTTTATAACACCCTAAATTTTACAATCTAATTAACATTCGCAATCAATAAAACTATCAGTGGAGAGTTTGCAGTAAGGGGTTCATGAGTCGCAAAGTAGTATAATACACTACAATTTGATTCAGAAACACTAATACAAGCTGATGGTACATTCTATCTACTTCCAAAACAATTTTATCAGTTACTGAACATATTTCTACAGTGAATTCATTAATAAGCGCGCTTCGCTCGCTTGTGCTACGCGGCTTGCGGACACTGCGTATCCGCAGAGTATCGCTGCAAAAAAGACACCAACATAAACGTATCCAGTTTTATGAACTCCTGATAATTACTACTCGTGTTGATCAAGTCTTATTTAATTATGATAACTTGTGTTTTATCTCCTAGATATATTAAATCCGGTGAAACGTGGGTCGTTGCCTTAAATCATTAACAAAGCACAATAGAGCTTAGGAATGTATTACCAGCATATATAAATATGGTGTCAAGCACCCATATCCGTTGTTGAAATTTAGATTAGTCATCAAATGATTGCGCAACAAGCTATATTTGGGTCAAATTTAGTGATTTTCAGAGGCTGTTTTGGGGCACTTCTAAGTGTTTTCATTATAAGGTTTTTCGCATAGAACTGAGAAGTGAATGTGTTAATACTAAAAATTTGGAATTTTTCATGGAATGTTCTTACATTCCAGTGTTGCTATGGAAACGTGTTTTGGTCAGTTTGGGGCTATATCTTGGAAACAACGATAGCTAGACATTCAATTATAATCCCATTTGATAGCAAATAGGCTACTTCCTATTTAGCTATAATACAATTTATGTATCTAAATTCAATGGTTTACGAGATATTCGACAAATTACCAAATGTGACCAATATGATAAATTGTCTAATAACTCGTAAATTATTGAATTAAGACATAAAAATTGTATTATAGCTTAATAGGAATTAACCTATTTGCTATCAAATTGGATTAAATTTGAATGTCTAGCTATCGCTGTTTTCAAGATATAGCCCCAACTGACCAAAACACGTTTCCATAGCAACACTGGAATGATTGAACATTCCATGAAAAATTCCAAATTTTTAGTATTAACACATTCACTTCTCAGTTCTATGGGAAAAACTTTATAATAAAAACACTTAGAAGTGCCCTTAAATGACCTCTGAAAATCACTAAATTTGACCCAAATATAACCTGTTGCGCAATCATTTGATGACTAATCTAAATTTTAACGGATATGGGTGTTTTGACACCATATTTATATATGCTGGTAATACATTCCTAAACTCTATTGTGCTTTGTTAATGATTTAAGGCAGCTCATGTTTCTTCAACCATCTTCTACTGCATCCCTAGTCCCAAATTCGCAAGTTACTCTGAGGCCTGAATATAGTAGGCTATGACTTGTCTTACTGTTATAATCGATATCACTCGAAAATATGTTGTCAATTTTTCTTTTGATGAGTAATGATGACGTCATTACGGACTGATAAATCATCATTTTTTGACGATAGTCATCATCATAATTGAGATATATTAATAGAAAGATTTTATTAAAATTTCAATCCTCTATCACCTAAAATGACTGTTTTAGTAGAAAAACAGAAATTAATATTTATAAAAAAGGTGAAAATGACGTCATAATTCCATGATGAATCGACTTTTTCCTCTGAGGTCAGAACTTAGTAGAGCCATAGTCAATAGACTCCCACTTGCCAAAAATCAGCTTTCTGTGCCTGGCAATTTCTTCAATAAATGCGTTACAGATATAGATATACAGTCGAACATATAACTGCCACTCTATATAACAGTCACCTGTCTATAACGGTCACCAATGAACAGTCCCGTCAGAAATTCCATAATATTGAACCTGTGTATAGCAGTCACCTGCTCAACACGGCCAGCGGCCACCCATTTGTAGTCCCATACTGACCCAAAAACTGTGTATAACGGCCATCACCTTTTTCACCATTTTATGTGTTTATTAACGGACCTATTACGAACGATAAACAAGTTTCATGTAATTACTTCAAGTAATGGATTTCTAAAAACTTATATTTATTGCACTACGTTGATACCTTTGGAGATTAAGACATTCACCTGTATATGACGGTCACCTGAGTATAACGGCCAATTTTGTCCAGTCCGTTGGGTGACCGTTATATACAGGTTCCACTGTGTATATACAAGCGCGCTTCGCTTGCAGACACTGCGTGTCCGCAAAGTAGCCCTGTGGGTGCCTTAATATTTAAGAAACGGTCGATTGCTTTTCTAATTCCTTACTAAAAATGTCGTTCATCTATGGTTAATAGTGAAACTGTTTATGATAAAAGGAAACGTTAACAACAATTGAGGTACAAGTATGTGATATTATGTGCTATAATCAATCATTTATATGAAAAATAGAATCGTATAAATCGCATTATAAAAACCTGATAATTGATTGGTTCTCACATGAACCACGGACTTCTAAAATACACGGACTTTCAACTTCGTTTTACGGTGAAATTAGCGTAGACTGAAAATTAATATCGATGAGTTACTTTGGTACATTTAGCATCACATTTTTGGTGATATATGCATTATTGTTGAATAGGAAGTAGCATATGGTGATTTCATTGGTCATAATAGAATACTTGAAATATTTGTGGTTTTTCTAGTTTCTGCGGTTTTATCACCTTCCCATATATGATAATTCTGTTAATAATTCGTAATTAGTTAGAGTAAGACATGTAAAATGTACTATTGTTGAATAGGATGTCAAATATAAGGCGTCATTTGAGCGTATCGACTGGTCTTTGGTATGTCTGGCCATAGCCTACTGTATATAAGGCCTCACAGTAACTTGCGGATTTGAGACTAGGAATGTGGTAGAAGATGGTTGAACTAATACATGAGATGCCTTAAATCGTTAACAGTACAATAGAGTTAGGAATGTATTACCAGCATATATAAATATGGTGTCAAAGTACCCATATTAAAATTTAGGTTAGTCAACATATGATTGCGCAATAGGTTATATTTGTGACAAATTTGGTAATTTTCAGAGGCCGTTTAGGGGCACTTCTAAGTACTTTTATTATAATTTTTCGCATAGAACTAAGATGTGAATGGGTTAATTAATACGAAAATTTGGATTTTTTTGATGGAATGTTGCTACATTCCAGTATTGCTATGGAAACGTGTTTTGGTCAGTAGGGGGTTATATCTTGAAAATTGCAATAGCTAGACATTCAAATATAATTCCATTTGATATCGACTATACTACTTCCTATTAAGCGATAATATAATTTATATGGTCACATTTGGTAATTTGTCGAATATCTCGTATGCCATTGAATTTAGACGTCGAAATTTTATCATCGCTTAATAGGAAGTAGTATAGTCGATATCAAATGGAATTATATTTGAATGTCTAGCTATTGCAGTTTTCAAGATATAACCCTACTAACCAAAACACGTTTCCATAGCAACACTGGAATGTGGCAACACTCCATCAAAAAAATTCCAAAAATTTTTTCGTATTAATTAACCCATTCACATCTTAGTTCTCTACGAAAAAAATTATAATAAAAGCACTTAGAAGTGCCCCAAACGGCCTCTGAAAATTACCAAATTTGTCACAAATATAACCTATTGCGCAATCAAATGTTGACTAACCTAAATTTTAACGACGGATATGGGTACTTTGACACCATATTTATATATGCTGGTAATACATTCCTAAGCTCTATTGTGCTCTGTTAATGATTTAAGGCATCTCATGTATTAGTTCGACCATCTTCTACCGCATCCCTAGTCTCAAATCCGCAAATTACTGTGAGGCCTTGTATACAGTAGGCTATGGCCAGACATGCCAAAGACCAGTCGATACGCTCAAATGACGCCTTATATTTGACATCCTATTCAACAATAGTACATTTTACATGTCTAACTCTAACTAATTACGAATTATTAACAGAATTACCATATATGGGAAGGTGATAAAACCGCAGAAACTAGAAAAACCACAAGTATTTCAAGTATTCTATTATGACCAATGAAATCACCATATGCTACTTCCTATTCAACAATAATACATATATCACCAAAAATGTGATGCCAAAAGTACCAAAAGTAACTTATCGATATTAATTTTCAGCCTACGCTAATTTTGTGTAAAAAGTAGTTGAAAGTCCGTGTATTTTCGAAGTCCGTGGGTTTAAAACCAGTTTCCATTTAGCGATTGTTATCTTAGCAGCGGATTCAGCTGCGGATTCGAAGTCATACTTAATCGCTTAAAACTCGAAAGGTATTCGTCCTAGATCAAAATAATTATACCAGTGGAAAGAAAAGAGTTGGTATATTTCATTTTTAAGTCAAAAATTTTAAATTTTCACAAAATGAGTGAGCAGTGACAAATCAAATTTAAGTCACAGTTTTTGGTTAATATCTCATGAAATATTTACCTAGCCGAGAAGAACAAGGGTTACTCGATATGGTCACTCCAAAATTTGGGGATCAGAATTTTTCAACATTCCAGGTCATTGCTAGGAACGGACAACAAAGAAAATCTCCAAATATTATCTAGTGATTTATTAAAAGAAGAGATTATTGATAGATACTACTTGTACAATCCGGTGATATCACATTATTATAATGTAAAATTCAGATATTAATAATTCATTCAAAAATTTATATTTTAATTTGAAATTTGAAACATCAAATACACAAAGGCTGAAATAAACGTAGTTTAAAGGAAATGTTTGTATCATAAATATTTCATGAGATATTAACCAAAAACTGTGACCTAAATTTGATTTGTCACTGCTCACTCATTTTGTGAAAATTTAAAAATTTTGACTTAAAAATGAAAAACACCAGCTCTTTTCTTTCCACTGGTATAATTATTATGATCTAGGACGAATACTTTTCGAGTTTTAAGCGATTAAGTGTGACTTCGAATCCGCTGCTATGATAAACTCGTTCTCTTTATATATTACCCCTACAGAAGCCATCACAATCCAAAAAGATCCATAGAGATATACAACCCATGTTGAATACTATAGCATGGACTTCTAAGTACCTGAACAGTCGACTCTCAGTGGATACGATCGTTGAGTATAGCCAGTTTGTTACTATACTCTAACCGGACAAAAGTATTTGAAATCCTTACTATTTTCCATCTTAACTAATCATAAAGTGGGTCTATTCATGGAGAGAGGCGTAATCAAACTGTGACAGATACTGGAATTTCGATTTCAAATTCATATTCTACACATTCGAATTACTCAGGTTTGAAGCCTTCTATTGCTATATACATCCATAAGTTGAATTATTATCATCTATGTCACTTTGTGCCACTTTTCACTCCCATTACCGTTAGGCATGATGACGTGGAGTGGCACAAAGTGGAACAGTTTGATGCATCTTAGCCTTGGAAATGAATACATCAATAGAAAGCATCTAACCTGAGTAACTCGAATATGTAGAATATGAATTTGAAATCGAAATTACAATATCAGTAATAGTTTGACAACATTTCACTCATGAACAGAACCACTTTATAACTGATTATGATGGAAAATAGTAAGGATTTCAAATACTTTTGTCCGGTTAGAGTATATATCAAACTATTAATCATATTGGTATTAAATATATCAATGGTAAATAGGAAGTAAGGTATAGGGATTTCATTGGTCACATTATCCTTGGATATTTGAGGTTTTTTAATTTTGCTGTTTCCACACCATTCTACCATATTATGTATATTAAGTATTTTAAGTACAAGCGCACTTCGCTTGCTTGCGCTGCGAGGCTGGCGGACACAAATGTCCGCCAGAGGCGCCCTTAGGGCGCTTGTGGATACCATTATTTAATTTTAATGGGAGATAACATCTCTAAATACGTCTGTCTTACTGTTATAATCGATATCGCTCGAAAAATCACCGAATTTGTCAATTTTAAAAATTTTGATGCGCGATGATGGCGTCACAACAGAGCGTAAGTCATCATTTTTTGATGATAGTTACATCATATGTGAAGTATATTAATATACACATTCTATTAAAATTTCAGCCTTCTATCGCCTAAAATGGCAGAGTTATAGTAGAATAACTGAAATTTCTAATTATTAAAAAGGTGACAATGACGCGTCATAATTCCATGATGAGCCGACATTTTGGTCTGAGCTCACAACTTAGTGGAGCCATAGCCAAAAGACTCCCACATGCCAAAAATCAGCTTTATATATATATATATATATATATATATATATACTACCCGGACAAAACTATTCGACCACCACGAAAACTTCCATACAAATAGTATTAAATTAGATCTTTTAAAAAAGGAACATGTCCTTAAACAGTAGAAAATACTCTATTTTTTTGTTTAAATTCGTAATCTACACATCCTTACTATTAAAACTCGATTAATAATTTAATATATATATATATATATATATATGTATACAGTAGAACTCGGTTAGTACGTACTATCCGTAAGTACGTACTAACCGAGTTGATATTACATAGGAATCTATATCATATAAATTAATTCTGGTTCAGAGAAACGACTACGTATGTACTAAGCCGAAGTACGTTGTATCCCGAGTACGTACTAACCGAGTCCTACTATATATATATATATATATATATATATATCCGCCGGAGGCTCCCTTCGGTCGCCTGGGGTCACATTGGTTAATTATATGGGAAATAAAATCTCCAAATTCGTCTGTCCTAATGTTATAATCTACTAATATATCATATTTGGATGAGAGTTGTACCATATGTGAAATATGTTTGAATGCAGATACTATTAAAATTTCAGCCTTCTACTCGTATCTCCTATAATGGCTGAGTTATGCTCGAATAACTGTATTGCTTAACTTTTTTAAATGTGACAATGACGTCATAATTCCATGATGAGTCAACATTTTGCTCTGAGCTCAGAACTTAGTGGAGCCATAGCCAAAATACTCCCACATGCTAAAAATCAGCTTTCTATGACCGGCAGTTTCTTCAATCAATTCGTTACAGATAGATAGATAGATACAAGCGCGCTTCGCTTGCTTGCGCTGCGCGTTTGGCAGACACTTCGTGTCCGCCGGAGGCTCCCTTCGGTCGCCTGGAGATGACATTGGTTAATTAAACGGGATATATCATCTCTAAATATACGTATACACTACCCGGCCAAAAATATTTGCACACTTCATTATCTCAAGTGCATTTAACACTGAAATGGGTCTATTCATGAAGATTAAAACTCCGAAACGGTAAGTGATAACTAACCGGGTTTCAAATTCGAAATCTTCGCATTCGAATTAGTTATTGCACGAAATTCCTAATCAATTGTTAATTCCCAATGTTTTCAAATCATTAATCACTGCCACTTTGTGCCACATATGTCCATTTTTATCACTATACATAACTTGTGTCACAGGTTGATAATTTTATTCATTGGGTTGAACAATTTATTAGAAATCTTCAACTATTACTAATTCGAATGTGAAGATTTCAAATCTTAAATCAGACTCTTAATAGCTCTTAGTTTGAATACTTCATGAAAAAGCCAATTTAGTACTATTTGTATGGGGAATAATATAGTGTACAATTACTTTTGTCCGGTTAGTGTATACACATATGCACAAACAAACAAACAATAATCGAGTTTTAATAGTAAGGATGTATGTAACGAATTGATTGAAGAAACTGCCAGTCATAGAAAGCTAATTTTTGGCATGTGGGAGTCTTTTGGCTATGGCTCCAGTAAGTTCTGAGCTCAGAGCAAAATGTAGACACATCATGGAATTATGACGTCATTGTCACATTTTTAAAAGTTAAGCAACAGAGTTATTCGAGCATAACTCAGTCGTTATAGGAGATAGAAGGCTGAAACTTTAATAGGATATGTATACTAACATACCTCACATATGATGCAACTATCATCAAAAATTTTAAAATTGACAAATTTGGTGATTTTTCGAGTGATATCGATCATCACAGTAGCACAGACATATTTAGAGATGCTAATTCCATTCTAATTAACCAATGTGACCACAGGCTACCGAAGGGAGCCTCCGGTGGACAAGTGTCCGCCAGCCGCGCAGCGCAAGCAATTATTCATAATTGAGAGTTTCAACTCAAATACTTATTCTTATGTAGAAAATTATCAACCTATGCCACTTTGTGTCACTAAACGCCATCATATATAATGGCTGTGACTTGGGACAAGTAGCATCAAGTATCAAATGTTGATATTTATTAACTGGGAGTTAGTAATTAAGCTGAGGCTATCAATTATGAGTAATTAGGATGTGTAGTTTACGAATTTGAAATAAAAAATAGAGTACGTATTCCTTACAGTTTGAGTACATATTCCTTTATGAATAGACCCACTTTAATACTATTTGTATGGCTGTTTCTATGGTGGTCGAATACTTTTGTCCTGGTACTGTATATATGTATATATATTTCAATCGAGTTTTAAATTAAGGATATTATGGTATTGATTCTGATAAATTTGGAATTGGTTTGCATTAGGTATATTTTCTACTTTACAAGCAATAGGTATATTTTTTGAATGATGGCATATTGGTGCTTATATTTGTAAATACAGAAGTTAATAGTACTCTAGTATGTTTAAAATTATACGCAGGGTAAAAATCATCTTCACGTGTGCAGGAGATTCCTTTTTCGACTGACAAACTCAACAATTCCAAAATGAAGGATTCGTTGAAATGGGTCGATTTGAAAGTTTCAAAATTCATGTGAAGAATTTTTTGGTGTGTCAAAATCACCACATAATTATTAACAATGTCTAAACGAGACTATGATTCTTCCAGCTTAGGTGACCAACTCTCGATTCAGGCGTATGTGCGCGCCTGCCTGTGAGCACATGTAAGGCAAAGCATTCATTCAATCTGTTGCGTAGAATCCACACATATACTTGAGAGAAACAGTCAAACGACTATTGTGTGGTCTTATCTGCTCACAAAGACATTGTTCGCACTTTGGAAATTGATACTATATTAAATCGATACTATATTATTACTACAAGCGCGCTTCGCTTGCTTGCGCTGCGCGGCTGGCGGACACGAAGTGTCCGCCAGCAGCGCAGCGCAAGCAAGCGCGAAGCGCGCTTGTATATATATATATATATATATATATACAATCATCGAGTTTTAATAGTAAGGATATATATATCTATATATATATCTGTAACGAATTGATTGAAGAAACTGCCAGGCGCAGAAAGCTGATTTTTGGCACGTGGGAGTTTTTTGGCTATGGCTCCAGTAAGTTCTGAGCTCGGAGCAAAATGTCGACTCATCATGGAATTATGACGTAATTGTCACATTTTTAAAAGTTAAGCAACACAGTTATTCGAGCATAACTCAGCCATTATAGGAGATAGAAGGCTGAAATTTTAATAGAATCTGTATACTATCATACCTCACATATGATGCAACTATCATCAAAAATGATAACTCATCACTTTGTTATGACGTCATCATTACTCATCAAAAAAATTTAATATTGTCAAATTTGGTGATTTTTCGAGTGATATCGATTATAACAGTAGGACAGACATATTTATAGATGCTATCTCCCTTATAATTAACCAATGTGACCTCAGGCGACCGAAGGGAGCCTCCGGCGGACACAAAGTGTCCGCCAGCCGCGCAGCGCAAGCAAGCGAAGCGCGCTTGTATATATATATACACATTAATCGAGTTTTAATAGTAAGGATAAGGTAATTGACAGGTCTGCCCCCCCCCTAAGATTTTCCGGGTTTTCAGTTAACTTTCCGCCTATGGAACAAGGTACAACCTGTTTTTTCATAACTGGATACATATATATATACCCTTCATAAAAAATATGGCATTCGACCAAAGTCCCTTTTCACAAATATAAGATAAGTTAATTAACTACTAGTATATAGAAATAGTTTAGTACAGGGGCAGCGCGAGAGGAGTCGCGAGATTTGTAATATTTTTACGACTCTGGAATATTCTCACATTTTAAACAGTAAACACTTTTCACTGCACTAAATATTATCGAAGTACAGTCGACTCCGCTTAATAGGGTCACTGTTTAATCTGGTCAACCGCTTAATCGGGCCACTTTTGGCAAGACCGGAATAGCTCTCATACATAGAAGCCAATACAAAATATTTTCGGTTAATAGGGTTCTCCGCTTAATCGAGACAAAATGTCCTCTGACCGATATGACCCTATTAAGCGGAGTCTACTGTATTTAAAAATATTATTGAATCAAGATTAAAATATCAAACTGTACCAAATACAATAGCATCGATCAAATATTAAAAATAATTTTGATATGCTACTAGGGTCTGCGACCCAATCGTGAAGGATTGTCACCCATGTGCGATCTCAGAGTATAAAACCTTGCTCCGCCCCTGGTTTAGTATATACGTAATTCTAAATGATTTGAAATAGCTATATAGAAAAGGTTTAGCATATACTTATATAGTATGGTGTAGAAAATATGTCACAAATGTAATTTTGGTCTAAAAAGACCCCAGCCTATCCTAGCAACATACTAGGGTAGGTTTGGCCGGGCAGATGTGCTCTCACCTCTACGTGGTTGCCCGGATCAACTATTTAGTGATTTAATCAAAAGCGTCCGACCAAAATATAATACTTTTGAGACAATATACATAAGTAGTACATAACATGTATTGTATGCATCAAGGATAATTTGTTATTAGTTTATTTTTAATTTTGGTTAAATCATTAGATAGGCAAAGAAGAGCATAATAGTATTGATATTGGAAAAACAGTTTGTTTTGATTAATAATTTGGGAACACTAAATTTCAATTAATATCGTTCAATTTTTGGACAAGTATAATATTTTTGGTATGGTGGAAATAGTTGGCAAAAAAACGGAAATTGTTCGACTTTCCAAAAAAGGAAATAGTTCGCATAAAAACCACCATTAATCCTAATGATAAAAAGTTGAAATATTTCCTAATTCTGCAATTCGAACTATTTCCTTTTTCGAAAAGTCGAATCATTTCCATTCCGCGAAAGTGGAAGCGCGCACTCCCATCCTGGGATACCGGCAATTTGCATCACGACAAATCGCACCATAATAGGATTGTTGTTGTACACCTGATTAGAATAATCACCACTTGTATGTATGTGTTTACAAATATAAACAATTTGATTTAACAAAAAATGTGGTAAACAGCATATGCGTCACTTGTGCCGGAAATCAATGCATATAAATAGATCAAATTATTTCCAGTCTAAATATTTACATCAAGAAGAACTTTTCATTTAATTATGGCAGAGGATCTTAATTCAACAACCGTTTAGACTGTCCCAGGGAGGAGGGAAGAAATTATTAGAGAAATGATATATCTATGGGTTGCAGAGAAGAGCAGGATATGTTACACATTGGCTTTGTGAGCAGAGGTGGGTTTGCAAAGCAAGAATTCACACCTAGGGCACGAAAGTAGTAAAGCGTGCGAATGAGCATGCTCATATGCCTAGTGAGCAGGATGTGAGTTGCTGTGATGAGGGGGGGTTTGGGGGCTTGCCCCCCAGAATTTTTTTAAAATCTTTGATGCTCAAATATCGATAGACAGCTATTGTTGTTTCGTATGGGAAAAATAATATCGGACTATAGTGGAAGAAAAATGTAATTGGGATACATATTTAGACTCAATTAACATAATTTTGGGGTTTAGTTGTAACCTATAAGTTTGTGTGGAGTCCTGCCATACCACAGCTTCTTCCACTGCTCCATTGCCCAGCACCATGGCCCCCACAGGATCGAAACCTGGGAGAGGCCGGCCCTCCCAGGTACCAACACTTGGTGCCTATGTGTGAGACGAAGGCTGGCATCAAGATGGAAGCACGAGAGTCACAGGGTACTTCACACCACATTGTGAGCGAGAGTGTGCAAATAATATTGAGGGCACTGCTACCAAGCTACCAAAGCTGGACAGTCTGAAGCGAACGGTACAGCGTGAGCGTGCTCGTATGCTTGCAGCTCTGGTGTAACCCGCCACCCTGGCCGAAAGGGTGTGGCACATCACTTCAGTTTGGGAGCAGATTAAATGTTAATCAAAGTATTTTCATTTAAACTAACCTAACTACTATGCATGTTAACCAGTATAACAAGAGTTTTGGACTTTTATATTATATTATATTTACTAATTAGTTGAACATTATATGTATACACTACTAAATTGAATTGACTAAACAAAAGTGGTGTGAATTGTCGCGGTGCGAATTGTCAGTATCCCTCCCATCCTGTCTGTGTTGTTTTTATCATTTTTAGTGCAGCTCCTATAGCAGTAGTTCTCAACCGGGGGTGCGAGTGACGATTCTGGGGGGTGCGAGAAAGTATAGCCACTTGATTAATATTTAGTAAGTAATAACAAATTTGTTCCATTTTACCTACTCGATGAAGTGCATTGTTTAGCTTTAACACATTTTATTGTATTCTTGGAGGTGCTTTTTCAAAATCATATGGGCATGCCTAATTTCGGGGACGGGATCCGTCCCAGGAATTAGGTATCTTAACCCGTCCCGTCCCGGAAATTAGGTACCTTTTCTGTCCCGTCCCGGAGATTAGACATCTTGATTCGTCCCGTCCCGGAAATTAGGCATGCCCAAATCATATAATGTGTAAGTCAATGCATTTTATTCGTGGCTTCATCTAGCCTTCGCAAATATGCGCACCCAAAAGTGCGTGAAGTCTTCAGCTGCGCACCCTAGACATCTAGTCTCATAGTGCACTTTCTAAATTAGGCGCACCATCTCAAAATTTTCCTAAATTCGCACACCCTTAGTGTGTTGCTTTTTCCTGGTTGCACCCAATTTTCCTAAAATACTTATACGTACGTATATACAAATTTTACGCGATCCACACATCCCTCTACGATCTTACTTTGCATGAAATTTTAATATGTAGATTCCAAATTTAGAATGCCCTAAAATGAGTATTTCCCGACGTATTCCGATATTTACATTCATATTCCTTCGAGTCACTTCCTGGAGCTGCACTATCGGTCTGTCGATCGACATTTTTATATATTTCTACATTAATCGTATAAGTATTACGGGCGTTCAATAAGTAGACGTTTTTGCGATATATCTTGGTTGTTTCATTTGATTCAGAATTGGATTAATATATATAATGTAATCTTACCGATGCTCGAACCCAGCATAACTGTCACCTCAGAATCAAAAACTAAACTAAGTAAAAAGTTAAGTATAAGTATAAGTAACAATACTTAAATAAAAATAAGTATGCTACCTAGTTTTGTGAAAAACTAAGTATAAAACCAAGTACAGTCGACTCAGCTTAATAGGGTCACATCGGTCAGAGGACATTTTGCCCCGATTAAGCGGAGAACCCTATTAACCGAAAATATTTTGCATTAGCTTCTATGTGTGAAAGCTATTCCGGTCCTGCCAAAAGTTACCCGATTAAACAGTGGCCCTATTAAGCGGAGTCTGTTAAGTAGATATTCTAATATATATCGTAATAAAGAGAAATATGAGTGTGAAGTTGGCAGCGAAATAAATTAACAAAATCGAGCACACTTTAACACGCTATAATTGCAATTCCAGGAAACGTAGAGAGGTGTCATTTGGAATTTAACAATACTAGCCTAGGAGGTTTCTGTCATTTTAATTTCATTTCAAACTGACACCCCAGTGGCACATGATGAGATTGCAAAATTATGGAAAATTTGATAAAATATTCACTTTTCTTAAAATCGAGCACACTTTAACACGCAATAATTGCAATTCCAGGAGACGTAGAGGGGTGTCATTTGGAATATAACAATACTAGCCTAGGAGGTTTCTGTCATTTTAATTTCATTCCAATCTGACACCCCAGTGGCACATGATGAGATTGCAAAATTATGGAAAATTTGATAAAATATTCACTTTTTCTAAAATCGAGCACACTTTAACACGCTATAATTTCGATTCCAGGACATGTAGAGAGGTGTCATTTGGAATATAACAATACTAGCCTAGGAGGTTTCAGTCATTTTAATTTCATTCCAATCTGACACCCCAGTGGCACATGATGAGATTGCAAAATTATGGAAAATTTGAAAAAATATTCACTTTTCCTAAAATCGAGCACACTTTAACACGCTATAATTGCGATTCCAGGATACGTAGAGGGGTGTCATTTGGAAAATAGCAATACTAGCCTAGGAGGTTTCTATCATTTCAGCGGCATCCCAGTATAGTATGTATTTCCTATCTCCACACCTAAATTATTGCACAACAATACTTTCATTACAATATGTTAAAGTCTACTAATATGAAAGATTACTAACTAGATATTAGCCTGTACAGCTTCTATTTCAAACTGATTTCTAAACTTTTATCTATGTAGAGCTAGGAAATATCTCATTGAATTGGATCAAATTCTTCTACGTAACTTTCAGTCATTACATTCTTCACTGTATTGACTTTTGTCACTGGTTGAAAATGACTGAAGTATAAACGTAAATACAACCTCTTCTCAGTTAAATCATGTACATTTTGCTTGCCAAATTTCAGGGTTGGAAAAAAATCATGATTCTTTTAAAAAAATCAAAAATCATGATTTATTTGATTTAAATCAGATTTATTTGATTTAAATCAGATTTTTTTATTTAAATTAGATTTTTATATATTTTTATCTATGAATTCATTTAGTCTTCTGTTTATTTTTATCTACTCATAATCAAGTAGAATTCTAGAATAAATTTAACATTATCTACGTATAATAGAATGTTTTAATGAAAGAAAACGAAAAATTAGAATAAATATTAATGAAGAAAGCGAAAAAATTAGAATAAATATTAATGAAGAAAGCGAAAAAATTAGAGTATGTATTAATG